>CM039131.1:59854660-60243283 GCA_022036555.1 Microstegium vimineum | reverse complement strand
CACATAAATCTCTGTTTTCTAGGTTCAAAAAATAAGACTATACGCCCTTAAACAAAAGAATTGATCAAATATAAAGGGGAATTTTTTCTTTTATTTTACAACCCATGGAAGATGTTTCCCCCGCTTCAAAAAACCCTAAAACGGGGTTACGATTACGAACCCCCCAACTTGCCCCAAAATGCCACAAACATCCAAAAAACCGGAAACCAATTTTACATTCCTTGGTTGGGAAATATGCTAAAAAATCCCCACCCGAATAGAAAACACCAAAAAATTTTGAATAAAAAGGGGAAGAGACGTGTGAACAGCCCTTGTTCCCAAAGCGTCTCTTATACATATGATATAATAATTCCCCCTACCTGCATCATTAAAAAAACATATCCTTTTGAATTTAAGTACATAAAATTTTCATTTTTAAAAACAAATGCAGTTCATGATATTTGATATTAATAGTTGCAGATAAACAAAGCACTTTGCGCATTAGCTAATCTTCCTCAATGTGGTTGCCACTTTAGGCCTTGTTTGAATGCGCATGTATCTCTTTCAAACCACATGTGTTGGAGTACATTTGAACTAATATACACTCCAAACCACTCCAATCCATGTGGTTTGAGCTAGATACATGCACATCCAAACAAGGCCTTAACGGTAATCGGCATGATGGTAAATTGGCAAGTAAAGTGTCCTTATGACATGACCTGGTTATCTGTTATAAGTCTTGGTAATTTACTTCATATGTTGATCAACAAATATGAAAATTTGGTTTCCTTAAATATTAGGACGTGACAGATACAATGATCATATTTGTGTTGCTCACACATGTTCTGATCCAGTACATGTACAAGAAATGTATTTGACCTATCATATTTTAATAGAAAAACTCCAATAGAATATGAAGTGTGCATAGTACTACAGTTGATTTTTACTTGATTCAATTCACAGACTTTATATAGTGCATACACTAGTTCTAGAAATGTTACCTGTGCAAAAATAGACTAAGGACTAGCTGATTAAGTCCTCCGGGACAGTACAATCCTGAATCACACGGTCAGGTCTAGCTGACCACTGTAATAACTAGATGGCACAGCAGAAAGTTCCAACTTTCCAGTCCACTCCTCACCAGGCTTCAGAGTGACAGGCTTTTCAATAGCAGCCGCCTCCACGCATACCATTCGTTTATATTCATCATCCCCAAAATCAGACATCGCCTTTGCTTTTTTATCCCAGGGGTTCCAAACAACTGTAACGAAGAATATATGAAACCTCATGAACTTCATTCTTGAATTGTTTTAATGATAATAATCTATTGCATTAGCAAGCAAAGGAAAGATGAGCATTCACAAGACCAGCATCAGGAAGGCCTCCTTTCCTCACAACAAATGTTCTTTTCTTCTCATGATCAATAATGGCAATTTTTGATGGTGTGCCCAGATATATTCTGTCCATCTGTTAAAAGTGCATATTCTTGAGTAATGATGCCAAAGCAAGTGAACAAAGGGTAAATAAAATGCTTTGTCGACGCACTTCGGATTCAAAAACAATTGCATCGCCTTGTTCAGTTAAACGAGCTCTATCTTGTAAGTTGTCTAGGTAATCCAGGGTTTCCAAACCTTCTACTCGCACCTCACTGAAATATTAGAATGGAGTCATGTAAACACTTCTGTACTAAGAACACTAATTCCAAAGTTAAAGATAACCAGAGTTTGGTCAAACGAATGGGGACTGGGGCTAAACATGCTGCCACAAGATTGCTTAAAAAACTATGCTGGAAAATTGAATATTTGAAAGATGATGACCATGATTTGAAGCAACATACCTGATATCAGAAATCTTGAAGTATGTGTGGTATGCAAAAGTGAAGGAGAATGGCTTCCCATCTGCATTAGTGTTTCTTATACGTGAAGTTAGCATCAAATCACCACCAGGACTAAGTGCAACCCTCAGGCGGTATTCAAAACTGCAATATAATATATCTGTAAACATACAGATGACAATGCTTTGCCTTCTAACGCAACAAAATTACTAAGAAACGTAACAAAGATAATCCTTTCAGGCATCCTACGGTAGCATTAAATCAATACAAGCAAGTGACAATAAGCTCACCTATGAGGCCAGATCTTCAAATCCTCATCAGTAGGTTTGAGGATCAAGTCCACATAAGCTGTATTGGAGGTTGGCACTGGAAATGGCGGAGGATCATCATCAACACTCCATGTTCTATTCCTTGCAAATCCATGTTGTTCCAGATTCCCAAAGTTGGAAAACTACATAAGTGGAATTAAGATTCCCATAGAAGAAGATATAGAGAAGCCAAAAGCTGTTGGAAGGATACTGACATACCTGTGGAAAGCAGATTGGTATTCCTCCACGTATAGCTTTTGGAGGCTTGAAAATAGCCTGATATAATAGCAATAGTAACACTCAAACGTCAAGCAATCAACACAAAATGCAACTCATACTTCAGTTGCTGTTTTCCCCAGATTCAAATATTATTGAATGTCAAGAAGCACAAAAGAGCACCAGTAAAAGTTCACATTATTTTCAAAACATCTGCCAATAATGATAAAGAGAGAACGGTGTACGCGAAATACTAACAGTGAAGGTTAGCATAGATATTCTTTCACTTACTGAATTAAACAGTCAACCATTAGTCTGTAACTCAAGATAGAACTTGATGGCTACAGAAATTATTTCGCCTAGAAATGAACTAAACAAGTGGTAGACTACATTTCACAATGTCTATGTTTTTGTTAGCATGCATGCAACAATAATAACAAGTTCATTACATGGAGGATATTGTACTGCATTTGGAGGACAAAACAGCTGCAGAGCAAGAATTTCAGGCAAAGGACAGACTGTAGACTGGATCAAATCATGTAAATAAAGGACATATACAGTCACACAGAGATGAGACTTTAATTCTAACAGTTCAATAAATCAAACTCCTAAAAAAAATATTCACTATAATTGATATACTGCTGAAAGATTATAAAGGCAAAAAAATAATAGCACCTTATTGCTAACAAAAAGTAACTCATCTCCATGCTCATCTTTCCATGATGTCACATGCCCACCATACAAGTACACCTACAAGCAATGATTACTATTTTTATTGAAAGATCAACTGTTTGTAGTAGGTTTCAAGAAAAAAATCATAAAAAGAGATCAGAAGAGCATATACAGGATATGAAAAAAAACAAATAATTTCATGTGAAACTTTGTATAATTTTGTTTCAGTGCTGTTCTTTCCCATGACTATGTAGTGGAAACCATGTTGCTAATTGTTTAGACAACATAGAGCCTACGGTAACAACATTTTTGAATAACCCAAGTTCCAATATGAGTACAATATAATCTCTGTGTCGAAATTCTGAGGGAATATATGAGGTTATTACGATCGACTTAGCATTGAGTTTCTAATAGCAAAACCTTAAGTGATAGCTTTTTAAGTCTATGGTTACTTAGCCCCATATACCTTCTTGTTATTCATTTGAAGTTTCGACTACCCAAATATAGAATGTCCGTGCTTGTAAGTTAATATAGTCAAGCAGATGGTGCATGTAAAAGCAAGTTAAGTGAGCTTTGTAATTAAAAGTGCAACAATTGGCATGAAATAATTAAGGACAATTTTCAGCAAGGCTGAGTGCCTGGGGCAACAATTGAAATAGGCAAGCATCTCCACAAGCTCCCCGGTCCAACCTCTTAGGGTACATACAATGCTCCTAGCTGGCACGGTGCTTATCACCCGTTACAGATTTTGCATGTCACCGTGGACACGATACAGGCGCTTTAGGTGGAGTTGCTGCCTAACCAGTAACCAAGCGCACAACGCTTCAGGCAGTCCGACGCCCCTGGGCTAAACCAAATACTGTACTGAAAAGTTAAGTACCATTGTTTTCTGGTCTGAAGTGCCTGTCCCGTTGTAGGCTAGGACTGTTAGATAATTTTTTGTACTTCCTCTCTCTTTAAGCGCCTATGTAAGCAACTCTGCATTATACATGGCCTTAAGAGTCAAAACTAAGGTTCATGCAACAAAAATCACCCTCCAATAGTCCCACTATCAAACATCCTATATTTAGTGGTATCCTAAATCACCCTCCATCTCCCTCAAATTAATTTTGGGATGACTGTTGTCCACCCTCTATGTTATTTGAGTTCGGGAACTGTCTGAGAGGCGGGATTTTTCGTTAGGATGCACCCAATATGAGGATATAGGGAATTAAATATAGGACGACTCTTGGAGGTGCTCTTAGACCAATATCACAGATAAGCAGTGCAGCCTGAACAAGATTATCCTCTACCCATCAGTTTGATTTATGTTATGGCATCATCAACACTCTGCATGTTGATTTCACAATCATCAATATGGTTAAGCAGAAACTGTGTGACAGCAGAGGAGCGTCCAGCTATTCACCATCCATGCCAATCTAAATATGTCAAAGCAAGAAAAAAGAAGCATGAAGCTTGAGATTTCAAATGGTGTGGAAGTTGCCCGAATAATCAAATTAAATTCTCCCCAGGAATTTTCTTGATATATCCAAACTTTATGTCACCGTGAAAACCATTCCACTCTTATGAGCCCAAGCATACAGAGGAATGGCCCTTCACCATTGAACAACACATTTCAACATTCCCTTCAATACAAAGGTTCCATAGCTCTAGCAGTTAGACGAAGGATCAACAACCCTCTTATCCTTTACAGGTTACATTACACAGCACACCTCATAATCCAATCATCAATAAAACCATGTCTGCCACGTCCCCAGCTCCCCACAACTATAGAGTATAGAGCAACCGAAAAAATATATATCTCAGGATGTACACGACTGGATGCCTTGTCGGTACTTGTACTAGTATATTTGTATAATAAAAATTCCCGGGTAATGGTGGCCATTAGTCAGAGTGGCTTTGCCAGAGTAGAGAACACCCCTGACTCCCTGTAATTCAGAGTCCTTAGCTACTTGCAGTACAAGGGAATCCAGACCCGTGTTCAGGAATTATGGAAGAGAACACCATGACGGATCACATTAGCAACTTGTCCCCTTGTTGTGTGAATCTCGGATCGTCATTGTTCAGCAATTGATTGTGGGAAGACAAAGGATCAAAACTGAATACTACATGGGACGACCTGGGCTGAATCAGTACAATGGCCTGGTACACCCTGTCACTCACAGGAGACGCAGAGCTTTGGTACGACGAGGCCAAATCTGATGTACTAAACCGCTACTAGGACCAAAGCACCAAGCCGCCAACTACCGACCGACTATACGGGCGACGGGAGCAGGGACCGAGAGAGGAATCGGGCTGGGAACAGCAGCATGGATCTGCGCCGGGATCCGGCAGCCGGAACACGACCTAAGCAACTGAGCGGGAGTGGGCAGGCGGTTAAGTACGAACGAACCTCTGCGGAGTTGCCCCGGACCTCGCGGAGCACGACCTTGTCGAGGTCGTTGACGCCCTTGCAGTGCCTGACGGGCGCCGCCTCCTGCTTAGTCTCCTCGCCCGCCGGCGGCGACGACGCCGAGGCCGACATGGTGTCGTTCCGTTCCGCCTAACCGAGCAACCGCACGCCGAGGCCGAGCGGAGAAGTGGAGCTGGAGCCTGGAGCCTGGAGGGAGAGGGTCAGAGGAAGGAAGCGCTAGTGGAGAGAGAGGCCGGAAGATGGGGGATTTCCGGACAGCGCCCCGATGCGGGGGGCCGGGGCCTAAATAATCATCGATCTCGCGGCGCCTTTTTCCGATCGCGATCTGCCGCAGCTTTGGCCGCTGGCGCCTGGCGTCCGACTCGGGGCTCCTGGCAGCGTGCGTATGGATACGGGTTCTTTGATCCGGGCTTTTGCTTTTGCTTTGCTTCGTTCAGGTTCAGCTCGGGATGAGCCATGGAATATGGATATGCCTTTGCTGGTACGTTCTGATGTGCTTCGCTTTCACTGATTAAAAAAGGGTCATTGCGCTCCATCCAAATTCCAAAACCAAAAGGCAACGTTCCACTTGCTTCGGTGTTTCTACATTTTTGGTGTTTTTTTGCACGGTATCGGTATGCAAGCCACTAGTAGTAGTACTTGTTTGTTAGGGGCATATTCTGAGAAGTACCGGAATACATACATACACACGTGGAGACGCAACAACGTTGGGATTGGGATTGGGATTGGGATGGATGCTTTTATAACTGTGATGAGGAGCTCGTGGAGTCAAAAAAAAAAATTGCACATCTTGCTTTCTACTAGTGGGTAGTCAATAAAGTTCGATTCAGTTACATGTAGTACAAATATTTATGATACAACTAGATATATACATAGCATTAGATTGATTGATTATATAAGACGTTTTCGTAGACCTATTTGGAGATTCAAAATTAGTTTGGCATTTTGAAAGTGGGAGTGTATTTTTTTTATCGGACGGGAGCAGCGCCCTTATTGGATATATGATGGAAAAAGGTCGATGATGGGCTTGGGCTGTGACAAAAGATGCCATGCCTTGACAAGAGTACAAGACAGACAGAAACAAGGTACATACAAACACAGCAACTCTCTTTCTCAGTTGTTGAAGTAAGTAGCCACTAAGAAAGACACAGGCCACTGTTTTTTTTCTCTGCCTGTTTGTAAATAAATAAATGAATGAATGAATAAGTACTGGATATAAAGGGATTGAATAGGCCACTAGTTTTGACACCAAAAGTGTACGCACGCTCCCAGACGCCGTCATGTTCCGTCACGTCGGTGACGATGATCCGGAGGAAGCTGTCGACTGTACTATCCTATAGTCGCAAACCTGTCAAACTTGCTCCAGCAAATCAGCAAGTACTATACGACGCTCTGTTGGAAACTGGAAAATACTACAAATAACCATCGGATACTACTACAAGCCAGCTAGGATGAATGTACGAAACCAGTCTGTTCGTTTGGTTTTTCAGCCAACTTAAATTCAGTTATAATAATATTTTTCTCTCATAAAAAATCAGTCGACTGTGAATTAATACATAATACTGCAAACGAACAGACCAGGATAATAAAGTAGTGGAGCTTGGGCTGAGATCTCGAGTCCCGTCACAGGATCCAAGCCGACGCGACGGCCAAGGTGTGCGCTGGCTGACGTAGCCCTCAGGCTCGCGCCGCGTCAATACGCCGTCGGACCGGACCGGACCGGACCAATACGCCCTCGCCTCGGATCCGATTCCAATCGGCGTGACACCGACGCCGGCCCACTGCCACTGGGCACTCCCACTCGAGATTGGCTTTGCTTGACCGGCCGTCGCAGCCCTGCCGCACCTGTCTCGGCCTGCACCCTGCAGATGTGCGTGGTGCCCGGGGCACTCGCGTCGCGTGGTGCGCGGTCAGAGCCGTGGGAATCGATCGATCGCCGCTGCCTCTTCCCCACTCTCCGCCGCCGCCGCCCACCTTTGTGTGAGCGTGAAGCCTACGTCACGTTAATGAAACGGAGAAAAAAAAAATATGCGGCGATGTTGACCAAGCTCTGATTCTCTCCGGATGCTACACGCATGGTCGCACTTCCTTAGCTAGCCCGTACCAAAGCTGATAGATGCTCGAGACTTGTGAGATAAAAAAAAACAAAACTCTCAACTTCTCCGATTTGGTAACGAGTCGCGGTACCAGTGCTAAAAGCATCTTCAGCCACATGCTCTAAATCAAGTCCCTACATTTCCATTTGGGAGGTGGCTTGTAAAATTTAAGGGTCAAATTTAAAGTCCAACTTCAGTCTTAAAATTTGAGGGTCAAATTCAAAGTACAACTCCAGCCATAGTCCCTAATTTGGGGGGAGAGGAATATGAGGGCCTCATTCCTGGGGACCTGAAACTAAACTTTGAGAGCCCTCCTAAAATGGGAGCCCAAATAGAAGTTGCATTGGAGTGGATTTTTTTTACCAAGTCACTAGATTTAGAATAGGGACCTGTTTAGGGGCTTCACTGGAGTTGCTCCAAGTCACAAAATTCATTACTCACACGAGAGAAGACTTAAATCCTGTTTTGATTCTATGGTCGGTCACTGATTAAACTTTAAATCACTTTAGCTTTTCATGCTCGAAACCGAAGGCTTAATTAATGTTGCCTAAAGTTTAAATCATCTCACAAAACTTTACACCACCTAATTCAACTAATGTGGTCCAAAGTTTTAGTCTCCAACCTTAGTCGACTAAATTTGAGACCGGAGAATCAAAACATGCTGTAAGACTTTTGTTCTATTTGCAGTTGAAAAGATTTTAGCAATTTGGCTTCCTATTATTCGTCGTTCCTATAATTTTCGCTAACTTTGTCACTTTCACGCTTCTCACAATTGGTTGTTGTTATAAGGAATTTGTCACTTTCACGCTTCTCACAATTAGTTGTTGTTATAGAAAATTAAACTTTGTTGGACTCCACATGAGTAGATCTACACAATTGACATATAATATGGTATGTTTTAGTACACAATTTTTGTTGTTGCTATAGACTATTAATCGAAAATTCTAATTTTGTATGTAATTAGTTGAAATAATTCATAACAGCATCTTCTATAGTCTAATTGTGGTGAACTTTTTATGGTGAGCTAATTATTATTTACTTAAACTATAGTAAAGATTTCATACTCATTAGAGTATGTATAACTTAGTTAGTTATAGATAAAGCATAACTTTAACATAGAAAAAAAAATTCATGTTTGTTAAATCTAATTTTTAAATAAGATAAGCGGTCAAACTTTATATTAAAAAAGTTCAAGTTCTTATAATTTGGGATGAATTGAGCATCAGTCCATGAACTGGACCTAGTGACCTACCATGAACTGGAACAGCGATGGGCTTGCCGCCGGGCGACAGGCTTCCAATAAATTACGAATTGCAGCAAATGCAAACTCATCAGTCATATCGTGTATCCTCGCTTATTGAGCCCAATAGTACACGCACGCTCCAAATTGAACAAGTCGACGATCTGAGGCCGTTTAGAAGCAATTCAGTGGAAATTTGTTTTGATGATAGATCCGAGAAACAGGAAAGGAGTCGTTTATACAAACAACACAGTACCTATGAACGCATCTCGCGCGCACACATGAAAGACTTAACCAGCATATCTCGATCGAGATGAACAAATTCAGAAGTGGCAACTGCATCTTCAGCGCTGTCTCTCAAACCATGGACACAATCACACAAAATCACTTGGCTCTCTTCCTGTCGCGCTCGGCCCTCCGGCGAGACCGGCGCTGCCGTCCGCCAGATGACTCGTCGTCGAACTCCGAGTACTTCTCGTCGAGCTCCTCGAAAGATTTCTGCATATCTCGCAAGTTTGGTGACCGTCAATCCGTCATGCGTGGAGCTGGCAACGTAATCGTACGTAGCGTTCGTGTAATATAATTGAAAGGGGAACCAACAGCTAGCAGACTGCAGACAGTCAATAATGGATATATAGAAAGCAGGGAACAGATCGAAGAAGAGCAAAGCGTACGTCTCGCATCTCCATGAAGCTGACGGTGTAGAAGGTGACGGCGGCCACGGCAACGATGCCGAGGATCGGGACGACCATTTGGGCAGCTCCACTTTCCATGGCGATGGCGGACGGACTCAAACTGATGAACGATCTCCTTTCCTTCCTGAGCCAACCGTTGCCAGTCCTATCCAGATACACATCTCGCCTACATATGTGTTTTTTGCGCTCGACCCCCTGCTACAACAGGAAATTCTGGTAGTGACCAGGACGAACATGCGGTACAGCCCAGACGTACGCAGGCACAGACAGGCCTGGACAGCCCAGTACCTCTTGATTGAGCAGCCTTCTCGTGACAGGTGATGGGCTTTTGGATACCCAATTAGCCCCGGGCCAGTTGATATGCTACATGACAATGGAACGCTTATTTTGCCACGGAAGCAAAAGCGTCTGACACCGAGCGAGTTTTGAGTTCTCTTCTACTCACTCCATCCCAAATCCAAATTATAAGACATTTTAAAAATATTTAAAGAATTAAAATAGCTTAAGTTTAATCAAACTTATATAATAATATAACCTTAATCTGGAGTATATAAGCCGCACATTTTTTACATCAACCACAAGCAAGCTACTCAGTCTGCTCTGAACATGGCGTGGAAATTGTGAATATAACCTTTTTTTTTAGAGAATTTAGTGTTTATACTCTTATTTTAAAGTCTAATTGTAAGTTTACTTTTGTTTTTTTAACTTTGTGATTTTACTCTTCCCTATTAGCAAGTCAAAGCGATTTTGCTCCTGGTCAATGCAAATTTACCCTTGTTTTGACCATTGACTAAGGATAAAATCGCATTGACTTACTTGTAGGGGAGGATAAAATCACAAAGTTAAAAAAACAAGGGTAAAATCACCATTTGACTTAAAAACAAGGGTAGAAACATCAAAGTCCCTTTTTTTAATTCAAATTGTGAATATAACCTTAATGAATGCAAAAGGAAAATCACGCTGATAACATATGCGTGCGTGCGGTCTTCCTGATGATGGGATACAGATATGTAGGAACTAGCAGCCAATCATCTACTTCTTCCGGCGGTGGATTTTCTTCAGAAAGGATTTCAAGATCTCCTGCACCGCGTGGTCATGTTGAGCTTCAATAGACGTGACCAAGTGTTTCTAAGCTCGATCTTCAAACTCAGAGAAGATGTCCTGGGACACGTCAAAAAAGCGTCATGTTGAGTAGAGGCAAATCAGAGGACTCGCATAAGGGTCTGTTTGGTACAACTCAACTTCACCAGTGAAACTGTTTTTTTAGAAAATAGTTTTACAAACAACTTTCTAGGTAAAGCTGAGCTATTTTGAAAAAAAGTGTTTGATAAAACAGCTTCACCAACAACTTTATGCATATATGTGAGAGAGAAAGTGGGGAGAAAGTTGTGATAAACTACTATTTTCAGCTTCATTCCACTTCATATGTTTGTGAGAGGGGGAGAAAAACAGCTTTAAGAGTGAAGTTGTTTTAAAAAAAGATGTTTAGTAAAACAAACAGCTTATAACAACTTCATGAAGCTGTTATAAACTATACTAAACAGACCCTAAATTTGCAGGGCGCTCAGCTCATTATAACTTAAGCATAAAACAAGTTGGACAACAACATCCATATGTGTTGACGTGTGCAAGATCCTCAATCCAGTTAATTACCTTCAAATCAAGAGTCGAATAAGTGCTTTTCACTTTAGAAACTGAAGTTGAATCCTTCTTTCAGTAGTTTTTCTGAAAATTAATGTATGATGTCATTTTTCATTGAACTACACAAGCTAAATGGTTATTAACAAATTAGTTACCTCTTATCTGAAAAACTACTTACCAGCAATACTTCTATCTCGTTGTTGTTGGCATGGCTAAGAGCTTGTACAATTAACCAAGAACACTTGTGGTCTTCAATATCGGTTCCAATCTACGATGGAGAAGATGAGCACAACATGAACATACATGTCCTGTCAAAAAAAAAATGACTTTCTGGTAATATTGACCTCTATTTTTACCTTTCCTATTGTATTAGGGTCTGCAAAACAATCCAAGTAATCATCCTGGAAAACGATGGGAACTGTCAAGCAGGGAAATGTAAACCAGCAGCGCAGCCGTAATATATTTTATAAATTTTTACATGCCTGTGCCTGAAAATATATGCCCATTTCAATAAGCACATCCCTTAGCCCACTGAAGTTTTCAAGTTTTGCACCAGACAACAGCAATGCGCAAGCCACCTAAAGCCATTTTAGAGGACAAAATGTGAGTTTCTTAATTGATAAGAGAAATATATATGAAGTGTACTACTTAAAGTTATCTTATGAAGTAATATCACTGTTGTGGAAGGATTAGCGTGGAAACTAGGAATGGATACGAAATTCAGAATTCAAAAGCTAAAATATTGAGCAATAAGTAGGTGTTTAAATTTGCCAACGATGTTTAATTGGAGCATGCTTGGACAGGGGAGTGTTTAAATCATTAGGATTCACTCCACACTCAAATTTCATATTAAAAGCGTCCCAATCCCAATAAATATTTATTGAGAATATGTGCTCCAAAATAGCCTTTAGACAACATTTATATAGCTTAGCACATTACTTTTGATTAGAGTTCAAAAGATAAATATTTTCATATGCATGAGCACCATGACTGAGAATAGGTAATTATTCTGAACTTCAGACTCACAGGAAGATAAAAAGAGTAGTAAGATGTCTTGTACTTGACAATACGATGGTACCTATATAGCAAAATAAAATGCATTAGCAAAGGCAATGGGATATTTAATTTAACCCAAAAGATGAATCACATACAGTTCAATATTGTATTTTGCAATGTCATTCGCCAAATTATGTGTGCTGATAAGATCAAGCATCTGTCCAAGCGAAGTTTGCATTGCTATCTAAACAAGAGATCCAAATAGTAGTCATTGACTTGTGTGTTGTTACAAAATTTGCCGATTTCAGTAGTGTTTTCATCTGAAAGAGACTGACCTCGTTCCATAATTCACAGATGTCTGTGTAGAAAGGTTTTTCTCTAAAGTACTTTTTTATCAAACGTGCGATGTGACACTTCAGTAGAATACCATCGTTTATACCCTGAAGACCAACCTATATAAAAAAGAAGAAAATGAATATACTTTGTACTCCGTATAGCTTAACTGAATAGATAAATTCTGGACTCAAATCATAAAAATGGATACACAGAGAAGAGAAAATGAGATGACATTTGAAGGACCTCAGGTCGTCGGTACCAACAAATTTGATCTCTCCTTGTATGAGAATCATCCATGATATCATCAAGTAGCAATGCACATGCTTGAAACTGCATGTATTTAATTGCAACAAAATAGTCAGAAACTTTGTTCTTTTGAACAAAACAATCATAGTGTGAAGGGTCATCACTCATCAGCAACATTACCCACTCGACACACCAACCAAGAACACAAGCAAGGAAGAATTCATCTTCAGCAACCTCACTTTCTTGTTTCAGCAGCATGTAACTATCGATCACTGACAGACCTCGATTCAATTTCCCTTCAAAAGAAAAGGTACGATTAGGGTCTTAGAAGAGTTTATATAGCTGCAGAGATCCACTCTGAATTTTGCTTGAGATTTGAAAGCTCATAAGTCTTTTGTTTTGTACTATATAGGGGTGTTTGGATCCCCTTGGCAAATTGATAAATTGGCAAAAAAGCAAATTTGTCATTTGCTACTCCAAAGTGACAAATGACAAATTTTTGCTCTTTTGCCATTTTTTGCCTTGCATGTTTGGATCCATTTGCTAAAAAGTAGCAATTCTTTTGCTCTTTTGTCAATTTACCAAGGGGATCCAAACACCCCCATAGTACGTATTATTAACCTCTAATTTGAATATGTGAACTGACATTTTTTTTTGAATATGTACAATTATATGAACTCGGAAACTTTGCTCTATAACAAATGAGGTTCTGGTGCTATGTAGTGGTCTGATCTCTGGTGGATCCCTAACCTCCAGACACGTTGTAGTCAATCATCTGAAAGAAAAACAACAGAGAATGGATGAGACTCCGCATGGTGGTGCATGTACAATGACTTAACTCATCTCAAGTTCATGGAGCAAACGACAATCAAACGTTCAGTGAGCTCAATATTTGCCGTGTGTTTAAATGGGCCAAAACATTCAAGGTGTGGAGGATTTATGTTTGTGGTTCCTACAAATCTTTCGATTTGTGCTCAATATATAATACGTTAACGCGAGGCTTATGCATATGTATGCATGCACGGAGACGGGTTTTTTTATCCTTGAGAGTACATGCTCTTGCTGCATGCGTCATTGGATGAGTGTTGAGATGTGTGTCCTCAAAGGCACAATTAACTTTCTCATTTATGCACGGAGGAACATTTGCGTGCATGCATGTGTATGTATGTACATGTGCACGCGGTACCGTAAGTGTATTTTGCTCTATGTACCTGCGCGACCCAGCGCCTGGCCTCGTGGGTGAGCTCGAGTCGTCGTCGACGAGTTCGTCCCGGAGGCGGTCGTACGCGCGGAGGAACCTCTCGCGGTGGTCACGGACGGCGACATCGGCGCCGCCGCCCTCGCGAGGCTGCAGGCGCCGCTCCCCTCGCTTGATCTGCGGCGGCGCGTTGTCGTCGTCGTGCAGGACGAGCTTCTCCTTGAGCTCGCCTTCGAGGGCAGGCGGGGTAGGAGCTCCGCAGGACGCCGCCGGCGCTTCCTGCTGCGACATCACCGATCGTATGGCTGGCCTCCACTCTCTCTCTTCCTGCTTTTGGCGCCTCTGCACCTAAAGTTCGCGCGCTGCCACTGCCACTGCCAGTAGACTGTGGAGGCGTGGCGTTGTACTAGCTGGCAGCTCGGGCGGCGGTATAAATATGGGAGCGTGCCTGCGGTGCTGATTGACACGTCATCTGTTGTGTTTCGGTGTTTCTTCTTCCATTATGATTTTAACTTTATATTTTTATAAAAATATTTATTTAAAAGTAATATATGTATATTTTTATAAAAGTATCTTTTAAGACAAATCTATTCATATGATTTTCATATTTTCAAACTCGACTTAAAAGTTATTCTTGATATATACTCTAAATGTTTAATTAGAATATTGTTTAAAATAACTTTTTTTACACTATATGTCGGGTACAAAGGTAAGAGATACCCTAACCTCTTCGATAATTTAACGCTTAACATAGCAATCATTTTTAAGATAGGAACCGACCAACCGCTCAAGTCCGCAAAGAAGGGTCCATCACACGAAGGCCCCCTGCACTGGCGACAGCAACCAGTCGTGGGCCGGCCCGCTTCTGGAAAGATGACGGACCAGGGGTCGAACGAACGACTCCTCCGCCTCCACCTCGACTCCGAATGACGGACAAGGGGTCGAACGAACGACCCCTCCGCCTCCACCTTGACTCCAAATGACAGACCAGGGTCGAACGAACGACCCCCGGGCGGGAAGCTCGATCAGCTCACCTGCCCCGGTATGGGTTAAAGGAAATCCGACGCGCTCACCTACTCCCGCCTAACGCCATGAGCGTCCACGACCGCAGTCAAATCCATCAGCTCACCGCCATGTCCCGGACCTCCGTCAACTGTGCTGCCGCTGTAACCACGTCGCGAGTACGGACTCCAGAGGCACCCCTCGAGACGTGAACAGGACGGCCCTCGACGACGTCTTCAGGGATACGACAAGGCCACGCAGGTCTCGACCTCTCCCCTCGACCGGGGGGCTCGACCCCTACCTTCAACCACTCCGGTATGGGGCCCGTCCCATCCGCCCCGTCCCGCTTCGACTGTGGGACTCGCACCCGCCTACAGAAGGACGACCCTGCTGTGCCGCGACGTGCAACAACGTCTAGTCTACTATCACCATGCCCCGGAGCACCGGAAGAACGGAAGGCCACGCCGCCACAGTGATCGACGTCCCTTCGCCAACACTATGCCGCGGACACGCCTCCCATGCTACAACAGTTTAGGACCCTGTACCCTCGGGCCTCCCCCTTGGTCTATAAAAGGGGACGCCGGGATAGAAGGACAAGAGAGACCGGTCAGTCCAGAGAACAATCGAGATCCTCACACTCCACACACTCCGTTGCTTGATTGACCCCTCAAGCAACCAACCGATCTCCTAGGATAGCTCCGCTAGTCCTAGGCCTTAGCTCATCCTGAGCACCCTCGTGTAAACCTGCTTGTACCCCCCCTGTACGAGCACTTCGGTGCAAGATAACACGATCCATCCTCCCCCGCTGGACGTAGGGCCTTCTTTACTCGAACCAGGATAAATCTCGTGTCCTTCTTGCATCACATCTGGGAGAGGGAGCACGCAATATACAAATTTACTAGCCGGTGGTCTTGACCCCTGGGTCATAACACCGACAGTTGGCGCGCCAGGTAGGGGGCTTTGCGTGTCGATCAACTCCGAACTACTCTCTCAGATGGATTCCACGATCCCATCACTTCCATTCGTCACCATCGTCTGGTTCGGCAGTCTAGAGTTCATGTCCACAGGCCAGGGCCACTACATGGTCCTACTCTCAGCTGGTGGCATGGACGGCAGCAGCTCTGGTACGACGGGGCCAAGGAGGATCAGACAACGGTCCCTCCGCTTGCGCCTTTTGCCCGCGATCAGGAGGAGGCACGAACGACTCCGACGCACTCGTCACCGTGCGGATCCCGAGACGCCGGATGTCGTTCCCCCGGCCTCAGCTGGCGACACAGTCCCTCCCCTCGGGAGCCTGTTTGACCCATGCTTGCGGGTCGGGGGCGGGCACCTCTCTGAGCGTGACTTTGGCTCTGCCATATCGTCATCCCAGAGGGTCCCCGCGGCCTCTCCGACACACTCGACCCCGCCACCACCGCATAACCCGTTTCCACACGGGCTCCACAACAGCGCCAAACTCTGTTCTGTCCTCGCAGGTTTGCAAATACAGACACGTTGCGGGTCTCCAGGGAGCCCGCCACGTGCGACGATCAACCCCGTCACCACCTCTCCACCGGACGAGCGCCCGGAGCCGAGACGAGCCCCGGCCTGGGGCGTGTTGCGGCGACGCCTGGCGGAGGAGCGCAGGGGATCTTTCCCCCACTTCTACCACGGCGACCCCGACTCGGACTCCCCCGATGAGGATTACGATCCCACCCGAGAATGCTTCCACCTCGACGGTCAGGCTGACCCCCAGGACGACGTCGACGACGCCGCGGCCATAGATGAAGGAGGAGGGGGCAACGCTACACCAGCACGAGACGCCGACCCCCCGAGTCCTGACAAAGCCGATCCACCTCCGGACGTTCAGATCACGCAAGTCCGAGAGTTGCTCAGCAAGCTCGAGGAGGAGCGCCTACGACTTCAGCAGCTCGAGCACGCCCTCGAGCAAGATCGCGGGCGCCCACAGGGTGGAGTAGCTCGCGAGCGGGCCCGGGAAGTCCATCGACAAATCATCGAGGAGGGGGCAAACGAACCCCGCGTCTACAACCGCGCCAGCCAAAATGTCGTAGCAGCCGCAATGTTGCTCCACGACATGCCGGCGTCATCGACACCCCAAGCACGGCGCATCAGGAACGAAATCCAGGGGCTTCTCCAAACTGCGGCCGTCCAGCAGGCGGAGAGCTCGGCCTCGAGGCGCCGAGGAGCTACCTCCGAGCGTCAGGAGGTACCCCCTCAACAAAATCGAGAGGTATCCGTCCACCAGGACAAAGCGCCCCAAGGCCGAGTAGAGCGACGAACAGTTCGAGATCGCATCGTCGACGATCGACCACCGCGGGTAAATAATCGACGCCAGTACGGCGACGCCGAGGCTCGAGGTTACAGCGCTCACCGAGGTGGGTGCTACGACAGCGACGAAGATCGATGTTGAACTCCGGAGCCACCAAGACCCCGAGTCTTCGGCAGAACCATCCGGCGAACCGCCTTGCCTGTTCGCTTCCGTCCACCCACCAGCCTGGTCAAGTACAACGGTGAAACCAAGCCGGAGCTCTGGCTTGCTGATTTCAGGCTGGCATGTCAGCTAGGAGGAGCCGACAATGACCACGTCATCATTCGGCAACCCCCGCTCTTCCTCTCCGACACCGCTCGAAGATGGCTCGAGGAGCTCCCCCCGGACTTGATCCAGGACTGGCCCGACCTGGTCAGGATCTTCGAGGGAAACTTCAAAGGCACCTACGAGCGGTCAGGGAACTCCTAGGATCTCCGCAGCTGCAAGCAGAAGCCAGGGGAAACCCTCCGCGCCTTCACCCGTCGGTTTTCGAGGCAGCGTACCGCGCTAACCCACATCTCCGACCACGACGTCATCACGACGTTCATCGCCGGAACGACATGCAAGGAATTGGTGCGGGAACTGGGACGGAACACCCCCAAGACCGTCAACGAGCTCATGGACATCATCGCCAACTATGCAGCCGACGACGAAGCTGTTGGTGCGTTCTTCCATGCATCCCCTGACAAGGGGAAGGCCAAGGCAGACGAGCCTGGAGGCTCGAACAGCGGGCCCAAAAGGAACAACAACGACAACAACGGCAAGAAGAAGAAAAAGAAGAACCAGACGGGTCAACGCAACGTCGAGCCCGATGATCTTGTCGCTGCGGTGGACAAGAAGAAGCATCGAGGGGCCCCTCTCGACGGGGGCGTCTTCGACAAAATGCTGAAGGAGTCGTGCCCCTATCACATGGGACCGACCAACCACATCCTCGAGGACTGTTGCATGCTTAAAAGCACTTCAACCCTCCCGCTTCAAGAAGGACGACAAGAAGGGGGATCTGCACGACAGAGACAACGGCAAGAACGGGGCTTCCCCGAGATTCACGACTGCTACATGATCTACGGGGGGCCCTCGACTCGACTCAGCACGCGCCAGCGCAAGAGGGAGCGTCGAGAGGTCTTCTCCGTTCGAGCCCAGGCCCCTCGATATTTCGACTGGTCACACACGCCGATCACCTTCGACCAGGACGACCACCCCGAGCACGTCCCCAACGCGGGGGTCTACCCGCTCGTCGTCGACCCAATCATACTCAACACCTGCCTCACGAAGGTACTCATGGATGGGGGAAGCAGCCTCAACATCATCTACGCCACGACCCTTGACCTCCTGGGGATCCCGAGGACCGAACTCTTGCCCAGCGCGGGAGGATTCCACGTGGTCATCCCAGGAAAGAAGGCACTCCCGATCGGCCGCGTCAAGCTACCCGTTTGTTTCGGCGTCCCCTCGAACTTCCAAAAGGAAGAGTTGACCTTCGAGGTGGTTGCGTTTCGTGACATCTACCACGCCATCATCGGTCGACCAGGGTACGCCAAGTTCATGGCGATCCCGAACTACGCCTACCTCAAGCTGAAAATGCCAGGGCCCATGGGGGTCATCACCGTCGGCACCTCCTACGAGCACGCATACGACTGCGACGTCGAGTGCGTGGAAAACGCCGAAGCCGTCGAAGAGTCGGCCGTCCTCGCGGCCCTCGACGACTAGACCAGGGAGATTCCCGACCCCAAGCGACACGCCGACAACTTCAAGCCGGCGGAAGACACCAAGACCGTCCCGCTCGACCCCGGCCACGCGGATGGAAGGTGCTGACGATCAGTGCCACCCTCGAGCCTAAATAGGAAGCCGTGCTCGTTGACTTTCTCCGTGCGAATGCCGACGTGTTTGCATGGAGCCCCTCGGATATGCTGGGCATTCCGAGGGAGGTCGCTGAGCACTCCTTGGACATCCGAGCCGGGTCCAAACCGGTGAAGCAACGACTGCGCCGTTTCGACGAGGAGAAGTGCAGGATCATCGGGGAGGAGGTCGACAAGCTTTTGAAGGCCGGATTCGTCAAGGAGGTACATCATCCCGAGTGGTTAGAAAATCCCGTACTTGTCAAGAAAAAAAATGGGAAGGATAGGATGTGTGTAGACTACACTAGTTTAAATAAAGCATGTCCCAAGGTTCCTTTTCCATTACCACGTATCGATCAAATAGTAGATTCCACTGCGGGATGTGGAACTCTTTGCTTCCTTGACGCGTATTCTGGCTACCACCAAATAAAGATGAAGGAATCCGATCAGCTCGTGACTTCCTTCATCACCCCCTTTGGCATGTTTTGCTACCTCACCACGCCCTTCGGTTTGCGAAACGCCGGGGCCACGTATCAGCGATGCATGCTCCATGTCTTTGGGAAACACATAGGGCCGACCGTCGAGGCCTACGTCGATCACATCGTGGTCAAGTCCAAAACAGTTGGAAACCTGGTCGGGGATCTCGAGATCGCGTTTGGGTGCCTCAGGGCAAATCGCATAAAACTAAACCCTGAGAAGTGTGTCTTCGGAGTTCCTCGAGGCATGCTCCTAGGGTACATAGTTTCCCAACGCAGGATCGAGGCCAATCCCGAGAAGGTAACCGCAATCACAAGGATGAGCCCGATCAACGACCTTAAGAGCGTACAAAGGGTCACGGGGTGCCTCGCCGCCCTCAGCCGGTTCATCTCGAGGCTCGGAGAGAAGGCACTACCCCTTTACCGCCTCCTGAAGAAAACGGAACACTTCGCGTGGACCGCCGAGGCCGAGGAATCGCTCTTGAAGTTCAAAGCCTTGCTCACCTCGCCATCTGTCTTGCTACCCCCGAGCCCGGCCGAGCCCCTCTTACTCTATGTCGCAGCAACTACCCAGGTAGTCAGCGATGCCGTAGTGGTCGAGAGGGCGGAAGAAGGACATGCCCTGCCGGTTCAGAGGCCTGTCTACTTCGTGAGTGAGGTACTTTCCTAGACCAAGACGAGATACCCCCACATCCAGAAGCTGTTGTATGCTATCGTCCTCACTCGGCGCAAACTCCAGCACTATTTCCTGGGCCACCCGGTTACTGTGGTCTCATCTTTCCCCCTCAGAGAGATAATCCAGAACCGGGAGGTGTCTGGAAGAATCGCCAAGTGGTCGGTCGAGCTCATGGGGGACACTCTCTCCTACGCCCCCCGGAAGGCCATCAAGTCTCAGGTATTGGCGGATTTCGTTGCAGAATGGACCGACACCCAACTACCCCCGGCACAAGTTCGGACCAAGCTCTGGACCATGTACTTCGACAGATCGTTGATGAAGATGGGGGCAGGCGCCGGATTGCTATTCGTATCACCCTTCGGGGTTCTCATGCGCTACGTCATCCGTCTCCACTTCCCCGCCTCCAACAACGTAGCCGAGTACGAGGCCCTCGTCAACGGTCTGTGCATCGCCATCGAGCTCGGGGTTCGACGCCTCGACGTGCGGGGGGACTCGCAGTTGGTGATCGACCAAGTGATGAAAGATTCAAGCTGCCACGACCCCAAGATGGAAGCCTACTGCAAGGAGGTTCGAAGGTTCGAGGACAAATTCTACGGTCTCGAGCTCAACCACACCGCCCGTCGATACAACGAAGCTGCCGACGAGCTGGCCAAAATCGCGTCAACCAGAGGTACGGTTCCTCCCGACGTCTTCTCAAGGGACCTTCACGAGCCGTCCGTCAACCTAGGCTCGGGGGCTCCCGCCCTCGAGCAAGGGGTCTATCCACCCCCCTCGACCGACCCCCCCTCGAACGGGGAAGAAGTCATGGAGATCAACGGAACGGCCACAACCCCGACCCCCTCGACGGACTGGCGCGCACCCTACCTCGAGTATCTGATACGGGGTGAGCTCCCAGAGGACCGCACCGAAGCCCGCCGTATAGCCCGACGCGCCAAAACCTACATCTTGTACGGGGATGGCCTCACCCTCGAAGAGGGGAGGGCACTGCTGAAGGACCTACACTCGGGGGCTTGCGGCCACCACGCGGCACCAAGAACGTTGGTAGGAAGCGCCTTTCGACAAGACTTCTACTGGCCGACAGCCGTCACCGACGTTACAAAACTCGTCCGATCTTGCAAGGGATGCCAATTCTACGCCAGGCAGACCCACCTACCCGCCCAAGCTCTTCAGATGATACCCATAACCTGGCCATTCGCAGTATGGGGGCTCGACATGGTTGGCCCCCTGAAGAGAACCAAAGGTGGCCACACCCACCTCCTCGTGGCTGTAGACAAGTTCTCGAAGTGGATCGAGGCTCGACCCATCGCCAACATCCAGTCTCGACAAGCCGTGCTATTCTTCACCGACATCATCCACCGCTTCGGGGTCCCCAACGTCATCATCACCGACAACGACACCTAGTTCACCAGCCAAAAGTTCCTGGGCTTCTGTGACCACCACCACATCAGGGTGAATTGGTCTACAGTCGCCCACCCTCGAACTAACGGCCAGGTCGAGCGCGCCAATGGTATGGTTTTGCAGGGCCTCAAGCCAAGGATCTTCGATCGGCTGAACAGACATGGCAAGAGATGGGTCGATGAGCTACCCGCTGTCCTATGGAGTCTCCGAACGACACCAAGTCGAGCCACGGGGTTCTCCCCATTCTTCTTGGTTTATGGGTCCGAGGCCGTCCTCCCCACCGACCTCGAATACGGGTCCCCTCGACTAAAAGCCTACAGCGAGTAAACCAACACAGCAGCCCGAGAGGACTCTCTCGACCAGCTCGAGGAAGCCCGAGACGTGGCCCTCTTCAAGTCGGCAAAATACCAGCAGACGCTGCGGCGCTACCACGAAAAAAATGTACGCAAAAGGGACCTCGACATCGGCGACCTCGTTCTGCGCCGCCGACAAAGCAACAAGGGACATCACAAGCTGACGCCACCTTGGGAGGGACCCTTCATCGTGACAGAGGTGCTGAAGCCCGGCACTTACAAGCTGAAGAATGAAAAGGGCGAGATCCTCACCAACGCGTGGAACATCGAACAGCTACGTCGTTTCTATCCCTAAGGCCTCGACGCCTTGTACATTTCCTGCATTATGTACACTTATCGCATCGTGAATGAGTAAAATGTTCTCGAAATACATTCTGCATTCGTTCATAACTCTAAGGTAGCCTCGACTCTGCTCCGGCAAAGTCAAGCCTCCCTCGGGGGCTGACAGGGGGGGACCCCCTCCTAAGTCCTCTAAAAACTCGAACGTTTTTTCGAAACTTGGCTTTCCCTCTCGATCTTCGCCTCGAGTACGCTTCACGGCTAAGTAAAAAACGCCTCGAACTCCCTAAGGGTCGAGGGCCATTGAGCCGGGGACTCTCCTACGCCTCAGGGCTACGGTATCCCCACTCGCTCCCCCTTCCAGGGATACGAGCGTGCGTCGAACACTTAGTCCACAAGCGACGACTCAGGCAAAGAAAAGCAGAGACAACTCGAGAAATAAAAATAACAAGACGCATCTCGAACAAAATGCATTAAATATAAGAAGCCCTCGGGGGCTCGGCATTGTATCATTACAAAAGACTAACTACTACATGGACCTTCTTGTCCAGATTTGGCTCGCAGGCCTAGAGCTACTCGGCGCCATGTCCATCCGTCGAAGGGAGCACTTCAGGCTCGAAAGCTTCGCCAGCTCGCCTCCGGGCACCTCCGCGGCCTCGATCAGCTCATGGCATCTCGCCACGTTCTCTTCGTCAGTCAGCCTCGGGTCGGTGATGAACCCGCTGGCGACGACGCTGAGGTCGTAGATGTAGCCTGAGCAGACGACCGCGAGCACCCGCTTCATGCCCACGTGCAAGGCAGCACGGACTTGATCCGTCACCTCCTGCGTCATGGAGTAGAAGCGACGCAGAAGGGAGTCTCCTCGCGCGCCGCCCTTGACCGCCGGCTCCGGCTTGACCCCGAGGTCGTCGCAGAAGGAGGAGATGGCGCCCTCGAGCCTCTCGTTAAGGCCCGCCTCCACCCCGAGAAGGCCCTGAAGAGTGGTCAGGTCCTCGTGGGCTCGGGCCTTTTCCGCTGCGAGCTCTGCCAAAATGAGCGCATAACTCGGTCAAAACCAAAAAAGCATGAAAAAGGTCGAGACCGGGCAAACTTAGCAACACTTTCAAAAAACTTACCTTGGGCATGCGCCTCCAGGGTGGCGTAGCCCTGCTTGGTCCTCTCGAGTCGGAGGCGGACGTCGACAAGCTCTGCGGCCTGGTCGCCGACTTTAGCTTGGAGGTCCTCGATGACCTTGCCAGCGCCATCGAGGGCTCTCTTCTGGTTGGCCGCCACCTCGCCCAGAGAGGCGATCCGGGTCCGGGCCTTCTCCTCCGCAACGACCAGCGCGTCGCGTTCGAGGGAGAGGGCGTCCATGTCCCCCTAGAGCCCCCGGATGCTCTCCGCTGCCCGGGTCAGCTCCTCCCTCACTTGGGCGGCTTCCTCCTCCGCCTTGTGCTGGGCCTCCTGGGCAGCATCCCGCAACTGCTCGACATCGATGACCGCCTTGAGGGCCATCTCGACCCTCGACTGCATCGTCTCCTGGGCGGCCCGGGCTGCTTCTTGCACGGCCACCACCCCGGCCCTCGCGTGGGCGACCTCGGCTTTGGCCTCCCCTCGCGCGGTTGCCGCCTCGGCTTTTGCCTGAGCGGCCTCGGCCTCCGCCTTCTCCAGCGAAGTGCGGAGGGCGGGAAGCTGCTCCTGCACCTGAAGGATGAATTGAGACTTGTCATACGACCTCACCCTCAGCGTCTGACAGGGATGAAAGAGAAAGTCATCAGAAAAGAACAGTCAGGTAACCCAAGCAAAATCAAAGGAAGAACGAAGCTCACCTCCATCCCCCGGTGCAGGTCCACGGAAGCAACCTCCGCGGCCAGGCGCACCGCGTGCTCGAGCCACGCCCGGAACTCCTCCAGGTGCTCCCACTCCCCGAGCTCGGCCTGGTCGTCGAGCTTGAGGAGGATGCGCCCGGGGTCTCGAGGGTCGGCCAGCTCAAGGGGCTCCTGTCCCCAGAACCCGCTGCGGCGGTCGATCCTCTCCTGCCCCTCCCGCATGATGCCCTGGCGCATCTCAGGGCCGCCCCCGTGGCGCGCCAACCTCTCCGTCAGAGTAGGGAAGGGAGAAGCCCCCTCGAGCTGGGCTCTCCCGACCTCGGGACCACCCTGCGAGGACACCACCGGTCCCTCCGAGCCATCGCCCCTGGGCAGGAGAAGTCCCGGTCGGGAGAACAACCCTGCGCGGTGAAGAAGACAAACGATTAGTACCTAATACCGCAAGCTCACTGCGGGTCGACCAAGTTAGAGGACGAATTACCTCGAGATGATGATTGCCCGACCTCGAAGCGAGGCTGAGCTAACCCCGGTACCGACGAAGAGGCCGCCGCTGCGGCCACCTCCGCCGGGTCGACCAGTTCCGCCACCATCTCGGCCACCTCTTCAGCAGTGGCCGTCATCGACATCCCCGCCGTCTCCGCCGCGGGTGTCGCCTCGGGCTGCTTGGCCCGACCCCCCTCCTCGACCTCCGGCGTCGGCGCCGAGGTCCCCTCGACGAAGATCTCCGCCGGCGACGGGCCCTCAGACACGGCAGCGGCTGCGCCCTCGCGCTCGACTCGCAGACGCGCCTCCCGAGCCGCGAGGCTCTCGGGCCATGGCCTTGGCATCTGGCGCTCCGGCGTCCTTCCCACGCCGGCGATGGTCAAGTCGACCACCTCCACTTCCGCGGTGGCTTGGAGCTCGACCCCCTCGGTCACGGTCATCGTAGACGCCGGCCCCGCGCCTTCCGAGGCTCGGGGTGCGCCTCCCTCCGATAGGTGGGCGGGCACAGCTTCGACCGCCACTTCGGCGGAACTCGCATGCACGGCGGGCGGACCCGTCTCTTCCCCCGCTTGGGCCAGCTCCGCGGTGGCCTACGCCAACCCTCGCCCCATCGCCTCTCGGGCTCTGGCCGCCCACGTCGCCTCTGGGGTGAGGGTCGAAGGGGATGGAGCAGCGGGACTAGCCTCGACGGTCACCTCGACCGGGGCGTCCGTCCTCAGCCGCTTGGCCGGGGCGAGGGACGCGCCCTCGGTCGAGCGCTTCGACCTGAAAAAGAGACCCATGCACAACGGTAAGCACGGGTCATAACCAACGAAAAAACACTTGACCCACTCGAGCCACTCGATCGGCAGGAAAGCAACCTACCCCAGTGGAGTCATGGGTTCCGACCGATGGACTTCGAACCGCTCGGGGGCTTGAACGGAACACGCCGGGAGCCACTTCTCCCGCGGCCCGCGGCAGGGGTCGGGGCCACCCCCGGCGCTGTCTCCTGGGCAGGGGCCGAAGACGCTCCCGTTGCCCCCCTTCTGGCCTCCTCCTGCGCCGACGGGCCCGACACCCGTGCGCTCGACCGGGTAGGCGCTGGAGGCGTGCTCGACCGACCCCCCGACGGGGATCGTGATGATCGCCCGCGCGTCTG
Source organism: Microstegium vimineum (assembly GCA_022036555.1). Classification (NCBI taxonomy): domain Eukaryota; kingdom Viridiplantae; phylum Streptophyta; class Magnoliopsida; order Poales; family Poaceae; genus Microstegium; species Microstegium vimineum. Next base: position 60,217,660 of record CM039131.1, on the reverse strand, counting down.
CCGCGACACTTCACCATGAAGAGCCACGGGGCGCTCCCCCCGTGGCTCGATCTCGCCAGTTGGGGCCGACCTTGACGTCGACCCCTCTCCTCCCCCGGTTCCGACGGCCGCCCTTTGCTGTTCGGGCGCCGTTTGTTCCTCCTCGAGCCCTCCTTGCGGCTCGGCCGCCCCCTCGCTGCTCTCCTCCTCCTCTTCCTCATCTTCCTCCGAGGGCGACTCCTCCTCGGAAAGGCTGGCCCGCCTCTGCCGGGCCCGGCGTTGCTCTCGCTCCTGCTTCTCTCGGGCCCTCTTGCCCTTGTCCTTCTTTGTTTTGTCCTTGGTCTTCTTGTCCTGCTCAGCTTGAAGGCGCCTCACCTGGGAGTCGCCCTGCTCCTCCTTCACCGGCGGCGGCGACTTCCGGAAGACAACGTCCCCCTGAGGAACCCAAGGCAGTTAGGACGCAAGTGAAAAAGGCGAACAAGGCAAACACGAGAGCACTAACAGAGAAAGGGAACCATACGAGCCGAACGTGTCCCTGGTCCGGCATCATGGGGACGCTGGCGACGCTCCCGGTCTCGAACGCGCCCGCGAAGGAGGCACGTACACGGCGGGCCACCCTCTCGAGGGGTAGCTCGTCCCCCATGAGGCGACACCCCGTGAGGTCGACCCTCGGGCACATATCGTCGAGGCGTAGAGGTCGAGCCATCAGCGGCATGACCTGCCGCTGAAGGAAAGCCGACGCGACGATCGCCGCCGTGAGTCCCGCCTTCTTCAGACGGTCGATCGCGGCAAGCAGGTGGGTGAGGCGCGACTGCTTCTTCTCGACGTCGTACCTCCAGTGGTTGAGCTTCGAGTCGATCGTCCTCCCAGTGTAGCCGGGGAGCAAGTCGTCGTCGTTCCTCATGTAGAACCACCCGGAATGCCATCCGGAGTGGCTCGACGAGAGCTTCGCCGGGATCCAGCCGTCGGCCCGCTTGAGGGCGATGCTGCAGCACCCGGTCCTGACCATCTTGCGGTTGCCAAGGCCGACCGACGCGTGGAATAGGCTCGCCTCGAACAGGTGGAGCCACAACTCCCAGTGCGGCTCGATCCCTAGGTACCCTTCACACACGGCGGTGAAAACCGCCGCGTGACAGATACCGTTGGGGGTGAGGTGCTGAAGCTCCACGCCGTAGTGGTGGAGGTTCCTGCGCAGAAGACGGTTGAGAGGGGCGTCTAGCCCCGCCTGGTGGAAGACCTCGAAGCTAACCACGTAGCCCTCCGGGGATTGGGCGCGGCGTGCTCCTGTGGCGACACCACCCACTCCGGCCGGTCGACGGAGGTGATGGGCCGGAGGAGGCCGCTCTCCACCAGGTCTCCCAGACGCGCGACAGTCGCCGAAGATGGGAGCCAGGCATCAGGGCCGTGCAGGCTGTACTTGGCCATGGGGCAGGGAGGCTGACGCGCTCGGACGTGGGGGTGGAAGGTACGTTCCCAATCTCTCCTCTCCTTACTCTCGCGTGCGCAGAAGTCCGGCTCAAAGGGCGTCAAAGGCAACGGCGGGAAGAAGGAGGCAGGGAAGGCAGAACAGCCGACTCCTTACTTCCGGTATTTATAACCGGGAGGCCAACGGGCGGATCCGACAAACAGGCAAGTGAATCTCCGCATTTAATGCGCGTGCATACCGCCTCCTCGTATTCCTCTAGGGTAAGGCGCACCTGTCGCATCATCGGGTTCCGCACCGCACTTCGCCCTGCACCTGCCACTGTTGCGACCGAACGGACATCTCCTAAATAGGCGTGCGGCGATAAGCGTTATCTTCGGAGGTAAGCAACCAACGACGGCCAGTCCGTCAAAATCTCGAGGGAACGAAGGCTGGCCCTCGAAAGGGGTTCGACAGCCACCCTCGAGTACCTGAGGACAGAACTGACCTCGGGTTATGGACTCCGGTCCACCCCCAAAATCTCGAGGGGACAAAGGCCAACCTTTGAACAAGGTTCGATAGCCGCCCTCGAGTACCTGAGGTCTGAGGGGACCTCGGGTTACAGACTCCGGTCCACTCCCAAGTCTCGAAGGGGTAAAGACTGGCCCATACACAGGGTTCGACAGCCTCCCTCGAGGACTCGAGCCCAACGGGCAGATCCAGCAAAAACACAGGTATGTCCCCATGTTCAATATACCTACCCACTTCCCCCCTCCGCATTCCACAGGATAGGACGTCACCTTCGGAGGCTTGCGTCGGATGACGAACCATCCGTCAAATCTTGAGGGAACGAAGGCTGGCCCTTGCATAGGGTTCGACAGCCGCCCTCGAGTACTTGAGGTCAGGAAGGACCCATGGTTACGGACTCCGGTTCACCCCTAAAATCTCGAGGGGGCGGAGGCTGGCCCCACGAACGGGGTTCGACAGCCGCCCTCGAGTATGCGAGTCAGGGATGACCCGGGGAGGCCAGGCGCGAGCCCCTAGCTCGAGAACGAACTCTTGAGGTCCCCTGGGACATATCCGAGGCATAACCACGGAATACCTAAGGATCCCTACGCCGGGAGGCATCGAGCCACCAGCTTCCATCGAACGAAGCTGGCACCTAGGTAGGCCATACGGTCTTGCTCAATGAGAACGCCTCCGGGCTCCTAATCGACCCCTATCGAATGGGGCACGAGTTCTCACTTGGATTTTTACCCGTACCGAGCACCATTTCTATGGATATCTGCCCGACACCAGCTCACAGAGGACTTCGAGGCCGGCACACCTCGACGAAAGAGGGTCGAAAACACCCGTAACCTGGCAGACATAGTCGACCTCTCGGTGGGGGCACTGTGACTCCAGTGCAACGCTCGAGGGAGCGAAGGCTGGCCCTCGGAAGGGTTCGACAGCCGCCCTCGAGCACCTCTCTTTTCAGGGAAAGGAACGCTTGTAACCTGGCGAACAGAATCGACCACTCGGTAAGGCGCCACGACCCCAGGTAACCCTGAATCCCCTCGATAAAACACATATCAAAGCCCCTAGAGGACTTCTTAATCACTCCTCTGAGGCCTCGGGGGCTACCCCCAAGGGGTGCGCTCGCGCGCACCCCACGGAGAGTCGAACCTACCCTCAACCCTTCGATAAAACACACATCAAAGACCCCAGAGGAGTTCTTAATCACTCCTCTGAGGCCTTGGGGGCTACCCCCGCGGGGTGCGCTCGCGCGCACCCCACGGAGAATCGAACCTATTACCAACTCTGCAGGTCAATAGCAAAAACCTCTATGCAGATCCTACTCATCCGCACAGAGGCTCGGGGGCTACTATCGGGTACAAAGGTATGGGAACCCTAACCTCTTCAATAATTTAACGCTTAACATAGCAACCATTTTTAAGACAGGAACCGACCAACCGCTCAAGTCCGCAAAGAAGGGCCCATCACACGAAGGCCCCCTGCACCGGCGACAGCAACCAGTCGTGGGCCGGCCCGCTTCTGGAAAGATGACGGACCAGGGGTCGAACGAACGACTCCTCCGCCTCCACCTCGACTCCGAATGACGGACAAGGGGTCAAACGAACGACCCCTCCGCCTCCACCTCGACTCCAAATGACGGACCAGGGGTCGAACGAACGACCTCCGGGCGGGAAGCTCGATCAGCTCACCTGCCCCGGTATGGGTTAAAGGAAATCCGACGCGCTCACCTACTCCCGCCTAACGCCATGAGCGTCCACGACCGCAGTCAAATCCATCAGCTCACCGCCATGTCCTGGACCTCCGTCAACTGTGCTGCCGTTGTAACCACGTCGCGAGTACGGACTCCAGAGGCACCCCTCGAGACGTGAACAGGACGGCCCTCGATGACGTCTTCAGGGATACGACAAGGCCACGCAGGTCTCGACCTCTCCCCTCGACTGGGGGGCTCGACCCCTACCTCCAACCACTCCGGTATGGGGCCCGTCCCATCCGCCCCATCCCGCTTCGACTGTGGGACTCGCACCCGCCTACAGAAGGACGACCCTGCTGTGCCGCGACGTGCAACAACGTCTAGTCTACTGTCACCATGCCCCGGAGCACCGAAAGAACGGGAAGGCCACGCCACCACAGTGATGACGTCCCTTCGCCAACACTATGTTGCGGACACGTCTCCCATGCTACAACAGTTTAGGACACTGTACCCTCGGGCCTCCCCCTTGGTATATAAAAGGGGACGCCGGGATAGAAGGACAAGAGAGACCGGTCGGTCCAGAGAACTATCGAGATGCTCACACTCCACACACTCCGTTGCTTGATTGACCCCTCAAGCAACCAACCGATCTCCTAGGATAGCCCCGCTAGTCCTAGGCCTTAGTTCATCCTGAGCACCCTCGTGTAAACCTACTTGTACCTCCCTGTACGAGCACTTCGGTGCAAGATAACATGATCCATCCTCCCCCGCTGGACGTAGGGCCTTCTTTGCCCGAACTAAGATAAATCTCGTGTCCTTCTTGCATCACATCTGGAAGAGGGAGCACGCAATATACAAATTTACTAGCCGGTGATCTTGACCCCTCGATCATAACACCGACACTATAGAAGCAGTAAAAGTTCTTCATTGTTGTTAGATAGAGTTGAATTGACACCCAAAAGACATTTGGGCCTTGTTTAGTTCCTTTTAAAATTCTAAAACTTTACCAGATTCTCTATCACATCGAATCTTTGGACGTATACATAAAATATTAAATATAAATAAAAATATAACTAATTATACAGCTGTAATTTTAGAGATGAATCTTTCGAACCTAGTTACTCCATGATTGGATAATAATTACTAAATACAAACTAAAACACTTGTTTTGGTGTTTAGATTTCACTTGCTGCTAGTGCTTAGAGCAAGACTAATAATACAGCCAACACTTTGGTTGTAAGGATTTCTTGTAGTCTTCTCTTAGCCCACTCATATAATGGTTTACACTTTACTATAAATATATGATTCCCTTATCTCTCTCACAAACTTTTTTGATTATTATGTCTGGATTGACTTAGTCCACTTCTCCTCTCTCACAACTAAAAAGACTAAAACTAAGACTGCCGTTTGTTGTCACTTTTTCTTTGGGGTCGCGCGTTCCCATGCACAGCTCGTGCCGCTCGACCATATGACGGTTTCCTTCAGCGATATGTGGGCCTTTCCAACCGCATATGCAAGCACACAAGGTAAAAAAAGAGAAAAATCAGGACATAATCAAGCGCATGCAAGGTAATAATGAATTAGAATTAAATAAACCAATTTGACTTTTTTCCCGTGTCGCTCGGCCGAGTGACTGTTTTCCTTCTGTGACATGTGGGCCCTTCCAACTGCACACATGCACAAGGTAAAAATTGAGAAAAATCAGGACAATCAAGGGCATGCAAGGTAACAAAACAGAATTAAATAAATCAATTTATGAAAAGTAGATATTCAATCAATTTGTGGTGAAGCAGCCAACGCCACCGAAATCACCTTGGAAAGAAAATATATCGACGGGTACTTTAATTTTCATACATCAAATCCCGAAATAAAGGGGAAAAAATCCATCTTCCTATATACCGCTCGCCCCAAACTGCGGTGCACGCTACTGTTTGAGGACGGGTTCATTAGCCTCGATCAAGGAGCTCGAAGCATTGTTCGAGGAAGGCGATCGGTCAGACACGACGCAAGCTGCTTTCACGAGTACACGGAGAAGCTGCACCGCACGCTGCACATGTTGGGTTAAAAAAAAGATGGTGTCAACCCTCATGTCATTAAAAAGATGGTTCGGATCCGTGTGTCATGACACTTATCTCTTTTACCCTTCACACCATTCTGTCCACCTTCCGTCAAATTTTTGCCGTTTCCTAGCCTGATATGTGGGTCCCACAGCGAAAAATGTCCAAAATGTCCTTCTCCCCCAATCCCAAAACAGCACGCTCGTGCCTCTCCAGGTCTCTCCTTGCACTCCCGTTTGAGCAGCCCGTTCTCGTCGATGAGCTCACCCGCGCACCATCACAGTGGTCGGGGCGGAGTCCGTGGCTACACCGTCCGCGGCCACGCCATCCTCGGATGACCACGGCGCTCGTGCTGCTAGCATAGGGGACGGCCCGCGCGGCCGCGGGGTGGGGCGGGGCGGGAGCTCGCGCCGCCGTTGTCGGGACAGCCTGCGCAGCCACGGGGTGGGGCAGGGCGCACGTTGTGGCGTCCGTGCCGCCGGCGTCGTGGACAACACGCGCGGCCGCGGGGTGGGCGGGGTGCTCGCTGTGGCGTCCGCACCGCCGGCGTCGTGCACAGCACGCGCGGCCGCGGGGTGGGGCGGGGCGCTCGCTGTGGGGTGCCCGCATCGACCGGAGCGGAGCTCCCCCGCGCACGCGTCAGCCGGGGCGGAGCTCCCTGCTCGCCCGCGTGCGTGCGCGCAGTGGCTGGCCAGGGCCGAGCTCGCTCTGGCGCGCGCTCCGCCACAACCTCGCGCCTGCGCCAGTTCGCCGCCGCCCGCCGCGAAGCGCTGCAGGGCCTCGTCGCCGGCGTTGACGTCGCGCGGCAGATGCGAGATGGCGATGGGGATGGGGATGGGGATGGGGATGGGGTGGTCGTCGTGGAACCGCTCCTGCACCGGGCCATGTTCCACGTCCTCGTCCCCATATGCTTCGGCGACCGCCTCGCCACCCACGCCATCGTCGCGTCCGTCCAGGCGCTGCAGCGGGGAGTTCCTTACGTCCGTCCATGTGGGGTGGGGCGGGGCTCGCGGCGACGCCCGCGCCGCCGACATCGTGGACGAACGCGCGGCCAAGGGGCAGAGCGGGGTGCTCACGGCGATGAGCAGTGGCTCCGAGCACTACCAGAAGAGATCGGGAGATGAGGGAGCAGAGATGCACGGGGCAGAAGAAGGGCGTTTTGGACGATTTCTGCTGTGGGACCCACATGTCAGGCCGGATAACGGGGAAGATTAGACGGAAGTTGAACAGAATGGTGTAGAGGGTAAAAAAAAAAGATAAACGTCATGATACAAGGTCTGAGCCATCTTTTTAGTGATATGGGGGTTGATATCATCTTTTTTAATGACAAGGAAAAAAAAAAACCCGCACATGTTATGGATCGTCGGGAGGAGATCGCGGCGGATCAGTGCCCATAGATCGTCGCGGCGGTGGAACGAGACGGCGACAGGGTCATCTCCTTCGGGGAGGCACGACGACCACCGAGCCAGCGGTCTGAGCCATACAGGTGCACGTATCACACCCACAAGTACTTGTACGTTTTCATCTCCAATTGTTTGTCGACATGATGCACATAGGCCACTACTATCCGCTACTCACCTATCTCTATCCACAGCTAAAAAATACGGAAGTCTGACTCTACCGGCGGACGACATGTGTCGCTCCGCTTCGCTCTGCCCGGCGACCCGCACGCACGACTCCCACCCGACTTTCACCTCGCGTAAGCAAAGCTGGCACCTGGCAGCGGCCCGGCCCTCCCACGTCTATCCCGCACGCGTGCCACCGGCGCTCCAGCAACCGCCCCGCGAGATCTCGCCCTCACCCTCGTGCTGCAAACTCCGCTCGCGCCCCCTTGTTCTCGCGTGGCCGACGCGCTGGCTCCCGGAGTTGATCCGCCGCCCCGCCGCCTCCATGATCTGCCCGTCGCAGCCCCAACGCTGCAGGATCTAGCGTCGCGTCCACCGCCTCCACTACGCAGGACGCGTGTGTGGTCAGATCAATTTCCACTCGAATACCCATCGCCGGCCGCCGCGCTTATTCATTACGTGCGTCCAGTCTCTTCCTCCCGCGCTGCATGCTGCGTGCTGAGTGGAAGCGGTCCTGACGGCATGTCCTTCTCCATCAGCGGCCAAGTGAAGACCGTGTCTACTGTCTACTGAACCAAGTGAAGACAGATGGCTGACAGGCTGAGTGAACCAACGATGACCAAGTGAATAGAATTGACTAATCAGGTAAATTCGCACCACATCTCACCAATGCATGCTAGGTGTTTGATAAAATTACCATTTGGATACTGATAAGTGATAAACAATTGTTAACTTTCAAACAAGGTGCATCATTAATTTTACATAGCTATCATTTTCATATATGGTTTTTTATTTCGTTTTCTAATTGATGGATACTGATAAAAAAATGTTAATTAGGAACGTTTTGCCTAGATTCTAAAGTTTTCTTGCACAGAGGCCAGCTGTCTTAGTGATCAGACTTCAAGATGATGATTTGCTCATTCATGGGAGCTTACGTTGTTATCTTGTGAACAATAAATTTGGCTAGAAGGTATGTATGAACTATTCTTAAAGTAAAACCTGACTATATAGGGTTGTCATGAAAGCATAATGCTTTGGATGGAACAATACTATTGTTTTTGGTAAACTATAGTTCCACATGTTATTCCATTTGACACATAAGTAAGCTCCTTTGAACCACCTTAGCGCGTCACATTGAACATTTTCGAGTTGCAAAATAAACATATATAGAAGAATATTGTTTTTGCTTTTTTTAGTGCAGACCAAGTTGCCTGTGGTTTGCTTAAAAAAATTGCTTCAAAAGTTGTCTGTGCTTCAACTGGTGGTTTAGGAGCTAAGTGTTGTAAATCTTCAGTGTGTCTTGATGAAGCCTTGAACGAATGGTTGAGTATTATGTAAGTTATGCTTCCCTATTGTTGAATCATTTCCTAGATTTGTATCAATCGCCAAATGTTCAATTCTTAATATTAGAAGAGTGGACTTTAGCTGCTTGCAGGTTCATTTAGTTGCTGGCAAACATGTGGCATATGGATGATGGTGTTCAGTTGCAGGGAAAGAAGAGCATAAACCATGCAGCTACGATTCCAACTTGCCAGGCTCATCCATTCGGTTCCTCTGGTTCTGATGCTCTCCGTGCGATTCAGCTCTAGCGTACGTATAACATAAAGTTGACTTCACGGTAATTCATGTTTTTAGAGATGTTAAAAGACATGTTAGGTTTTTCCTTATGATCTATGTAACCAAATTGCATGTATTCTAGAAACCATTTTCTTTGAGATTGTTTTGGTCTCACATTATATTCTAATTATTCATCCATCGTGAAGACTTGTGAAAAAATGATGTTGCAATTGCAAACATCGTGCTCTAAATATCTTTTTTTTTTTGCCAGTTACAATGCACTAGTATTTATCACTTTTTAGGTAATAATATAACAATCATATTTATATTATCATGGTACTGTTTTTACCTATACAACCTACGAGTAAAAGCTAATAATAGGATGAAAGGCACCATCGGGATTCACATCCCAACTCATTCACTGCGAGGTAAGTATTCTCTTTGTTTTTTTTAAAAAAAAATCAATTTTTAGAATCTATGTCATTTATTTTTTTAACTTTGATTAACTTTTAAAAAAATATATAACATGTATGATTTAAAATAAGTATCATATAAAAATATATTGTATGATAAATCTCATTATGTTAATTTGATACCATAAATTTTAATATGTTTTTCTAGAAATTTGTTCAGAGCTAAAAAAAATTTGACTTATGATAACTTCATAAATCTATTCTTTCAAAGATAGAGTCCGACTTCCTGGTGATAACGGTGACAGTTTCGGTTCTCCAATCCAAGATAATCGAGCCTACCCTAAAGCTCTAGAAAATCTAGAGATATAGTAAAGCTAGTTACCGTATGAATACCTAGCATTGATTTATGATATCTTGGGGATCTTACTATTCCATCGAACTCTAAAAATCTTACTATTTATTAATTGTTGAAAACGCACAAACGACTCCGTCTACGGAAGAGCTTTGGTACCAACTTTTCGTCAAAAATTGCATCGAAAAATGTATCGAATTCGTGTATACAAAGACAAATTGGCGTTGAGAATTTAAAAGCAAAATTCGGGGGGATTTGTTTTACAAGTCCTAGTGATAGAACCGAATTGAAAACGGACAGGGCACATATATACGGAGTCGTTTATACAAACTCACCTACAGACGCGCCAAAGATTTTAATCGGCACTATCTCGAGATGAACAAATTCATAAGTGCCAACTGCATCTTCTTCAGCCCCCCTCTGTCTCAAACCAGGGACTCAAATCACTTGGCTCTCTTCCTGTCGCGCTCGGCCCTCCGGAGGACCGGCGCTGCCGTCCGCCTTCGTCGAACTCCGAGTACTTCTCGTCCAGCTCCTCGAAAGATTTCTGCATATACGTGTAAATGAAACGGATACCAACATTGCATACAGCTAACAGAGAGGCAAGGATGATATATATACGGAGTAGAAACTAATACTGTAACTAGCTAGAAAGGGAACAGCTAGCAAAGCGTACGTCTCGCATCTCCATGAAGCTGACAGTAGAAGGTCACGGCGGCCGCGGCGACGATGCCGAGGATCGGGACGACCCTGCATTTGGCCGGCTGCACCTTCCACTGAACGGAACGACCGCCACGACCTCCTGTGAGCCCTATCCATCCAGAACACATCTCTTTGCACTCGCACCCCTGCAACAACTGGAGATTTGCGTACTGACCAGGGCGACGTGTGTTACGGCCCAGAGCTAGACGTACGCAGAGGCCCATAGTGGTCTGGAGAGCCCAGTACCTCTTGTGCGGCCTTCTCGTGAAAGGTCTTTCAGAAGCCCAAGTAGGCCCAGGCCGGCCTTCTCGTGAGTCGTGACAGGTGGTGGGCCTTTCGGAAGCTCATTTCCTTTCTCCAGTAAAGGTAATTTTAGGGAGAATTAGCTCTATGGCCCTGAAAAAAAATGGGTCTTAGGTTTATGACCTTTTTTTCATGAGCTTTGCTCTATGCATAGTCACAAAAGTTCGTGGCTCGATGGATCGCGGAACGTTAGTTTTGGGTGATTTTAACACTACGGGGACGAAATTGTACCACGTTCCCGGGACATGGAACGTGGCTGTGGCTCTATGGCCCCGAAACCAATTTTCTTCTGCTCTATGACCTTCTGTCCGTTTTGGATAGCTAACGGACTAACGGTGTTAAGTCAGTGGTAAAAGGACCGTTTTACCCCTAGTGAAAAAATAAAATACAAAATTTATTTGTTTATTTTATATTTGGAGTAATATTAAACAAATAAATTCACACATAACCACATGTAATATATATGTCTATTTGTGGTTATATGTGAATTTATTTGCTTATCAATATTACTCAAAATATATAACAAATAAATAAAACTCCGCATTTTATTTTCTTACTAGGGGTAAAACAGTCTTTTTACCTCTGAATTAACACCGTTAGCTGTCCAAAACGGACGAAAGATTATAGAGCAAAAGAAAATTTGTTTCGGAGCTATAGAGAAAAGTTCGTGAAAAAAAGGACCATAAACCTAAGCTCCACTTTTTTCAGGGCCGTAGAGGTAATTCCCCCATAATTTTATCGTGTTCGGTAGATCTGAGCATTTTTTTTTGGTGACAACTGATTATAAGCTAAAAAGCACCCTACCTACCCACGTAGATTTGCAAGTGGAGTGCCAAATCGGGCAGGAATTTATTTGCCGCTTTCCGCGACGATGGCTGCCGGGGAAAGTTTTAAATATGCCGTCGCCGCTCCCCATGCGTGTGCGGAGCTTACCACCATACCCTGATGCCCCCATGCATGCCTGCTGCTTGGCCTTGGCTTGCGTCGAGCGAGGAAGAATTGGCCGGCCGGCCAGCAGGCGCGTCCTCGCTCATGTGCTGGGGTTAGATTTAGATCGATTGGGGGGGGGGGGGGGGGGGGGGGGGGGGGGGGGGTTGGCCTTCAGTGGCTCTCACTGTGCATGCTAAGGGAAGGGCAGGCATGATGCACATTCTGCTCTCACTGTTCAGTAATATATACATATATATACTGCGCATTGCACCACTAGCCTTCACTGCCTGGTGTTCGTAACACTGTAGTTCAGCTCCAGGTAGCAAAAGCATGCACAGCGGCGGCCGGCCCTTGTTTTATTGCATGCCGATCCGATCGATCCAGTGATCTGGGACGTGTTTAGATGGAAAAATTTTATGGTGTAAAATACTATAGCATTTCGTGGGTCTAAATATTTTGTAAAGTTTGAAATTTTGAAGGGATCTAAACACAGGGCTAGCACATGGACACGACAATCCTCTCTTTTCCTGCTGCCGCCGGCCGATCGAACGCCGTCCGGTCACCCTGCCAGGCAGACTTTGCAGGTGAGGTAAGGAGACAGGCAAGGAGGCCAGCCAAAATTGGGTTGGGATCCATTCCCGCTTTCCACGACGTAATTCTGCCATGGACCCATGGCTGCCGATCGATGCTGCAGCAGTGGGCGGCGGCTAGCGCGGGCGCGGCACCGTAGCGGGTCGACGGGCAAACCACAATGGGTTGTGCGTTCGTTTTGTTTTAAGATTTGTGTGCTAGTGTTTTTTTCATAAAAAATTTCTATACCCAGTGCTATTTTGGGAATGAGTGTTCATTTACATGAATTTTAAAGCAAACAGAGACATACGATAAGGGGTGGACACTCTCATTCGGGGGCCAGGCAAGCAGCAGGCGACCGGTGCCTGCGGAAGCCTGCTGCTTGGCTGCCCCCAAGGCATTATGCTATGCACGTAGGTGCAGGAAATCACTGGACATCCGGCCGGTTGACATCGGAATTGCCAGTCCAGCCGCCTCCAGCGTCACACGCAAAGCACACAGTGTGTAATGCGTGGCACATACGGAGTAAGACGCACATTTCACATCAACCACAAGCAAGCTATACGCAATCTGTTCTGAACGTACATGGCGTAAAATTTGTGAATATAACCTTAATGAATGGAAAAGGAAAATCATCGCGCTGATAACAAATGTGCGTGCGGTCATCTTCCTGATGAGATACAGGTCTGTGGGAACTAGCAGGCAATCTCCGTCGTCTTCATCTACTTCTTCCGGCGATGGATTTTCTTCAGAAAGGATTTCAGGATCTCCTGCACCGCGTGGTCATGTTGAGCTTCAATAGACGTGACCAAGTGTTTGTAAGCTCGATCTTCAAACTCAGAGAAGATGTCCTGGGACACGTCAAAAGCGTCATGTTGAGTTGAGGCAAATCAGGGGACTCCACATGAACATCACAACAAGCTGATTGAAATTTCAAGTTTCAACTTCCAATTCCAATAGACAATGACTCCAATCGTAGTTAAACGCATCACGTTGTTGCCTCACTACAAAGATCTCAGGAAGTCGGACGGCAGGAAATCATGTCAAGTGAACATGGTGTGGAATAGAATCCTGCTCATGAACTATCATATTAGTTATAAAAAGATAAGGCTGTGAAAAATTAATTTCAATATACCCCCTCCTCCTCCATGTCCCTTTTGCAGAGCGTGCCAATGACTATTTTTCTTACTAAAAGTTCAAACTTCAAATATCATAGCAGGCTCATTATGATTTAAGCATAAAACAAGTTGGACAACAACATCCATATGTGTTGACGTGTGCAAGATCCTCAATCCAGTTACCTTCAAATCAAGAGTCGAATAAGTGCTTTTCACTTTAGAAACTGAAGTTGAATCCTTCTTTCCATAGTTTTTCTGAAAATTAATGTATGATGATGTCATTTTTCATTGAACTACACCAGCTAAACGGTTATTAACAAATTAGTTACCTATTATCTAAAAAACTACTTACCAGCAATACTTCTATCTCGTTACTGTTGGCATGGCTAAGAGCTTGCACAATTAACCAGGAACACTTGTGATCTTCAATATCGGTTCCAATCTACGATGGAGAAGAGCACAACATGAACATATATACCTATCCTGTCAAAAAATGACTTTCTGGTAATATTGACCTCTATTTTTACCTTTCCTATTGTATTAGGGTCTGCAAAACAATCCAAGTAATCATCCTGGAAAATGATGGGAACTGTCAAGGGAAATGCAAACCAGCAGCAGCCGTAATATATTCTATAAAATTTTGCATACCTGTGCCTGAAAATATATGCCCATTTCAATAAGCACATCTCTTAGCCCACTGAAGTTTTCAAGTTTTGCACCATACAACAGCAATGCGCAACCCACCTATATAAAGCCATTTCAGAGGACCAATTGTGAGTTTCTTAATTCAGAAGGAAAGTAGATAGATATGTAATATACCGGTACTTAAAGTTATCTTATGAAGTACCCTCCGTTTCAATTTATAATTCATTTGACTTTTTTATCTCAACTTTGACCATTCGTCTTATTCAAAAAATTTGTGTAAACATAGTCAAATTTAAGTCATTCAGGCAGACTATTTATTAAATAAGTAAACCACACCAAAAGAAATGGTATTTTGCACAAAAATTTGAATAAGACGAGTGGTCAAACTTAGGGTTGAAAAAGTCAAACGAACTATAATTTAGAACGGATTAAGTAGTATCATTGTTCTGGAAAGATTGTCGTGGAAACTAGGAATGGGTTTGAAATTCAGAATCCAAAAGGTAAACTATTGAGCAATTGGTTGGTCTGTGTTCAAATCATTATTAGGATTCAGTACACACTCAAATTTTATATTAAAAATGTCCCAATAAATCCACCGGATGTAAACACCTTTCGGATGGCAAATCTACTAAGAATGTGCTGAAAAATAGTTTTTAGTCAACATTTACATAACTTAGCACATGACTTTTGATTAGAGTACAAAAGATAAATATTTTCATATGCACGAGCAGCATGACTGAGACTCACAGGAAGATAAAAAGAGTAGTAAGATGTCTTGTATTTGACAATACGACGGTACCTATGTAGCAAAAGAAAAATGCATTAGCACAGGCAATGGAATATTTAATTTAACCAGTTAGATAAATCACATACACTTCAATATTGTATTTTGCAACGTCATTCGCCACATTATGTGTGCTGATAAGATCAAGCATCTGTCCAAGCGAAGTCTGCAATGCTATCTAAACAAGAGATCCAAACAGTAGTCATTGGCTTGTGTGTTGTTACAAAATTTGCCGATTCCAATTGTGATTTTATCTGAAAGAGACTGACCTCGTTCCATAATTCACAGATGTCTATGTAGAAAGGCTTTTCTCTAAAGTACTTTTTTATCAAGCGTGCAATGTGACACTTCAGTAGAATACCGTCGTTTATACCCTGAAGACCAACCTATATAAAAAGAAGAAAATGAATATAATTTGTACTCCCTATAGCTTAACTGAATAGACAAATTCTAACTCAAATCATAAAAATGGATACACAGAGAAGAGAAAGTGAGATGACATTTGAAGGACCTCAGGCCGTCGGTACCAACAAATCTGATCTCTCCTTGTCTGAGAGTCATCCATGATATCATCAAGTAGCAATGCACATGCTTGAAACTGCATGTATTTCATTACAACAAATTATTGAGAAGATTCGTTGTTTTGAATAGAAAACAATCATAGTGAGAAGGGTCATCAGCAACATTACCCACTCGACACACCAACCAAGAACACAAGCAAGGAAGAATTCATCTTCAGCAACCTCGCTTCCTTGTTTCAACATCAAGTAACTGTCGATCACTGACAGACCTCGATTCAGTTTCCCTTCAAAAGAAAAGGTACGGTTAGTGTCTTAGAAGAGTTTATATAGCTGCAGAGATTCACTCTGGAATTTCATTCATATAGTGTCTTTTGTTTTGTACTATATAGTATCATCATCCTCTAGTTTGAATATGTCCAAATTAATATATGGACTCAGAAACTTTGTTTTGTAATAAAATGTGGCTCGATCTGGTGCTATGCAGCGGTCTGATCTCTGGTGGATGCCTCCTCACCTCCTGGCACGTTGTAGTCAATCATCTGAAAGAATACAACACAGAATGGATGAGACTCGCACGCGGTGCATGTATGTACAATGACTTGTGTACGTATGTATTCTTTTTTTAAGAGAGAGAGAGAGAGAGAGAGAGAGAGAGAGAGAGAGAGAGAGAGAGAGAGGAACACATCAGTGATCAATGGTGGTTGTGGTTAGGCATATGGTTTGTCACTACTTTGTCCTAGCCTCCTAGGCTGTTTGTACATATACAGGCCTAAATAGGTCGAATTTGGCAGAGCAACGTGGCAGGGTCAGTCAGCCTCTTAAATTTGCCGTGTGTTTAAGTGGGCCAAAACGTTCAAGGAGTCGAGGGTTCATGTTTGTTTCCTACAAATCTTTCGATTTGTGCAATGCATGCACGTGCAAGGTGCACCATGCACATATATATGCATGCATGCACCGAGGAACATTTGCGTGCATGATTCAGGAAAGTAACTCTTCTTGTTTCCTGATCGATCGAGCTCTCGCTCTAGTTGTCTACTTGTCTTTGTTGTTGCTTTTATTTTCTTCGTTGCTTGTAATCGCCTTGCTGATTATTAATACCTTTGTTCGTTCAAAAACATTTGCGTGCATATGTGTATGTATGTAGTGTGAACGACGATACCGTACGTGTATTTTGTGGACCACGTATCGTATGCTGTATGTACCTGCGCGACCCAGCGCCTGGCCTCGTCGGTGAGCTCGCACGAGTCGTCGTCGACGATCTCGTCCCGGAGGCGGTCGTACGCGCTGAGGAACCTCTCGCGGTGGTCACCGACGGCGTCGTCGGCATCGCCGCCCTCACGAGTCTGGCGCGCCCCTCCCTTGATCTGCGGCGGCGCTGCCGGTGGCGGCGGCGCGTTGTCGTCGTCGTCGTGCAGGAGGAGCTTCTCCTCGAGCTCGCCTTCGAGGGCAGGCGTGGTAGGAGCTTCTTCTCCACAGGACGCCATCGTACGGCTCGCCGGCCTCTCTCTACCTGCTTTTGGCGCCCCTGCACTTGCAGTTCGCGCGCTGCTGCCAGTCGTAGACTGTGGAGGCGTGGCGTGGTAGTGGAAGTGGTACTAGCTAGCAGCTCGGCCAGCGGTATAAATACGCGTGCGTGCAAGTACAGCGCGCGCCGTCATGAAGTTGATTGACACACGTCAGCGGTTGCGTTTCGGTGTTTTTTCATTCGTACACATCCTGAAGGCTGAAGCTCGTTGGTTGTTATTAGACAGAATTGAATTGACCGCCCTAAAAAAAGACAGATCGAATTAAATTGGTGTTAAATCAATATAGTTAAGCACCGCCACTATGTGTGTTTCGGTGTCCAGATTTCACATGGCTGTTGGTACTCACACTACTACAGAAACCGCAATCACTGTCGGATCATCACTGTCGGTTTTGTTTGGGCCGGCAGTGATACCCCTTCACTACTGGTTCTTCCTCTAACAGACCCCCAATTATTGGGGGCAGGGGCTGAATCGGCAGCGAAACACCACATCATTGTCGGTTCGTGGCTTGAACCGGCAGTGATGCCTTTTGGCCCTATCACTGCCGGTTCAAACCACCAACCGACAGTGATGTGGTCTTTCACTGCCGGTTCCTGGAACCGGCAGTGATGTTGTGTACAGTATAAAACTTCGATCTCCTCCCTCCCTCCTCTGCCCAACAGTACAGAACAGTGCGTGAGGAGCTCTCTCTCTCCATTGTTGCGGCTGGTGGATTTCTTGATCTCCATTTTTGGCTCCTCTTCACTCTTGGATCCTCATATCTTCTTGCTCTTGGTTAGTAACAAGCATAATTCTTTAGAATTGTTGGTTTACATTGTTTTTGTGTGTAAATCTATAGTTTAGAGCTATGTTAGTTTTCATGATTAAGAAGAGAGATGTTGCAATTTGTGTCAATTTTTTGTACCTTTTAGATCCAAAAATATTTAGAAAAATTGTAGCACTTTGTTTTTATTGGATAATTATTGTATAATCATTGAATAGCTAGGTTCGAAATATTCGTCTCGAAAATTATATATGGATTAAAATTGTAATTAGTTATATTTATTACTTACATTTAATACTCCATGCATGTATTAAAGATTTGATGGGATGTGGAATAGATTCGGTATTTATTACTTACATTTAATACTCCATGCATGCATGCATTTAATACTTACATTTATTACTCCATACATGCATTTAATACTCACATTTAATACTCCATGCATCCACCTATTTTGTTGTCTCACTTTTTATAGCGCGACCAAATTCAAATTATAAAGAAAAGAATATTGTTCAAAAATGCTCCTATTAATATGTTTCTATGTTTTCTCTGCTCTGTCCATTTTATCAGTGCAGACATGACTCGAAGGTGGATGTACGATCTGTCACGTACAGACCCACGGTACTTGACGGACATCGACGATTTCATCAAGCGAGCTAGAGCCAATGCTGGGGACTCACATCTTGTATTCTGTCCATGCAAAGACTGCAAGAATACGATAAAATGGGGCGACGTGGAGCATATACAGTTACACTTGATCACAAGAGGGTTCATGAGAAACTACACGATTTGGACTTTGCATGGAGAGGTTGGTCAAAATGTTAATGATGATGTGCACATGCCTAGTGTATCCCTGAATGCATTATTGCCTGTTCATGAGTACACAAAACATGTGCCTACCAATGATGATGTGTTTATGAATACATTAGCTGACGACACTGAGGAAAATGATGACATTTCACAGCTTCTACATGATGTGCATGGGGGATTTCTTAGTGCTTCACAGCTGAAAAAACTGGAGATGATGAGAAAGGATGCAAAAACACCATTGTTTCTGTGCTCTCCAATAAGCAAACTGGAAGCCAACATCATGCTATTGGAGTTCAAATCAACGAATGGGTTGAGTGATAAAGGCTTCGATAACTTGTTAGTTATACTACATAAACTTTTCCCGGAGGCCGAGTTAGCAGAAAAGACTTACCTTGCGAAGCAAATGATTTGCCCAATTAGCCTCGAGGTTGAGAAAATCCACGCGTGTTTCAACGACTGCATATTGTACCGTGGAGAGAAATACAAAGACTTGGATGCATGTCCCAAGTGTAAAACTCTCCGATACAAGCAAGGGCCATCAAATGATAGAAGCAAGACTAGAGGAGGGCCAGTAAAGTCTGTGTGGTATTTTCCTATAGCTCCACGAGTGCATAGGTTGTTTGCAAATGAGAAGTCAGCCAAGCTGTTGCGTTGGCACGGCGAAGAGCGAAAGAAAGATTCAATGATGAGACACCCCGCCGATGGATCGGACTGGAGGACTATCAACACTATGTTCTATAAGAACATCGGTGGAGAGGTAAGGCATCTGTGGTTTGCTTTGAGCACGGATGAGATGAACCCGTTTGACCAGGTGAGAACCAATCATAGCACTTGGCTAGTGACGCTATGTATATACAACCTTCCACCCTGGCTTTGTATGAAACGGTCATACGTCCAGATGCCATTACTAATCCAAGGACCAAGACAACTTGGTAATGATATTGATGTGCTTCTCGAACCAGTGATCGATGAACTACTACTGATGTGGGAGACGGGTGTAAAGGATGTCTGGGATAAGTACAAAAAAGAACATGTCACGGTAAAGGTTGTACTTATCGCTACAATCACCAACCTACCAGGGCGAGGTTCCTTGTCTGGAGAGAAGACAAAAGGATACACTGGGTGTGTCGAGTGCTTGGACGAGACTGATGCTACACATCTACCAGAAAACAGGAAGATGGTCTACATGGGACACCGTAGGTTTCTACGTCGTGATCACCCTTACCGTAGGAATACAAAAGATTTTAATGGGACTACTGAGAAACATGGACCTCCAAAGTATCGAGACGGGAAACAGCTGCTTCAACAATTAAGCAAACTCACAAATGTTGTCCTTGGGAAGGGGGACGGGGCAGTAGCAGCGCCAACCGATAGTATCTGGAAGAAAAAATCTATCTTCTGGAAACTACCTTACTGGCAACTTTTGAGTGTACGTCACTGTCTTGATCCAATGCACATAACTAAAACCGTGTGAGGTAACACACTTAACACGTTGATGAACATCGGGGGAACAAGCAAGGATTCTCTCGCCACACGCTTGTACATGCAACACGTGGGCCTCAGGAAGGAGTTGCACCCAGTAACTCTTGAGAATGGTCACTTGAAACTTCCGGTGGCATCACCGACACTGAAAAAGGAGGAAAAAGAAATGCTTATTTCTTTCTTCAACGATCTCAAAGTACCGAGTGGCTACTGTGGGAATCCGAAAAGGCTAGTTAACATGAGAGAACTTAAGTTTAACTATGGTTCTATGAAGGCCCATGACTGTCATGTCATAATGACTCAGCTGCTCCTAGTTGCCCTGCGAGGTATCCTCCCTGACAAGGTCTGCACTCCAATCATAAAGTTGTGTTCGTTCTTCAACGCAATCTTTGAAAAGGTCATTGAAGTGGGCAGGTTAGACCGCCTGAAGCAAGAGATAGCCGAGATTATATGCAAGCTTAAGATGCATTTTCCACCGACTTACTTCGACATTTCAATGCATCTACTTGTTCATCTTGTGGATCAAATAAAAGCCCTTGGTCCAATGTACCTACACCAGATGTTTCCTTTTGAGAGGCTCATGAAAGTTTTTAGGCGGTATGTTAGGAATAAATTCAGACCAGAAGGGAGCATGGTAGAAGGATGGTCAACGGAGGAGGATATTGAGTTCTCCACATATTATCTGGACATCAAGCGGGTCAAAGTTTTAGTATCTCATCATGATGGAAGACTAGGGGGCAAAGGAACAATATGTGAGAAAGCTATCAAAATAGACAAAGTGGTCTCCTTCAGACAAGCACACTTCGCTGTTCTCCAGCAGGCCGACGGTGTGATGGCATACATTGATGAGCACAAACAATTACTGCAAAGGAAGCACATCGGTAGGTCACATGCTTGGCTTGAGAAAAAAACATAAGGAGGAATTCGGTGACTGGTTTCGACGCCAAAGGCTAGGAATGGTGACGGGATGTCAGCTAGATCTCTTAGCCCCCGGACCTTCGACTACGCTAATGACGTACCAAGGATATCAAATTAATGGTTTTACATTTTACACAAAAAAACAGGACGGAAAGAGCACCAACCAAAATAGTGGTGTTCGTTTCGACGCCCACGATGAGTACGGCACGGTGGTGGCAACATACTATGGTTTCATAGATGAGATATGGGAGCTAGACTATGGACATCAGTTGAAAGTTGCTCTTTTCCATTGTCTGTGGGTCCGGCTGAATGAAATCAACACCGACAAGGATGGGTTCACTACCGTTGATCTATCAAGACCGCATACAGAGATGACCCCTTCATCCTTGCAAAGGATGTTTTGCAAATCTTCTATGCAAGGGATAACAATACAAATAGAAGACGACATGTAGTATTGCAAGGCAAAAGGAAGATTATCGGTGTCGATGGAGTAACAGACAAAGAAGACTACAAAGGTTATGAAGAAATGACTCCTTTTGGGGCGGACGTTACCCTACATGTCTTTGAAGAGGGTGACGAACCTGCTTACCTCCGGAGTGATCACGATGAGGCCATCATCGTGCCTGCACCGTAAATTGTTAGAGTATCATAAACTATGTAATCCTTAATGAAATGTTGTTTTAGTAATTTGCATCGAATTTGAGATCATATGAAGTTGTAGATTGATGAGTTGTACCACGTTGTTGATTGATGTATGCCATGTCAAAAAGAATTAAAAAACTATAAAGAATTAGACCTTGAGTGTATAAGCATTAATGTAGAGCTCCTCAAAACTAGCAAAAGCTATGTTGGAAGATTTTCAACTTGTATTCAAATTTTTGGAGTAATTACAAAGGGGTAATTGAATTTTAAACCCTTATTCAAATTCAAAATGGAATTCAAAAACTATAAAGAATTAGACCTTGAGTGTATAAGCAATAATGTAGAGCTCCTCAAAACTAGCAAAAGCTATGTTGGAAGATTTTCAACTTCTATTCAAATTTTTCGAGTAATTACAAAGGGGGTAATTGAATTTTAAACCCTTATTCAAATTCAAAAACTATAAAGAATTTGAATATGCTTCTTCAGCAAAAGTTGTAGCGAATTAAAAATTATGCAACTTCTATGTTTGGAGTTTTTCAAGTTCTAGTAAAAAATCAAGAGTAATTTGAATTCTAAAGCAAAGGAAAAATTTAAAAAAAATTACATATTAGTGCTGGTTAGTAAGGAACCGGCACTGATGTGCCCCTATCACTGCCGGTTCTTGTTACAAACCGGCAGTGATGTCCTCTAATCACTGCCGGTTTAAAATAACCGACACTGATACCTCCACATGACTGCCGGTTTTTGTTACAAACCGATAGTGATAGGGGACATCACTGCCGGTTGGTATCTAGAACCGGCAGTGATGAGGCCGAGTATATAAGGAAAGGGCGCGGTCTGAAATTTTCAGACTCGCGCCCATTCCACACTTAGCCATTTCTGCTCGACGCCGCCCGAGCTCTAGCCCGACGCCGCCGCTCGACGCCACAGCAAGAGCTCCGACGACGCTCGAGCTCACCACCGCTCCTGCCCGACGTCGCCGCCGCCCGACGCGCCGCCTCCGCCGACTCCCGACGCGCCGACGCTCCCCGCCGACGCTCAAGCTCGGCCAGTGCACGCGCCGCCGCCGCCCGACGCGCCACCGCTGCCCGACGCAGCAGGAGCTCCCCGCAGCTCGAGCTCGACTTCGGACCACCCTACACAGGTGCATCGACGCCGCCATAGGAGCTCCTCGACGGCGCCGCTGAGCACCTCACGCCGCCACCCCTCTCTCGGTGAGCTGCCCCTTAGGTGTTCGACACAATGTCCATAAGGTGCTGCTGGGAAGAGGAGAGGAAGAAGGAAGAGGAGAGGAGAGGAAGGATGGAGAGGAGAGGAGAGAGGAAGGAGAAGGATGGAGAGGAGAGAGGAAGGAAGAAGTAGATAGAGAGTTAGAGAGTTAGAGAGAGATAGAGATTAGAGAGAGAGATTTAGAGAGTTAGAGAGATATAGAGATTAGAGATTAGAGAGTTAGAGATTTAGAGAGTTAGAGAGTTAGAGAGTTAGAGAGTTTAGAGAGTTAGAGAGAGAGATATGCTTGTGTATATGAGATTGAGAGATAGATATATAGAGATTAGAGATTAGATAGATAGAGATAGAGAAAGATATATATTGATTCACTTATGCTTGTATATATCGATTAGAGAGATATAGATAGAGAAAGATAGCTTAGATAGAGAGATATAGAGAAAGATATGCTTGTATATATGATTCACTTATGCTTGTGGAGATGCATGACTTACCCATAGAAATAGATAGATACACTTATGCTTGTATATATGATTCACTTATGACTTATATATAGCTTGTAAACCCCCCTATCACTTATGACTTATGATTCACTTATGACTTATCACTTATGCCTTATATAGAGAGATAGCTTGTATATAGAGATGTATAACATGGCTTTAGAGAGATAGAGATAGATGGAGATATGTATAACATGACTTGTCTATATACTTATCTATATTTTGCGGAGACACATTTTGTGGCGATGCATGACTTGTCTATATACTTATCTATATAATCAAAATTCATATCCAGAAACATGACAATTAAGCGCCAATTCACCACCCGTCGCCCTGCGACCAAAGTGCTGGTGGAGCCAACTAGTGGTGGCGGTGCTGAATGTGACCAAGGAGCCGATGATCGAAGACCTTGGAGGCCTAGCCATATGCTAAACCTAGAAGAGGGCCAAGGAGACGAGGTAATAACTTAGGTCATACCTAAAAACATGGTAGATATATCCATAAAAGTTTGATGGGGACTTATTTATAAATTTTGAAGTAGGTTCCGCTGGAAGGTCCAAGTACTGGTGAGAGTTCCAAAAGGACTAAGCGTGGTGCAACCAAGCTCCCTCAAACAACTAGACACTGACACATCTCTCAGTTCGACCAACTAGAGGAGCCAGTGGAGCCTATTAAAGCATTGGGCCCATACAAGAGTACCATCGGGGCACTTGTAAGGGACTTCATCCCGATCAAATACAGGAAGTGGAATGGCAGTGAGCAAGACCCGTGGAGGGTTCTAGAAGTGGAGAAGGAACTAGTTTGGAACAAGCTCAGAGGGTATTTCACTTTCCCTAATGATTGTGATGAAGCGACAGTCAAGAAGAGGGCCAAGGAAATCATGAGTCACTCCTTCAAGAATTTTAAGGGAAAGTTGCACAAGCTCATCAAGGAGGGAAAAAACCGAATTTTGCGGGAGGTGAATTCAGCAAACAGAGAGATTTCTGGGAGGAGTTCAAGGCTTACAAGCTATCTGAAGAGGCCAAGACATCAAGCGAAAGAAACAAAACAAACTCGCTTAGATCAAATAATCCTCACCGCCTAGGATCGCGTGGGTACGTAAGGAAGATTCCGGATTGGGATGCCCAAGTCGAAGCACTAGAGCGGAGCGGCGTTACGCCTTAGACAAGCAATTGGCAGCCCAGATCAGTGAACTACCTACTCGCAAGGGGGCACGATACAATCCTGACGGGAGCCTTTCCGCCAGCGCTGAACCCATCACGGATCTCCTCCAGAAGATTTCCACCATCACTGAGGAAGTGCATAGAGGGGCCCGTAGGTCAGATAGAGAAAATGACGTGCTCACGCAAGCACTTGGAACCAAGGAGCACCCCGGTCGCACTAGAGGAGCCGGGGTAATTCTTTGGGAGAAAGCATTTGAAGGTGAATCTGCTTCCTATAGGAGCCGGGTCAGGGCTAGAACGCAAAGAGAAGAGGAGTTCCAAAGGATGCGAGAGGAGCTAGAACAGAGCATGGAAGCACGGATAACTGCTCAAGTGGCGAGCGCTATGCAAACCATGTGTTCGAGTCAAGGGCCGCATGCAATCCCTGCTTTGAATAGCCCAGTGCTCGGCAAGGGCCGCAGTAGTTGTGGCTCAACCCCTATGCCTGACGAAAAAGAGGTCAATGCTCCTCATCCGGTGGATGACATAACAGAACCTGTGAATGTCAGGTGTTACCTCCGTTAGCAGTGGACCAAAGACAAGGTGGCGGTCGGACAAGCATTTTCTAGAGGAGAGAACATCATTTATGGCAAGCCAGTGCCACTCGAGTATGCCAGGGTCAGCATTGATAAGATCTTGGACAAGAAGTATAATAAGATACATATTGATTTCCTAGTGGAGGAAGAAAGGCCGCGTCTAGTTCACAACTTGGGCACTCATGTCACCTAGCGCAAACGCTTTATCAAGCTAGACGAGCAGTTATCTTCGGAAGATGATGATGACAGTGAATCATCTCGGTCCCCTCCGCGAAGAGGTTTCTCTCCTCGTCAAGATCCACCGACACCTCCTCCACCGCCAAAGGAGAAGACTCCTTCTCCACCGCCAAAGGAGAAGACTCCTCCTCCTCCTCCTCCACCAGCTTCAAAGTCCTCAGGATTGGGATCTCGATGGCCTAGGTCTAGATCAGGTTCGGCTTCGCAACAGAGGAGGTCATCAACTTCGGTTGGTAAAGATCCCAAGATGACTAGTAAAAGGCAGAAGCTAGCGTCGACTGAGGACAAAATTCTACGAGCTCAGATTGCAGAAAAATGTCGCCAAACTTGCCTTGTATGCACGATTGGCTTATATACCTGAGAAACAGAGTAAATTTGAAAGGCAAAGCAAAAATCCGGGTAATCAAGAAAGATCTAGAGAAATACACACCTTACAGCAGCTAGAGATACAAACCTTGGCCGCGAACCTGAATATAAGCATGAAGGATACCGACAATCTCTATTTTGGAAAAACCGAATTTGAAAATGCTAAAGTTGTATACAAGTTTGAACTAGGCAAGTCTATGGTCACCAGCGAAGAAGAGTATAGAAAATTGCCAACAAACATGCGACAGTTGCATGATTATTACATCATAGACAGTAATAGCAGCGAAGACAAGATAACAACCTTTGAAGTATGCATCCCTTCCTGTTTACATTTTAATCATCCTGAAGAAGTTGTGCATACTATTCATTATGAAGACCTCTTTCAACTCTTTCAACGACGCTCGCTGGATGTGCAGATTATGATGTTATGGACTCTGTAAGTACCATACCCTAACAACGTTATAATAAACTATGTGATCTTCATTTGAATATATCCATGCATGTTTATTTTGCAGGTCTATAGCAAAATTTTGCCTCTAAAAACGAAATAGCATTTTTGACTTCTTGGACCCCATCTTGGTAAATGAGACAACATACAAAGCCGGTCTCCAAGATCCGTATGTCTCAGCAAGTTTGAAGATAGAGTTTGAAAGAATGTTCTCAGTCAGTAAAACAAACGCACTGCTAACCTACAATTGCGAGTATGTGTTCTCGACCCTTACTTAAGTGTTTTTTCTTGATATATCATTCAATAACATGAGCTTTGTGATTGCAGCAACCATTACGTCCTCGTAGATATAAGTCTTAAAAATTCAACTATCGAGGTGTGGGACTCAAAAAAGAAGCCACTTGAACTTATCGAACCCCTAGTCAAAGTGCTAAATATGTAAGTGAACCCAATATCACCACACTTTTCAATCACATATGGTATTGTAATTAATGTCCTCAGCCTTCACACTTCATTTACATTGTCACAAGAATGAAGGCATTATCTGATTGGAGAAATGTGGAGCCTAAGCTGCAAAGAAATGGAGAGACCCATTCAAAGTGGAGTATATGAAGAAGGTCAAGCACCTAGATCAACCAATGGAGAACAACGAGTACGGGTTCTATGTGATGTGGGCAATGCTTGCCTACTTTGGCGCAAAACTAGGAATAGGAGATGGCATGATACGTACGCGTCGCATTTTAATTCTATTGTTTTGTCTTACGTATGTGCATCTCAATATCATCTTGTATCAATTTACAGCGCAAAGATCAAGGCCACAACAGGTTGGTAGATTTTGAGATAAGAGGATTTCAAGAGGAGATAACAACTCTTATTTTGGACGAGATAGTGTATAGAAAAGGATATCTGTCCATTGTGCAGAGTAAGGACTTCAAGAAGATTTACGGAAAAGACCGCCTCGAAAGACTATTGTAATGTGACATTTAATTCGATACTTTAAGTTTTGTTTGGATGTTTTGTAATAATTATTATAAATGTGTGATGGGTTTGCATTGTCGCTAATCCACAACCACCTTCAATTCACATCGATATCAAATGGTTCGATAGCAAACACCTCCACGATTGGGCAGTGATAATATCACTGCCGGTTCAATTAAAACCGACAGTGATGACTCAAGCATCACTGCCGGTTGGGCAGTGATGACTCAAGTATCACTGCCGGTTTGGCATAACCGACAGTGATGACTTGGCCTCATCACTGCCGAATTGTCAGTGTCGGTTCAAAAACCACCACTGAAGGGAAGTTTTGAACCGGCACTGATTGCAGGCTCCGTAGTAGTGTCACATGCATGATCTGAGTAGTACTACCTAGTAAAAGCTAGGATGAACTAACAGGGCGTCATCAGTTTTTCAGCCCTTGACACTATATATATCCCCAACTCCCAACAGCCGGCTTAACAGCATGCATGCCGTGTCATCAGTTTATCAGCATTGTTACTTGAACTTATATCAGGGACAGGGTAGTACTGTGGAGACACATATACGTAAACATTTTATTAAAGAGAAAGAAATTAAAAAGAAAGAAACTGTCTTTGTCACTAAGTTTGCGCGCAGAACGTGCATCATGCGGCCATGCCTGCCCTTCCTTAGCATTAGCAAGCACGCGTGCACGCACAGTGAGAGCCACTCAAGGTCAAGTCCTGAGCGGGCGGCGCTTCTCGAGATCCAATCCGCTTTCCGATGCTTCAGTAAAGATGGAATCGATCTCTAGCTAGCTAAACCCCTGCACATGCGAACATGTGTGTGCACGCGCCGGCGACTGTTCTTCTCGCTCGACGTCGTCGACACACAGGGCTCACGCTCACATCACGCATCCAATCACTTCACATCACGCATCCATCAACTGAAAGGGATAAAATTCGGGTTGAATGCGACGAAATGGCATCAATCGTTATGGCTTTGCGTGGTGAAGGACTAGTTGCCTAACAAACTAGCTTTTGCAGCGATGGATGAGATACTCCCTCCGTCCCAATATTCATAACGTTCTAGGAGTTGTAGCATAGACTAAGATTGATGTTAAAAGACCTCAGTAGCCCTATAAGTAATCATGAAACTACTATTTACAAGTGACATGACATGCTCATTAAAGACATCCTTTCTACTCTTGCCACTCACACTAGTTATACTGAGTACAACATTTTTATGACGTGAATGATGGATGGACATGTATTGTACTCTCATATAGGGTGTGACACACATGCTAGGAAGCTACAACGTCTTGCTTTCTGAAACAATTTTTGAATGCTTGGACGTCTTGCATTGTGAGACAGAGGGAGTAGCCTCGAACCATGCTAGTGAGGGCCGTTAAAGTATGCGCGACTTCAGTTAGGTTTTGATTGTCGAGATCATAATATAAACAACACAATCAAAATTGGAAAAGTAGGGTAAACATAACGAGAAAGTAAAAAAAACATATTAGTATGTTTTGTTGAGGGTTTTATTTTATTTTGTTTGATATTGACCTTTTAATTAATGAGTCTTTTTACTATGTTTGAAATTTCCTCTCATTTCCTCCTATTTCCTCCGCAATATTCTAAATCTTTTCTAATTATATTTGTAAAGGGTATTTTGGTCTTTTCGCGTTGTGAACCTCCACCGCACCGCCCACACACCCTAATCCCCTCGGTGGCTCGGCCCGACGGCCCCTCGCGGCCTCGCCCCCTCCGGCTCTCCGCGGTGCTCCGACGGGCTCCGGCGCTCCGCCTCCGGCGTCCGGGGCTCCGGGCGCGACGCGACGCGCGGCCTCCGCCCGTCCGTCGTCGCCCCTCGGCCCCTCCCCCTCGCGCGCGGCCTCGGCGGCTCGGCCCGACGACCCCTCGCCCCCTCCGGCTCTCCGCGGAAGGCGGTCCGCTCCGGCGGTCTCCGGCGCTCCGCCTCCGGCGTCCGGCCTCCGCGACTGGTTCGCATGTGGAGATAATACCCGGAGCGGAGGAGTTTGAGCATATGGATGAGGCCGTCGTCGCCGACCTTGTGGGCAGGGCGATAACCCTCCTCACCGGGAAGCTCCAGGACTGGCGGGGTGTCGAGGGCAAGCTGCGGCGGCCACGACATCTTGTGGTCAAGCTCGATCAAGAGCGTGGTGAAGGCCGCCGATGCGAGGCGGATCACGAGCCGAACGTTTCTGGAGTGGCTTCCGGAGCTCGTTGACGGCGCGCACCGTGGGCTATGCTTCCTCGACGCGTCCAAGGGCAAGGCGGTCGAGGAGGTAACAAATGAGGCCGGCCATGGCGGGCGGGGGCGAGCCGCGCCGGTCTTTGTTTTTGCCAAGCTTGTTCAACGCCGCCAAGCGTGTGCGTGTCGCGGCGAGGATGACGATGTTCCGCGGTAGCGAGCTCAACGGCGTCCTCGCGGACATGGAGAGCGTGTCCAGCGATCTTGCCGATTTCATTCATCATGCTGCTGCAGGGCTGCACTGGCTGCTGGCCACAGACATCTACGTCGACTGCCAAGTGTACGGCAGGCACCACGAGAGGCGTCGTGTCATTGACTTCTAGCTGGCTGCAAGACAAAGACGCTAGCGGCGGCGGCGACGAGCTAGGCCTAGGCGTTATTCCAGTAATCTGGCGCGTCGTGGATCTCGGCATGACGGAGCCGCGTCTGCTGCCGCCAGAGGAGTACTGGTTCGTCTTCAAGGTGCACGCGGACGACGCTGAGGCGGACCCGCGGCTGGCGACGGCAGGCCAAGCCATCGCCAAAAGGCTGCGCCTGGGCTGTTCCTTCTTCGGCGCCAAGGTCGTGGGCGCGCTGCTGAGGTCTCGCCCAGACCACAGGCTGTTGCGCCGGGTGCTGACCACCAGCCATGTCGAGTCCTCGTGGTTTCTCAATGGCGACTATGTAGCAGCCACGGCCGGCAGCCTCCTCGCTCGGCAGTGAGAGGGCTCGTCGGCCTCCAAGACGCCGCTTTGACAGCTCCCGCTGATGCTGACGGTGGCGACGGCAGGTTGGAAGTGCTAGTACGTGCTGTTCTGCAAGTCGGTCTTCCCCTCCTACTGCCTGTACTACACCGCTTATTGCACGTTTGATACACAAATAGCAAACGGTAAAAATCTCGCATACAAGCAGCAATGCAATTCAAAATAACCTTTTGTTTCTTAAAATTTTTTGGGTTTGCCAGTTCGAAGCGCTCTTTTGAGTCACACTGTTAGTAAAGTAGAAAGCTCTGGTTGCTAGAGAGCCAAGAACACCACCTTCCCACTCTCCTAGCCATGTCTTCCTCAGCAGAGCGCGCTGCCGCGGCTGCCATCGAGGATGGTGCATCTGCCACCGGTGAGGGGGCGCAGGGCGGCTCCAACACCCGGGCCGCGCGTCTGCTGGCTGCAGAGGCAGCAGCGGCGGCGGCGATCCAGGCGGCGAGGCAGGCTGCAGCAGCGGCAGGGCAGGTGGCGAGGACCGCGCAGGCGCTGCGAGCGAAGATCGCTGCGGAGGAGGAGGAGCAGGTGGAGAAGGATGCCAGTCGCTCTGAGAGCCCGCGCGATCGGAGGGATCAGCGCCGCTCTCAGTCTCCGCGCGACCACAGGCGAGGCCGCGGCGGCGGGCGCCATGAGTCGCGGGACAGGGTGGTCTACCGTGACTTCGGCAGCAGCACGACGTGGCCGATGCTGGACAAGACCAACTACCATGAGTGGTCGCGGCTTATGAAGTTGCGGATGCATGCGCGCAACATGTGGGAGGCCGTCGAGGGAGGTCCGGTCCAGTACCGCGACGATCGGCGGGCGCTCGAAGTGATCGTGGCTGTTGTGCCCAAGGAGATGGGCATCCCACTCATGGACAAGGCATTGGCAAAGGAGGCGTGGGACACCATCGCTGCAACAAGGATCGACGTGGACAGGGTCCGACGGGCGACGCTGCAGCGACTTCGCCGAGACTGGGAGAACATCGGCATCCAGCCTGATGAGCAAGTCGATGACTTTGCCATCCGACTGTCGACTCTGCATCAGCAACTCGTCATCCACGGCGATCGGGACATCACCGAGGAGCGCGTGGTGGAGAAGTACCTTCGATCGGTACCGGCGAAGTACGCGCAGATCGCCGTCGCTATCGAGCAATTCCTCGACTTTGAGGCGCTCACGCTCGAGGAGGTGACCGGGAGGCTCAAGGCGGTGGATGATCTCGAGGCGCAAGCACCGATCGGGCCGATGGCCGTCGGAGGGAAGCTGATGTACACTGAGGAGCAGTGGAGAGAGCGCTAGAGGAAGGAGAAGAAGGGCGCTGCCGATGCCGATGGCTCTGCCGATACCGATGGATCGGCTCCCAGGCAGCAGCAAGTCGCGGAGGAAGGAACCAACGGAGCCATGGCGGCGCGCGTGGCCGAGGGCGCGGCGCTGGCCGCGGAGATGGCGGCGGTGTTCGCGGCCCCCCGGGTGACAACCGTGGGTGGAACACCTGCCTCAACTGTGGCTTGGAGGGCCACTGGGCGCGCGATTGCCGATTGCCACGACGAGAGCGCGGTGGAGGCCGCGGCGGTGGAGGTGATTGTGGCGGCCGAGGAGGTGATCGAGGTGGAGGCTGCGGTGGCGGTGCTGGTGGATACGCTGGGCATGCCCAGTACGCCGAGTGCGAAGAAGACGATGGGTTGTTCATAGCACACGCGTTCGTCGAGCTGGACAAGGGTGCATCGGCATCCTCTCTGGCCGCACAAGAAGTCACTTTGGAGGAGCCAAGGGCTCGAGCTTTCCTCGGTACCGATGAAGAAGAGGAAGAGAAGATGGGAGACTGGTACCTCGACAGCGGAGCAACGCACCACATGACGGGGCGCCACGAGCTCTTTGCCGATCTGAATACCGATGTCCGCGGTACTGTGCGTTTCGGGGATGCGTCCAAGGTGGATATCCGCGGCATCAGCACCATCGTCTTCCAAGGCAAGACCGGCGAGCATCGGATGCTGCAAGGCGTGTACTTCATCCCTGCCCTCAAGAACTCGATCATGAGCCTCGGGCAGTTGGACGAAGGAGGTTCCAAGGTGGAGATTGTCGACGGCGTGCTGCGCATCTGGGATCGCAGTCGCCGCCTGCTAGCCAAGGTATATCGGCATCCTAACCACATCTACATCCTTCACTTGGAAGTTGTGCAGCCTTGCTGTCTCGCCATGCGCAAGGACGACAAGGCATGACAATGGCACGAGAGGCTCGACCATTTGCACTTTGATGCACTACGACGCCTGAGCAGAGGAGAGATGGCCCGTGGGATCCCCAAGATCGACCACGCAAAGCAGGTCTGCGACATCTGCGTCACCACCAAGCAGAAGCGGCGATCTTTCCCATCAGCATGGGCATACCGTGCCCAGGAGCACCTGGAGTTGGTGCACGACGACCTCTGCGGGCCTGTGACACCACCGACATCGGCATGCAACCGATACATCCTCCTACTGGTGGACGACGCCACCCGATTCATGTGGGCGGTGCTGCTGCCGACCAAGGATGCTGCTGGAGAGGCAATCAAGTGCATCAAGGCTGCAGCAGAGGTGGAGAGCGGCTGCCAGCTCAAGGTCTTGCGCACCGACAACGACGGCGAGTTCACCGTCGCCGAGTTCAGCTCCTACTGTGCCGATCAAGGTATCTAAAGGCACTTCAGTGCCCCTCACTCCCCTCAACAGAATGATGTTGTTGAGCGCAGAAATCAGACGGTGGTGGCCATGGCGCAAGCTTTGCTCAAGCAGCGCGGTCTACCGGCAAGATTTTGGGGGGAGGCAGTGATGACGGCGGTGCACCTCCTGAACCGTGCCCCGACGCGTGCACTGGAGGGCATCACCCCCTACGAGGCATGGCATGGTCGATCACCGACGCTGGGCCACCTCAAGGTGTTTGGCTGTGTCGCCTACACCAGGCGTTTGACTCAGCTTCGCAAGTTGGATGACCGCGGCGAGGCCGACGTGTTCATCGGTTATGCGAAGGGCGCAAAGGCATACAAGGTCTACGATCCAGTGTCCCAGTGCGTGCGCATCAGCCGTGACGTCGTGTTCGACGAGGGCCGCGGCTGGGACTGGACATCGGCATCGGCGAGCACATCGGCAGAAGGGAGCAGCGACTTCACCATCGAGTACCCCTGGGAAGAGGTGGTGCCTAGAGCTCCCAGATCGGCATCACCATGGCCATCGGCACCGCGCTTCACTACACCGGAGCCGTCACAAGGTACCGCTCCATCGGCAACCACTCCATCGGCAGCGGCACCATCGGCAACGACACCATTGGCAGCGGCACCATCGGCAACGGCACCATCGGCAGCGACGCCATCGGCAACGACAAACGACTCTAGTCCTCGGGTCGAGCACGTGACTCCCCCGGAGGACGATGAAGAAAGGGTGGACGCCTACCATAGCGGTGAGCCACCGCGCTACCGACGCATCACTGACCTCATCGGGGATGAGGCCACTCCACCGCTGGCTCAGAGGCTGTTCGCCGAGCTGAACCTCTCCTGCTCGGGCGAGCCGACTACCTACGCTGAAGCTGCCGATGATCCAGCTTGGCAAGCTGTGATGAAGGAAGAGCTGGGCGCTATTGAGCGTAACGGTACCTAGGAGCTGGTGCCACCTCGAGCCGGTCATCGACCGATCACCCTGAAGTGGGTGTTCAAGTTGAAGAAGAGTGTCGATGGAGATGTGATCAAACACAAGGCAAGGCTTGTGGCTCGGGGGTTTGTGCAGCAAGAAGGGATCGGCTATGAGGATGCTTTTGCCCCTGTGGCAAGGATGGAGTCAGTCAGACTGTTGCTGGCCTTGGCTGCTCAAGAAGGATGGAGGGTCCATCATATGGATGTCAAATCGGCATTCCTCAATGGAGAGCTCAAGGAGGAGGTCATTGTGCGGCAGCCACCTGGGTTTGCTGTCCAAAGAGAAGAAGACAAGGTCTATCGGCTCCACAAGGCACTGTATGGGCTGAGGCAGGCACCCAGGGCATGGAATGCAAAGCTGAACTCAACCTTGAAGAAGATGGGATTCGTTTAGAGCGAGCATGAAGCTGTCATCTACAGAAGAGGCTTAGATGACTCTGTTCTACTAGTCGGAGTCTATGTGGATGATCTGATCATCACTGGAGTCAAGGAAGAGGAAGTGAAGGCGTTCAAGACAGAGATGCAGTCCATCTTTGAGATGAGTGACCTTGGGTTACTCGCTTCTATCTTGGAGTAGAAGTGCAGTAAGGTAGTAGTGGGATCACTCTGAGACAGAGCCACTATGTCAAGAGGATTGTGGAGTTGGGGAGCATGACCGATTGCAACCCTGCTGCCACACCGATGGAGGAAAGATTGAGGCTGAGCAAGGAGAGCACAGCAGAAGAAGTGGATCCAACACAATACAGAAGATTGGTTGGAAGCTTGAGGTACTTGGTCCACATTAGTCCAGACCTGACTTTTTCAGTGGGATTTGTGAGCAGGTTCTTGGAGAGACCGACCACTGAACATCAAATGGTCGTCAAGAGAATTCTTAGGTACTTGGCTGGTACCCTTGACTATGGCCTCCACTTCACCAAGGCACCATCATCGGCAAGGTCCTCATCGGCAAGGTTTCCATCGGTAAGGTTCTTGGGCTATTGTGACTCAGACCTAGCTGGCACATTGATTCCAGCAAGAGCACAACTGACTGTCTTTTCTTCCTAGGCAACAGCTTGGTCAGTTGACAATCGGTCAAGCAGAAGGTAGTGGCACTCTCTAGCTGTGAGGCTAAGTACGTGGCCATGACTACATCAGCAACTCAGGCGCTATGGCTATCAAGGTTGCTTGCCGATCTTCTAGGAAGGAAAGTGAAAACTGTGGAGTTGAAGGTGGACAATAAATCGACACTTGCACTTGTCAAGAACCCAGTGTTCTATGACAGGAGCAAGCACATAAGGACCAAGTTCCACTTCATCAAATACTGCGCGGAAGAGGGAGCATCAAGGCCGATCACATCGGCACAAATGAGCAGCTTGCCGATATCCTCACCATGACACTTGGAAGAACCAAGTTTGAAACCATGAGAAGCAAGATCGGGCTCAAGAAGATCATCAAGATTGACTGAAGCAAGGCTTAGGGGGAGAATTGATAGATAAGCCTTGGCTTCTAGTGTACTTTAGTTTGTTACACTTTAGTTGTTAGTCCTTTTTACTTTTTGGAAAGTTGCAGTTTGCTTTTTCTTTAGACTAGCTTTATTGTACTGCATTAGGAATATGCTCTTGGAGCAAACTTGTATCCTACGAAAGCTCTATTGAGCTCCTGTTTATATACAGGGATACAAAGACTAGAGACATGTGAGGCCCTAGCAGAACAATCCTGAGTCCTACTTTACTGACACACACAAGGGAAAAAACTGCAAGCACAAACTGTGAAGTGAATGACATATTTGCAAATGGTCAAGAAGAAATTCTGATTCGCGTATCTGTTTCGGTGCAGAACCATTAAGAAACTTTGACCCAATTCTCCGTTTCAGAGAAGAACCATTATGAGTCCGAAGTTAACGATATTTTGACCAAAGCATGCATGATGGCTGCTGCTTGACTATTTCATTGATTGAATTTACTTGTTTCGATTTCAAAGGGAGAACACTTATGTTTACAGCGAGCTCGATGATTCCCTTGAGTATATATCGTTTGCATTGACCAATGACGATGATGACGGCAGAAATGCAGAATCTCATTCACGGATTCACGGGACCTTCAGCAGCTGAACCTCAAACACCAGCGGCTCCTTGGCATGAGACAGCGCGGTCCAAAGTGCAATTTGAACAAAAAAACAAGCAGGAAGAGTAGCCGTGAGTCAGCTGTATAAGCATAAACCATCAGAATTGTGCAGAATTTACATTTTAGAAGTGTTGTATCAATGTGAATGAGGGAAATTATAGAAAATCAAATGTACAAAATTACATCCTATTACTCCCGTCATTATTTTCACAAATATCAAATTACCGTATTACCCTTGATTAGAAAAAACAAATACAGGAACGAAATTACCACCCCTTTATTTGGAGTCCTAATTATCTGAGTTTTGAAGGAAATGAGAATAAATTTGGCGCATATGGGAGGAAATTTGGCGCATATGGCCCACTGGTCATACGCATTAGAATTTTCTCCCGTTTCCTCTCTAGAATTTCCTCTCATTTCCTCCAGCCTTAATAGCCGTCGGATCGGTCGACGTGAGCCGTCGAATATTTCCTCAAGTATTGTAAAAAATCTCTTAATTTATATATAGAGAGTAGGAAGGGCTCACGTCGAGCGAGTCCCTTAGAAATATGTCTTCAACCTAAACAACCTCAAATTAGGGCTTCTAACCTAGAAGCCCCTTGGATACTTCTAGGATGACAAATGCCTCGTCCATCTATCACTACAGATCCTCAATTATGTCCATTGATGCCCTACTTTGTACGCTAGGGACAAGGGTTTGCTACCGATAATCTACCCAAGAGCCTCATGACTCCTATCCCGTATTCATGCATGGCATTATTAATGCTGATACGAACATCATCATGCATGTTGTTGTTACTCAACTACTCATGAGTTGTATCCCCATGGCCCATGGAGAAAGAATGCTTGCCCTAAAGGCCTAAACTAAGAATGCTTGCCCTAAAGGCCTAAACTATGATGGTAATTAAGAACCTCACGCAATGGGGGTCAAAACTTAGCCAGGAGCAAGTAGGGAAAGAGAGATATCAACTTGTTGTGAGAACTCTTATAACATGTCTCATGAGTCCTGAGACATAAGTCTTGTATTTGTAGTGAAAACCCTTGGAACCCAACTCAAAAGACATGAGTGAGTCTTTAACTGTATCGAACGAGTGAAGTATGTGAGACCATAATACACCTAGACCCCTTAACGATTACAAATTATTCACATACTACTCTTTTGAGAGTCACCAGAGGTACTACATCCAATTGACGATGGACATTATAATAGTACTTGTAATGATTTTTACGAACATTAGAGCAATGTGGTTAGATCCACAAATATGGTCCCACAACACCACCAAAATGAAATTGATGATATACTAGCTCTGTGGGTCTCGGTATTCCCAATTCAAAGCCCCTTGTATGGGAACCTTCCTTTGGGAAGGTATCATCCAAGGCGTAACATATCAATTTTTTTTGGACCAAAGTTATTGGATAGCGAAACATGAAAGTTTTTTTTACTTGACTGGTGTTTACATTTAGATCAAGTCAAACATCCCTTATTATCTTAATTCAAGTTTTTATTTTAAAATTTCAAAATTGTGTTGACAAAACCCAAACCTCTAGAAGGCTTTAGGTTTTGAACTAATACTTGTATAAATGTTGTATTAACTGAGGATAACCTCATTAAAAGAAAGTAGACAAGAAATCCCAAATGTCAATTATGTGACCTTGATAAATCTTGTGATCATCTCTTCTTTGCTTGCCCAATAGCTAATGTGATTTGGGCAGTAATTGCCAAATATATTGGGGCTAATAATATCCCCACTTCCCTATCTCAGTGCTGGTCTTGGTGTGAGCAATTGTTACCTCAGGGCAAGAAATTTCATTTATGAGGTATCTCTAGTATCTGATGGGTTATCTGGAAGGGTCGTGGTAGGGTCTGCTTTGATGAGAAGACCATCAAGAATCCTATTAAAAATATTACGTCATGCAGGGGCTCTGTTGCATTTATGTACATGTTTGCATGCTGAGACGGATAGGGAGATGCTCATCAATGGCGTTAATACCACACTTAAGGTGGCGATAGATCTTTCATCTCCCAGAGTTCGACTGGTGGCAAGCATAAGCGGTTGAAGATTGATGATCACTAGGATGATGATGAGACTCCAAATACCTGAGAAAGTGAAGAGAATCGTTAAGATTATCAACAAGAGATCTGGCATATTTGCATGACCTTTCTGTGTTTGACCACTTATAGTCCTTTTGGATGGATTTGTGATGAAGTCGTTAACTCTAGTATGTTTGGTTTGGTAGTCTAGCCTTCTGGTCCCTCTTTTCTTTAGTACCCTTCTAGCTCCAAGACATAGTGCAGGTGTGCTAGAAACCTGTTATCTCCATGCCCTCATTTGATCTTTGTGCTTATCAAAGTTAAACTCATGTATTTACATTTTTCTCAATAAATGGAAATGGGGTTGAACCTCACGTTAAAAAAGTTAACAAACTATATCATATGGACAAGCTCTCTCAGCTAAAATTAAAAAGCCTTGAAACCAGTGTTTGATTGAACTTATAAACCCAAGTTATTAGTCATAGTATAATATTTTTATCTCATAACAAAATAACATCAGTTAGCTTATCATTCACATAAACTGTCAACCGAAGAGGCTTTGAAAAGTCACAACCGTTCACTTTTAGAAGAACGCCTTAGAGCATCTCCAAGAAATTAGCCAAATTTACTAATTTAACTACTTTGTAAAATAGACTTGACAAAAAAAACCTAGAACACTCCAACATACTCTATAAACCAAGATGTTTGATGGCTAGTGAGGTAGGTTGTCTCAAAGTGAGAGTGGATGAGGTAAGATGGAGATCTATTAAATTTGGATAGTCACTTATTGCTTGGAGACAATTATATTTCAAAATAATCAAATTTATCTTTATAAAATAATTTAAATAGTCTTTTGAAGATGCTTTTAGAAACATTTACATAAACAAAAACATTTTTTTTAATAAAAGCCACCGGGAGCAAAGATCCACAGTTTCCCGTAAAAAGCAATCTTTAATTAGAATTTGGTTTTCAATAAAACTAATTAAAATTATTTTATCCATATGTTTGAAAGTTAGTGACAGTGTTCCACTAATCATTGGCGTTGTTCTATGAAAAGAATTTGGAAGAATATAAAAATTGGAAAAAGAGAAAGAAAAAATAAAAAAAACTGCAAAAGAATTGTTTGAAAAAGGAACGGCCCATGTCGCACTAGAAAAGCCCGTGCGGCTGGCGAGCCTCCCCCTCGGCTGCCAAACAGCTCCGACTGGGCTATCGCCGCCGCCGCCGCCGCGTGCGCTCTCTTTCTCTCTCGCGCGGCGACGAGCCGACGACTGGGCTACCGCCGCAGCTGCCCCCGCCCTACGCCAGGGGCCTAGGTCTTCATCGGGCTCTTCGCTAGCAGCGAGCTCCCACCAGTATGCCTGCCGCTTCACTTCCCTCACTGCTGCTATGCGAAAACAAGCACCCAAACCATAACATAAAGCTATTTGTCTATTTGTAATCGGATCTAATCTAATCGGAAGTGTGTACATGCATTATGTCTACTAACTCCGAGTTTGTTTTGCAAAAAAATTATCGGCTGTACATGTCTCGTATACTCCCATGTCCTCTACTAGGTCCCTGGTCGTGAGACCAACACTCGGTCACTTGTGTGTGCTGTTCAGCTAGCTACCAATAAGTCAATAGCATAAGCAGTATATCTAGGAACAGCTATTGGTTGACAGCATGTGTGTAGACAGTGTAGTTATACCAGTTGGTAAAATTTCTTCTGGGCTTCTGGGCCTAACAGCACTGTTTACTGCATCAATTCTGTGTTGCAGCGATTTAAAAGACAAGTTTTAATTAGCATCACATGAATATTGGACTACTGGATGACGAGTTGCTTCAATTGACTAGGCAGAGTTTGAATCGTCATTTGCAGTAATAATCAACTTTGTAGTTGCATTGGTAGCACTTATGTGCGTTCAATGTCTAGTTAACAGGGAAGGGTTTTGAAGTTTCAGTGTTTGGCTCAATGTTCCTCCTCCTAGTTTTTTAAGTTTGATCTTACCTATAAAGCAACACAGTGAACTTGTGGAAAAAGTCACTTAAAAAAACATGTTTGTACTTCACTTGAGAACTGTTCTGCATAAGTTTACTACTAGCACTACCTTCCTGACATTTGATATAATGGCACCATTATGAGATAATAACAGATAAAATAGATGAAATATTGAAAAGAAATGCTCTTCTATCATAATTGTTTGATCTTCTTTGCTTCGCCATGCTCAATCTCTCTGTACATTTATATTATACCATCGAATCACTTTCGTAGTTTCACTGTAGACTTAACAGAACACTGATTCCTGATTGATGTGGTGCAGATCTCCCATTCATTTTTTTAATTAAAAATCCTTGGGTTTGGGATGGCATCACCTTTCCAAATGACAGCAAGCAATCTATTACGCACAGAAGGCTTTTTTGGAAATACGGTATGCAATCTATCATCTATGAAGTAATACAACTTTTTTTTTTTGGCTAGCATTAGTTTATTCTTATGTTTTTTATATACATAGGGACACAGATATGGTTTAATTGCTGCGAGAAGTCTTGGATCAAGAAGGTTGCGAATGACTCAACATTGCTTGCAACAACAGCATCTTTGTTGGAGAGGTGTGGTTCGTAATATCAGATCATCATCATCTCCTGGGCTGTGGTATCCAAGGGTTTGACAGCCCATTAGTTGAGGAACCTGATACTTCATTGGATGTTGGAATTATTCACTTGTACCGTATACCATTTCTTCAAGAAAGTGAAACTATGGAGCTGCTCAAGAAAGTGAAGGTGAAGGTTTCTGCTAAAATTGTTGATATACTGACCGAGCAGTGCTTCAACATTCAATTGGATAATCCACTCACCCCTGAGAAGCTTTCAATGCTTCATTGGCTCTTAGCAGAAACTTATGAACCTGAGAAGTTGCAAAGTAGGAGCTTTCTGGAGGAGGAAGTATCTAGAAGTTCCTGTGCTGTCTTGTTGAGGTCGGTCCCCGGATGGCATTTTCGACGGCATTCTCGACCAATGCTGTCTCAATTTGTAAATCTCTCTCATTAGAAGTGAGCAGACTGGAGAGATCAAGAAGATACCTTTTGCGCCTTGAGCCTGGTAGTGGTCCACTTGATGAAAGTCAGCTCAAAGAATTTGCTGCATTGGTTCACGATAGAATGACAGAGTCCATTTATCCCAAAAAGCTCACATCATTTCAGTCAGATGTAGTTCCTGAACCTGTCCGTGTTGTTCCAGTCATTGAAAGAGGAGAAGAAGCATTGAAAGAAATAAATGTGAAGATGGGGCTTGCTTTTGATAAACAAGATATTGACTATTATACACACCTCTTCAGAGATGATATTAAACGCAATCCGACTACAGTGGAGCTTTTGATATTGCACAATCCAATAGCGAACATAGTAGACATTGGTTTTTCAATGGAAAACTTGTTATAGATGGAGAGACCATGCCTGACACTTTGTTCCAGTTAGTGAAGAGCCCTCTGAAAGCCAACCCCAATAACTCTGTCATCGGATTCAAGGATAACTCGAGTGCAATAAAAGGATTCCCAGTAAACCATCTACGTCCAACAATTCCAGGTTCCACTTCATCATTATCTATCATGATGCGTGAGCTTGATATTTTATTCACAGCAGAGACCCATAATTTTCCATGTGCTGTTGCACCATACCCTGGAGCCGAGACAGGTGCAGGTGGCCGTATAAGAGATACACATGCCACTGGAAAGGGTTCTTTTGTTGTTGCTTCCACTGCTGGTTACTGTGTTGGTAATATTCGAATTAATGATTCAAATGCACCCTGGGAGGACCCTTCATTTTCTTACCCAGTGAATCTGGCCTCACCATTGCAAATTCTTGTCGATGCTAGTGATGGTGCCTCTGACTATGGGAACAAGTTTGGTGAGCCTCTAATTCAGGGATATACTAGAACATTTGGGATGAGGGTGCTAAATGGGGAGCGGCGTGAATGGTTGAAGCCTATAATGTTCAGTGGAGCTATTGGGCAAATTGACCATGCACACATATCAAAGTGTGATCCAGAAATTGGCATGCTAGTTGTGAAGATTGGTGGTCCAGCATACAGAATTGGTATGGGCGGTGGTGCTGCCTCAAGTATGGTTAGTGGCCAGAACGACGCAGAGCTTGATTTCAATGCTGTACACGTGGAGATGCTGAGATGGCACAGAAATTGTATCGTGTGGTCAGGGCATGTGCAGAAATGGGAGAGAATAACCCTATCATTAGCATCCATGATCAGGGTGCGGGAGGAAACTGTAATGTTGTTAAGGAAATAATATATCCAAAGGGTGCTGAAATTGATATCCGTTCAATCGTTGTTGGTGATCATACATTGTAGGTCTTGGAGATATGGGGTGCTGAGTACCAGGAACAGGATGCGCTACTTGTGCAACCTGAGAGCAGAAGCCTGTTAGAGTCGCTTTGTGAGAGGGAAAGAGTTCCAATGGCAGTCATTGGGAAAATTGATGGCTGTGGGAAAATTGTGTTGATTGATAGCGCTGCTGTGGAGCATGCCAAGTTGAATGGTCTCCCTCCTCCACCCCCTGTTGAAGAACTTGAGCTTGAAAAAGTTCTAGGAGACATGCCTCAGAAGACCTTCGAGTTCAAGCGTGTTTCCCATGTCACAGAGCCTTTAGACATTGCACCTGAAGTAACTCTTTTGGATGCTCTGAAGCGAGTATTAAGGCTCCCATCTGTGTGTTCGAAGCGTTTCTTGACCACAAAGGTTGATAGGTGTGTGATAGGCCTTGTTGCACAACAGCAGACAGTTGGGCCTATCCAACTTCCGCTTGCTGATGTGGCTGTGATTGCACAGACATACACAGACCTAACAGGTGGTGCTTGCAGCATTGGAGAACAACCAATAAAGGGTTTGCTTAATCCTAAGGCCATGGCCAGACTTGCTGTTGGCGAAGGCCTTGACTAATCTTGTCTGGGCTAAGGTTACATCACTTGCTGATGTCAAAGCAAGTGGGAATTGGATGTACGCTGCAAAGCTTGATGGTGAAGGTGCAGATATGTATGATGCAGCTGTCGCATTGGTTGACTGCATGATTGAACTTGGTATTGCAATAGATGGGGGAAAAGACAGTCTTTCCATGGCAGCCCAATGTGATGGTGAAGTCGTCAAGGCTCCTGGAAATCTGGTCATCAGTACTTATGTGACATGTCCTGATATAACATTGACAGTAACCCCTGATTTGAAGCTTGGTAATGATGGAATCCTTCTGCATATTGACCTCGCTAAAGGAAATCGCCGTCTTGGTGGTTCTGCTCTTGCACAAGCATTTGGTCAAATTGGAAATGATTGCCCGGACATTGATGATGTTCTGTACCTGAAGAAGGTATTCGAGGCCATTCAGGAATTGCTCAGTCAATGTCTTATTTCAGCAGGACATGACATAAGTGATGGTGGCCTTATTGTGAGTGTTCTTGAGATGGCATTTGCTGGCAATTGTGGTTTTAAGCTCGACATAGACTTGGAAGATAGGAGCCTTCTTGAAGGACTTTTTGCAGAGGAGCTTGGCCTTGTTATTGAAGTGCACTCGAAATATCTTGATATCGTGAAGCAAAAGCTTAAAGCAACAGACATTTCTGCTAATGTAATTGGAGAAGTTACTTGCTCACACCAAAATAGAAGTTTTTGTTGATGGCAATCTGCATGTCAAGGAAAAAACTTCAGATCTCAGGGATCTCTGGGAGGAAACGAGCTTCCAGTTGAGGAGTTACAACGTCTGAAATCTTGTGTCAAACTTGAGAAAGAAGGATTAAAATACAGAACATCGCCTTCATGGTCTCTGTCTTTTACTCCCAAATTCACAGATGAGAAACTGTTGATTGCTTCCTCGAAACCAAAGGTCGCTATCATTCGTGAAGAAGGGAGCAATGGGGACAGGGAAATGGCTGCTGCATTCCACGCTGCTGGGTTTGAACCATGGGATATCACAATGTCAGACCTCTTGGCTGGGAAGTGTCTCTAACAGAGTTCCGTGGGATTGCGTTTGTTGGCGGGTTTAGCTATGCAGATGTGCTAGATTCAGCAAAAGGTTGGGCGGCGTCAATCAGGTTTAACAAACCCCTCGTTCAGCAATTTCATGATTTCTATCAAAGGCCAGACACGTTCAGCCTTGGAGTATGTAATGGTTGTCAGCTTATGGCTCTTCTTGGCTGGGTGCCAGGATCTGACGTTGGAGGTTCTCTTGGTAAAGGTGGAGATATGTCCCAGCCTAGGTTTATTCACAATGAATCCGGTCGTTTTGAGTGCCGGTTTACCAGTGTGTCCATTGGGGATTCTCCTGCTATCATGTTCAAGGGGATGGAAGGTTCTACATTGGGGGTTTGGAGTGCTCATGGCGAGGGAAGAGCATTCTTCCCAGATGAAAATGGTCTAGCTACTGTTCTGAAGTCTAATCTGGCACCTGTGAGATATTGTGATGATTTTAACAACATAACCGAGACCTATCCCTTCAATCCTAATGGTTCTCCACTAGGCATTGGAGCCCTTTGCTCCCCTGATGGGAGGCACCTTGCTATGATGCCCATCCGGAGCGTTGCTTCATGATGTGGCAATACCCATGGTATCCCAAGGAATGGCAGGTTGAGAAGAGTGGCCCCAGCCCTTGGCTGCGGATGTTCCAGAATGCTAGGGAATGGTGTTCATAGTACAGGTAAATTAGTCTTATTAGGTGCTTTCTGCTTCTGTTTGTGGCACTATGAAATCAATTTTAGTAGAACCTTATCTTGCTGTGCACCGTTACATTTCCGAAGAACCAATGGTTAGGACTGAGAATGTTATTAACATGTTATAAGTTTCATTTCGTAGAACCTTATTCTCTCCTGCCAGTTTTCTGTCAAAGAACCTTATTCTTTTTAACAAAGTACACTGATTGAGCTTTTGGATACGTAGAGAAGCCATGTGTTGGTCTGTTGGAACTCTTCAAATAGATTCAATGGCCCAGTTAGCCTAGCTGTCAGACAGTCACAAGTTAGAAAGACAATCAATCAGTCCAAATTACCTA
This sequence comes from Microstegium vimineum, assembly GCA_022036555.1. Lineage (NCBI taxonomy): Eukaryota > Viridiplantae > Streptophyta > Magnoliopsida > Poales > Poaceae > Microstegium > Microstegium vimineum. Next base: position 60,173,139 of record CM039131.1, on the reverse strand, counting down.
ATAGATTTAAAAATTCCAGAGTCTTTGTCAAAGCAGCATTTACTCTTGATTTAATTTTATCTGCTAACTCCGTATGATCTATAAAGTTGCTGAGCACTATATTCTCGTTATGTTCTATTGGAATTTTGTGTTTTTTTTTTCTCGCCCACGTAGGAGAGCTGTGTATCTTTGTATTAAGAAGAAAAAGGGGTAAGAACCCTTACAACATACACACCCATAGACGCTTGGTTATTGAAATTTTGTGTTGCAGCTGGACTTTGAGCTTTCTTGTTCGTTTCCGTGCTCTGTTTGGTGCAGCCTGCTTGCCATATTATGCTTAATAGTTGTTGCCAGTTTGGTGCAGCTTGCCGTATTGTGCTTACTCTACTAGTTGGGCTACATGATTTTGCAGGTCAGTGTTTGGCTTCAGCGATGTGGTCATCACCGGGGTACTGGCTACTACGAGTATGGATGGTTGCTCTCATTCGATGACCCTTTTTTTCGCGGAATAAAGGTGTTTGACCAGCAGTGCGTTATCCAATAGTTGATAGCGAGTTTCAAGTTTGAAATTTTAAAAGTGGAAAACAGCCTCGTTGAGCAACTCCAAGAATTCCCCAAAAATATAACCCCCAAAACTCTGTATTAGGGGCTCTCTCAAATAATTGTTTTCGAAAAACTAGTTTCCTCCGCAGCAGCTCCCAAGATTTTCCGCAGCAGCTCCCCAAGATTTTACCCTAAAAAATATTTTTAGCTTGCCACATGGTTAATTAGTTGGACAAACGAAATTAGTTGATTTCTACGTTCATATGACTTGTTCCATCCGGGGCATCCGGCCAACCGTCCTCCTTCGTAGGCCTGGACCAGCGCGGGAGCATAGGATTGGGGGGCTTCGTCTGTTTGCAGATATGAGGGGTGTGGGCTCATTTTTTCAGAGTGAGTAAAGCTTGGAATAGGTTGAGGAGCTGTTGGACCCGTGTTTTGTTGCTAACCACGTAAATTTCAGTTTTGGGAAGATTATTAGCCTTCTCTTGGACATGCTTAGCCTGTGAGGACGCGGATCTGTCTCTACGCATTGCTGATGGTTGCCAAAGATATATTAGTAATAACTGTCATCCCTCATCAGTGAATTTCCCAAGCATCACAGAGAATGCTTGCTGCGTTACCCCGATTAAATGCGTATGCGATGTTTAAGTTTTTGTGGTGTCTGCATGATGATTGCCTGATGATAAGTATCTCAGTTGCAAGCGGACAAGTCACTGTAATTAGCTTGAGATAATTCCTCTTGTGCTGTGGCAAGTTCTTGGAATCCCATGTTACTCCACTGGCATTTCACTTTTTCCATGCTTTGTGGCATGGTGGTTGAGGCGATAAAATGGGCTATCCATTCTTCAGAAGCTTCCAACAATTCAAAAGAACCTGTTGCCAGGGCCAGGGAGACACCTACAGATCAACATATATGACTCCTTTAACAGACAATAAGTGATTACCCGTTGGCTGTGGTTTGTGGCGAGAAACAAAAATGGTAAATTGCTAGCAGCTGGTATCAGGTATTCTGCTGCTGCTGCTGTTGCTGTTGCTTTGCATGCTCGGATTATCAGAGTTTAACTGTTGACCGACCGGCTATATGCTTCGAACTGATGTCGAATGGAGTGAAACACTATATGGAAGGAAAGACATCCCGCCCCTATAAATATGAAGCACCTGAACCATTCAATCACAATTTTGTATACCTATTTTTTCTTGCACTACCATTTCAAACCATGTTGTTAATTATGCTCTTGTCTCAATGGCATGAGAAGATACACTAACGGTATGCCGATGGCAGAGCAACTGAAAATACGTCTGCCTTGACGCGAGAGCATTCGTTGGACTACTTGACAAAAAAGGGGCATCCTATTTCAAAGATGCTGCAAGGTGCGTCTCTACGGATTGCTCGTGTGATGGCACGTTTAAGCATCATCAACACAACACAGCTTGTTACACAGCTAGCTTGTACAGACATCCATGGTTGGTTCACATGAGTTGTACACTACTGTATGCTTGTCCATATTTTCCTCCGTGAATGAAGGCAAACATTCCCATCCACAGAATTGATTACTGTTGTAGACTGTAGTGCCCTTTCTTTGCCTATGATTAGGCATTGTCTTTAGACCTTGGAGTTTGGATCGCATTATTACCAAACCTTGTTATGAATAATTTTACTGTTTTTAACAACTATATAAAAAAAAACTTTGTTATGAATAATTTTCTAATTAGAGAAGTTAGAGCTAAAATGTGGGGTTTTATCTGGGAAACTACAATGGAAATTACTCGCAAAAAAAAACTACAGCGGAAATTAAATTGTTTTTGTTGAAACAGAGCTCTATCCTGGGGTCTAACTTGTGAACCCAACTGTAGCATAGAATTGGGTACCCACAATTATTGATCTTTGGAAATGGCCGTGCTAGCTACGCCTCCTTCCGTTCCGTATGAAGTGATTTCTTGTTTTCTCTCAGAACTCAGAAGAAAGGACTATATGGTTGCTGCAAATTCCTGACCAACTGGGTGGTGCTACATTTTCTTTCTCCGTGATTGAAGGAGCCAACCTTCTGGTTTCAAGGCATTGATACGGGGAAGAGCCAGGCAACAACTATTCAAAGAATGTTCCTTCCTTTTTGCTGAATCTTGCACCCTTTATGACAAAACAGCTCTGGGTACACTTCACAGTTACCCGAGCGAGCAGTTGCATGCCCGGCTCCGCCTCGGTGAAGGGAAATTACCGAGCGAGCAGTAACAAATCAAATCAGAATCCTGATGAGTAGCACTTCGGGTATCCTAACGGAAACGGAATGGTTTCACAGTTGCAGTGAGTTTCCCTCAAATAAAAAAAAAATCGATAGTTTCAGTAGAATATTGCACTGACCATACACAGGGAGGGGGTCAGGGAGCCGCATGGTGCGCATGGACACCACACCAGCTGCCGGCCGCGAGACGACGGTTCAGGCAGAAATGGCCAAGATCCCTCGTATCGCATTCTGACGGGCCGAAATAAACAACAGCGTTTGTTTCGCTTTTCGTCACGATCGATCAGGCAGATGCGCCTGCCCTGGATGGCATTACAAAACACCGCGCCATATGTGGTAATCTACGCTGTCAAAGTTGCTTCCATGGCTCGGCATTCGCCAATCCAGCGTAGACGCGCAACGCGACCTGCAGAAAACGCCCGTTTCCCCCCGAGAAAACAAGGCACTTTGGTCGCCTGAAACACTTGGGAGTCGGAGCAGGGGGAGTTGTTTTCCTGCGTCCGATGCATGGCCGGCCTGGTAATTGGTAAAAGTATCCTTGTTATTAGCTATGCAAGTGCTACTAGTATGTACTATGCCTGAACTAGTGGGTTAGTGTAACTGCCCTGTACTTCCATTGTTAGAATAAGATTAGTTACAGCAAACTAATCTGCCCTTGGGCCGGCCAATGGCCACAACTGAGCTGACACAGATTGGTTGGACGGAATATTTCTCTCAGAAGGCACAAAGAACAGCAGATGTATGTAGCACAACATTTTAACTACAGTACCTATATATCAGGTTTGTTGTAGTAGTATGCTTGGATGACGCTGGTTTGACCAGGAACGGCGGGAAGGCTGGAGGAGGGTGAAGAAGTTACAGTGCCCGTGGATCAAATGAAAATGATAGATGTTCACGGCGGTCCTTACCTGTTACCTGATGAGTGAATACCTGAATGATGTGCTTTGTGCAAGCTCTGGTCCCAACCAAAGGTGATGTTTTTCCCCCCTGTCTCATATACGCATTCTCATGCCTCTCTGAAACAAACAATCATCGCGGCTACAATGCATGATAGGCTAACAGAACAGCAACAGTATGCTACTACAAACCATTTTACCACGTACGGTCGATGGAGAAAGCAGGCACAACGGGGACAGGAAGAGGGACCATGGATGCCATGGCATGGCATGGATGGGAATGGCACGGCAGCGCAGCCGTGCCGAGGCATGCATGCACCTCGGTTCGGTCACACGTACAGGTGTGGGGTGGGGTGATCCTGATCCTGATCCTGACAAGCTCTCAACAGAAAGCGCCCCGGCCGTGTTTCTCTGCGCCATGCATGTCCGTGAATCTTGTTCTGTCCCCGCCCGGGGTCGGCGGCCCTGGCTGGCTGGCGTCTTTCGTACGTTCGGCCTTGGGTAGAGGGACACACACACGGAGTCGCCACCATGCCCATGCCCATGGGTGCCGCTGCTGGCCACGAGCTGGACGCAACGATGCCATGTGAAGGAGGTTTGGATGGTAGTACCTATCCGTAGCTAGCTGCTGGGCACTACTGAGACTGGGCGGCTACTGGCTAGTATGCGTGCATGCCGAGCTCTGCGCAGAGGGGACGCGGTTAGATAGCTCTAGCTGCGCGCACAGACACAGTGCGTGGCGCTGTGTGGTGCATGAGGTTCTTGTAGTAGATGCTAGCTGGTTTCGGCACATTACCATGCCTGTGATCTGATGGGTCCCTACGTGAACATTATTATAAAAAAAAGGGCATCGGTAACCGGAAAAGGAAAAAGGCATTCCGTCCCATCCGCGCCGATATTGGGTTTGTGTAGCCGCTCAGGCTTCACTCTCGATCTCCGCCGTGACGAGGCCATCCAATCCCCATCCCGTCCTCCCCCACGACGCACTGGCACTCCTGCAGCAGCAGCAGCAGCCAGCAGCCCATAGCGCCGCGCTCGGCGCCACCCCTGTTGCTTTTTTTTTGGCCCCCCTTTCCCCTGGCCTGCGCGCGCGCGCCCGCCCGCCAGCCGCGTCGTTTGTAACCACCACCACCAGTGGCCGTCCTCTCCTATATATCCACGGCAACCTCCCGCACATTTCTCCTCGCGAGGGGGCAGCTAGCGCGGCAATGGCGAGAGCTCGAGGCGGCGGCGTCCTCTTCCTCCTGCTGACGGTGGCAGCGGCGGAGGCGGTGCTACTGGGCGGCGCGAGTGCGCAGCTGCGGCAGAACTACTACGGCAGCTCGTGCCCCAGCGCGGAGTCGACGGTGCGGTCCGTCATCTCGCAGCAACTCCAGAAGAGCTTCGCCGTCGGGCCCGGCGCGCTCCGCCTCTTCTTCCACGACTGCTTCGTCAGAGTAAGCTTGCTCGATCGGGTCGGGGGCATTGCTGCGCCTCGCCTGTAGTCCTCTCTCATGTTGGCATTGCATATTGTTATTGCAGGGCTGCGACGCGTCGGTGATGCTGATGGCGGCGAACGGGGACGACGAGAGCCACAGCGGCGCGGACGCTACGCTGTCGCCGGACGCCGTGGACGCCATCAACAAGGCGAAGGCGGCCGTGGAGGCGCTCCCCGGGTGCGCCGGCAAGGTGTCGTGCGCGGACATCCTCGCCATGGCCGCACGTGACGTCGTCTCCCTGGTAACCCTTCCTTGTTTCCTGCGCGCGGCTCTCTGTTGGCTCTTTCTTTCTTTCTTTCTTGCTGGTGGTCCATCACCACCACCCAGCAACTCAGCCAGCCATCCTACCGGTTTCACCGCCTCACGTACTACGGTGTACAGTACTTCGTAGGGCATACAGTACCGGTGGCAGGCAGTGTCAGCGGCCAGGCACGCACTGGCCCACGCCAAAGCCCTTCGTCGTGCCGTGCGTGCTCCTCTGTTCACTGTTCAGTTCACCATCCCCATGTTTTGTATTGCACTCCGCATCCCATTGACAGACATGTGACCCAGTTTTGAGTAGGAGGTCGCGGCACACCACGCCGGTCCGTCTGATGGCACGGCGGGCCCCTGCCTCGGCACTGTTCCAAACCTGCGTGCCAGTTACTTTTTTCCTCAGCTCGGCTCGACGGCCGCAGCCAGGCAACCAGCCAGCCATGTCGCGGTCCCGTAGCCAGCGCACCCCGATTCGCCCAGAGGGGGCATGTGCTGCTTGTCAGCCGCTGCTGGCTGGCCCGTGACGCCCAAGGGCCAAGGCGAATCGAAAGGCACCCGCGCTGCCTGCCGCGCCGTTCCGGCGTTCGGGGGTGTAGAGCATGCGCGGGGTTTGGGGCTTTCTTTGGCCCAGGACTCTCGAGACGGGACGACGGGCAAACGGCTTTGGCTGACTTGGGTCAGACCAGCGGCATGGGTTGGTTGTTGAGACACTGACATGACATCGCATGAGTACTATTTGAATGAGATTAGTCCAAGGAGCAAAACCTACTGTATGTGCTCGTACTAGTACGGTGGTAGCAGTAGCTCCCCATGTACTGTAGGCCGTGTCCGTCTGGGTGTTGCCTAGCTAGCGTGGTGAGTTTCTGTCACGTAGGCCCGTGACGCACTGACGACGCCCGGGCCGGGCCGAGACGCGATGTCGGCTCTTGCAAGCGTCTCGGTCTCGGCTGGGGACAAAGTTTCCACTCCGTAGACTGTAGCCACGGGATGCGGGCAATTGTATTTGTATACTACTACTTCGTTGTCTAGCTTATTATTATTATTAGTAGTAGTAGTAGTAGTAGTAGTAGTACAAGCTTCTACTACTACTACACATCCAGTACTCCCCTACTACAGCCAAAAGAGCCCAGTGTCGACCATGCATGCATGCACACTACTACTTTACTACTACCTTTTCCTGCAAAACGAGAGAAATTCACCCTGCATTATTTTTCTTTTGTTTTGTGCTGCAGCTGGGCGGGCCCAACTACTCGGTGGAGCTGGGGCGGCTGGACGGCAAGACGTTCAACAGGGCCATCGTGAAGCACGTACTCCCGGGCCCCGGCTTCAACCTGGACCAGCTCAACTCCCTCTTCGCACAGAACGGCCTCGCGCAGACGGACATGATCGCCCTCTCAGGTTCGTGTTTTCGTCTTTGCGCTCTCTTCTGCTCTGCTACTCTATATTTGGGCGTCCACGAATCCTGAGGTCACAACACAACCTAGCTATCCTGTCAATTAGTACTTACGTACCAGATAAAAAAAAACTAAATTAACTTAACAGAAGGAGTGAATTAACAATGCCTCCACGTACGTTATGTTTTCCTTGATTGTAGTGACAACTACTGTGACAAGGTTTCGTAGCTCTACAAAGCATCTTTCTCGTGCTCTCTGTGGCTCACGTGACCTTTTTTATCCTCTCTGTTTGTGGCACCAAGACAAAGTGGTCCGCTCTTCTATACTGCAACCCTCCCTGTTGTTTTCGAAAAGCTTCCCACGTCTTGTGTGCTTTGGGAAAACAATCACGTACGTACGTACAGTACACAATAGAAAAACGCGAGCTTCAGAGTACTACTGTCTTTCAAGAAGTAAACAGAGGTGAGAAACCCGACATATATAAACTGGAACTGGTAAAGTAATCACGCATAACAGACAGCTTTGCAGAAAGTTAAGTTAATCCTGCTGGTTAAATTCTACATACGGAGCTTGATTTTATTATTCCCTGATGAACTTTTGAGGGGCTTTAGTGTGTTGTTTACTCACAGTTGGGGTTTAATTTACCTTTGTTATGGGCTTTCATGTTTTGGTTTTGTTTTATCTTTGATTCGGTGTTGGGAACGATAAAAAAACGACGTTGATTGTACGTACATGGGAACAAGGGACACCTTTGTCTGAATGTTCTTGGTTACTGTCAGATCCTACCCTATCTTTTTAGTTTTCAAGTAGTAAAATAACCTGTTGATTCAGATTTGAACACATGAAGCTAGGCTGACAAAATTCAAAACAGCAGCAGTTACTTTTGACTGAACCACCCAATTCTGTCCATGCAAAGCAGCCAAAAGCAATGGATGACTGACTGACAAAAGCGGAAATGCATTGTGATTTGTGAGGCAATACGTGTAATGGATCATCATGTTCTTCTATCTAATCTAACCCAAGCAAGCAATGCACTGCACACTACACACTGCAGGCGCGCACACGATCGGGGTGACGCACTGCGACAAGTTCGTGCGTCGGATCTACACGTTCAAGCAGCGGCTGACATGGAACCCGCCGATGAACCTCGACTTCCTGCGGTCGCTGCGGCGGGTGTGCCCCGTCAACTACAGCCCGTCGGCGTTCGCCATGCTCGACGTCACCACGCCCAAGCTCTTCGACAACGCCTACTTCAACAACCTCCGCTACAACAAGGGCCTGCTGGCGTCCGACCAGGTGCTCTTCACCGACCGCCGCTCCAGACCCACCGTCAACCTCTTCGCCGCCAACAGCACCGCGTTCCAGGAGGCCTTCGTCGCCGCCATGGCCAAGCTCGGCAGGATCGGCGTCAAGACCGGCACCGACGGCGAGATACGCCGCGTCTGCACCGCCGTCAACTAGCCCGGCCGGCCGCTCGTCACATCATCAGTTGATCACGATCAGTAGTAGGCTTGCATTAATTGGGGGGCTCCTTCAATTCCATTCGTTGCATTGGCTGGCGTAGACCGCGTGCGTGGGTTCACATTTCTTCTTTCTTTTGTTCATATACCTACGTTTGGCGTTGTGGGATGGATTTTGTTAGCAATGATCCAGATTCTTCTTCTGAGCTACTCGTAGCTAGCTGCCCGATGGATGATACAAATTGATGCAGATGTTCCAAATTCTAATTCCGATGGACGATGTTCCAAAAAACATATTCAGATCGAAGGCCGTGTCTCTAACTCTAATGCTTTCTATGATGGGATCCCTTCCCTTCTATGATATGTGTTTTATTTGCTGGAAAATATCAGCCACGGTAACCGAACAGGGAATTTATACTCCAACTGAATCAGTTCGTAGCCGAACAGCGAATGTAGGAGTACCAATTGAATCGGTTCGTTCGGTTCGATGGGATTAGACTATTGGAGTGGGATTAAATAAAAGAAAACAAGGGGAGTATGCCCCCTCTCATTCCCTCCCATCCTCTTAGGAACAAGACTAGTACTCGGTGGTGATCCACTAAGGGCACTCATAGTGCAATGCTCTATCATAAAGTCCAGGACTATTTATTATCACTTATTTATGGTATTTTGCTGATGTGGTAGTATATTTATTGAAGAGAGAATATGAAAAAATAAGACTCCAAGTCCACAATAATCGAGGTAATAAATAGGTTTAGACTCTATGATAAAGTTTGCATTGTGAGTGCCCGGCCTAACAGAAGCACGCAACACTAACAAGCTAATTGAATTTTAATTCGTTTCTCTATAATTTTTATAGGAAAAATTTCAAATTACTCACCTCAAGTTTGGCCTATATCCATATTACTACCTAAACTTATATTTGGTTCAATTTACTACCTTCAATTATTTAAGTTGGTCTAGTTTACCCCTTAATATGATTTGTTATTTTTGTTTTTCCACGTATTAGTTGAGTCTTAATATCAACTTTTGCAATATGATAGGAGAACATGTCTTAACTTTTTGCCACTATTTTGATAGCTTAGAAAATTTAATAATAAATTAACACTAGAAATACAATATCGTATAAAACATATGATAAAAAATTCATAGCGCATTTTTCTAACTCAAAATACAATGTCGTCTATCACATCACAAAATTTGAAACTAAAATATAATTTGTATATAGAGAAACAAAAAAAAGAAAAATCTATTTAAGGTGTTGGTTGGACCAACTTAATAGTTTTCTTTTCTTTTCTTTTTTTCTTTTGCGAACAGCTTCCACTTCATTCATCTCATAAAAGCCGAAGCTTCATACAAGATCAAATCACTTACACAAGCCGGTGTTACATGCCACACTTCCGATTGGTTAGTGTTTGTGACCTGTTTTGCCAGAACATGAGAAACTCTGTTACATGTTCTACTAATATAAGAAAAAACAAATTATGAAAAGGCAAGCTGAAGATCATTTATCTCTGAAAGAATTGGAGCGAGAACAGAACGTTGTAGCTAACGCTTTCTCCATAGCGGAATAATCTCCAAGCAATCCATTTCAAGATGCACCCTCTAAATACCAAGCTGTTTTACCATGCGGACTGCATCTCGGCAAGCCAAGGCCTCCCCGGACCAACTTAATAGTTGGAGGGAGTAAATTAAATCAAATGTTAGTTTAGGGGATTATTTAGACACATGCCAAACTTGGAGGAAGTAATATGGACTTTATAAGCTTTCTATCGCAAAATAATATTAAATTGGCTATTATCTATACATTCTTGCCAACTTATAATATCATATATGTATATGTACGCGTGCATATATTTCATCATATGTTGTTATTATTACCAATGCAAAATAGCCACCTATATGGTTAAATCTTGTCTCCGGCTAAGCTAGACTCCGGCGATAGTTCATTGTAAAACAGATTTTTTTGGAAAAGAAAAGTGGCAACAACGTAGCCCAACAGAGCAACTCGTTGGCCCAGAAGAAATATAAAATAGTAATTCATTGAAGCATCAGGCTCCGTGGGCCTGCAAAGGAAGTGCATAAAGCGGCCCAACAAAGCGTCTAGCAGAAAAATTGGAGAAGGTCGGGCAGATTGAGATTATTATATCTATACCCAAATTTCTAGCTTTTTTTTTCGTCCAGCCCATTCAATTTAGCATAACTGTCATACAGTCACTTGGTTTTGGCCCACTTTTTGGCCGAGTTCACTGAAGTCAGGCAACTCAACCCTTTCCTTCTCCCGTCATCCCGTGCACACAAGCCGCCACTTGCAACCTTTGGACGCCGCTCGCAGAAGGAAGTGCCGACTCCTTCACCGTCGTGTCCTCGGCCTCGCCCACCTCGCCGTCCCTGCCTGCCTCGCCGCGCCGCGTCATCGTCTCCCCCGACGGCGCCGTTCGGGTCTTCATCGTCGCTGGCACCGTCGCGGGACCCGGCGGCGAAAGGACGCCACTGCTTGGCGCCTGAAATCTCTACCGTCGCTCACAACTTCGCCGCGTGCATCCTCGCGGCGGCCGTGCATCCAGGCAACCTAGGGCGCCCAGTGCGGCCACTGTCGAGTGTCGACGACCGTCCACCCGTCGCGGATGTCACAGCCTCCAGGCCCTGCGGGAACACAGGCTGACCGTCACGGCCACATCCGACCGCTCGGCCTGTCATCCCGGCCGCCACCCCTTCTGCCGTCTTCTTTCGAGTTTCTGGCGCCGCCGTGTTGGCAGAGGGAGTTAGATCGGATCAAAATTTGGATTTAACGAAGACTCCAGCTCCTGTCAAAAAATATCAAATCCAGGGTATATTACGAACACCAATTCGACAAAAACTCCTTCTGCACTTAGTTGGACGACTTGGCATTGCGTCAGCATACTCAAAGACCGAACGACATTATCGCCATTGTGTCGGGCTCGTTCCTCCGACTTTCAAATTCGCCCTGTTCTCTGCCTCATTCTCCAATTCCTCGATTCCATAAACAAACTTGGCTATGATCTAACTCCCTGTTCCCAATCCAGTCCTGGCTGATCTCGGCGTGGCTGGAATTTTGGGTTTCCGTCATAATCTCTCCCCGTTAAAACAGAGCACGATTTGGGATAAGCCCTGTTTGTCAATCTGCTCGTTCAAATTAAATTGTGTCATGACCCTCCCTTAGCCTCACGACCACGACATGCTTGCTGCCTCGGCCGGAGATAGGACCGGAGATGACGTGACGCCGCCTTGCCAGTCTCACGCACGTGGCCAGCCTTCCTCGAGCCACGACTGTCCCCTCCAGTGCCGTAGCCGAGTCCGTGGTAAACTACTCTACCTCCCCGAGCCTTCATCCCGTCCTTCTCATGTCCTTTTTGGACGGAATATCGTCACCACGACGGTGAACTGCACGGCCATGGTCGTCGCTCGTGGCTAGCCATGCCATGGTGCTCCCCGGGCCACACCTCCATCACCTAGATATTCGCATCCACTAAGGATAGTCTCCGCTGCTCTGTGCTCACCCGCGAGCATGCTGCCGGACGGCCGAGCCGCAGCCGCTCGCGCGGATTGCCTTCGCAAGCAACTGTTGTTCGTGCAATCGTGCGTGAGGAATAGACAAGGGAGTGCGGATGGGAAATGAGTAAAATCCAGGGGGTTATTGGTAAGCTCATGGGAGTTGAATAGTAAAAGGTCAGATAAATATCGAATCCAAGGTTTCACAATGAAAAAGGTAATATTAATTTTTCTATTTTTTTGACAGCGATCAAATCAGCTCAGTTTGGAAATGAAGTCCTGCAGTTCTTTTTTAGTGGTCTCTCTCTTTCTACCGTTCGTTCGGACTTACTCCCACCATATATAGGAATTAAATAATGTTTTGAACAAACTTTCTGTCAAATATTAGAAATATAAATCATTAATAACATTTAAGTTTTTGAGATTGTAAATATAAAAACTATATGAATAGATTTGTCTTAAAAATACTTTCATAAAAATATACATATATCATTATTCCATAATTTATTTTTATAAAAACAAGAGGTGAGAGTTGTGTTTGATATATATATATATATAACATGTGCTCATATACAACTTAGAATAACTCTTATCTAGCATAATACGAAGTTCGATTACAAATAAGATTTTTTTAATACAACCATAGAAGCTACAAGTTCTACTTGAAGGTCCAAATAAAACCCTAAATCCTATATCCTATTAGGAAACATGAAAGACTTCTAAGGAAGATGAAAAAAAATTCTAATCCAAATAGAAATAGAAATAGAATAATAAGAATAAAATTAAACAATCACGTGTTATCAGTACTAATAGAGAATAAAAAAGCTCTAAATCAAAATGACACCATATTGGTAGCCATAACTATACATAGGTAATCAAACAAGCAAGATATTTTTATATGTGAATTTTATCATGACTATGCATGGGTCTGCGTCAAACATCAAAGTCGAGAAAATAATTAATTCTCGTTGCAACGCACGGTAAATATAATAAATAGGCAAAATTTCAGCCTTTTTTTTCGTCCATCCATTCTTTTTGTCCGTCTCTCTCTAACTACTAGACAATAGATGGTTTCTTTGGTCCAAACTTATATATATAACCCTGTCGGGTACAAAGGTAAGGGGTACCCTAAAACCTTCGATAAACTGACGCTCAACATAGCAACCATTTTTAAGACAGGACCCGATCAGCCGCTCAAGTCCATAAAGAAGGGCCCATCACATGAAGGCCCCCCGCACCGGCACAGCAGCCAGTCGTGGGCCGGCCCATCTCTGGAGAAACAGACGGACAAGGGGTCGAACGAACAACCCCTCCGCCTCCGCCTCGACCCCACCTGACGGACAAGCGGTCGAACGAACGACCCCTCCGCCTCCGCCTCGACCCCGACTGACGGACAAGGGGTCGAACGAACGACCCCTCCGCCTCCGCCTCGACCCCGACTGACGGACAAGGGGTCGAACGAACGACCCTCTGCCTCCGCCTCAACCCTTAGAATGACGGACGGAGGGTCGAACGAACGACCCCCGGGCAGGAAGCTCGATCAGCTTACCTGCTCTCGGCATGGGGTAAAGGGGATCCGACGTGCCTACCTGCCCCCGCCTAACGCCATGGGCGCCCACAACCACAGTCAAATCCGCCAACTCAACGCCCATGCCCTGGACCTCCGTCGACTGTGCTGCCGCTGTAGCCACGTCGCAAGTACAGACTCCAGAGGCACCTCATCGGACCATGAACAAGACAGCCCTCGATTGTGTCTTCAGGGATACGACAAGGCCACGATGGTCTCGACCCCCCCCCCTCGACCAGGGGGCTCGACCCCTGCCTCCAACCACTCCGGTATGGGACCCGTCCCGTCCGCCCCGTCCCGCTTCAGCTGTGGGACTCACACCCGACTACAGAAGGTCAACCCTGCTGCGCCATGACGTGCCACGACGTCCAGTCCGCCATCACCATGCCCGGGAGCACCAGAAGGACGGGGAGGCCACGCCGCCACAGTGATCGACGTCCCTTCGCCAGCATGGCGCCCCGGACACGCCCCCCATGCTGCTACAGTTTAGGACCCTGTACTCTCGGGCCTCCCCTTGGTCTATAAAAGGGGACGCCGGGATAGAAGAGAAAAAAATTCACATTCTCACAGGTATTCGCATTCGAACATCAGCTCCGACCCTCATACGCCACATACCCGATTGCTTGATCGACCTCTCAAGCGATCAATTGACCTCCTAGGATAGCCCCGCTAGCCCTAGGCCTTAGCTCATCCTGAGCACCCCCGTGTAAACCATCTTGTACCCCCTCTGTACGAGCACTTCGGTTCAAGATAATACAATCCATCCTATCCCGCTGGACGTAGGGCCTTCTGCGCCCGAACTAGGATAAATCTTGTGTTCTTCTTGCATCACATCTGAGAGAGGGAGCACGTAATATACAAATTTACTAGCCGGTGGTCTTGACCCCCTGGGTCATAACACTGACAGTTGGCGCGCCGGGTAGGGGGGTTTGCGTGTCGATCAACTCCGAACTACTCTCCCAGATGGATTCCACGATCCCTTTGCTTCCATTCGCCACCACCGTCTGGTTCGGGAGTCTAGAGTTCATGTCCACGGGCCACGACCACGACATGGTTCTACTCTCAGCTAGTGGCATGGACAACAACAGCTTTGGTACGCCGAGGCCAAGGAGGACCAGGCGACGGTCCCACCACTCGCGCCTTTTGCCTGCAACCAGGAGGGGGCGCGAACGACGCCACCGCACTCTTCACCGCTCGGATACCGAGACACCGGATGCCGTCCCCCCGGCCCCAGCTGGCGACACAGTTCCTCCCTTCGGGAGCCTGTTTGACCCATGCTTGCGGGTCGGGGCGGGTACCTCGCTGAGCCTGACTTTGGCTCTGCCATGCCGTCATCTTAGAGAGTCCCCATGGCCTCTCCGACACACTCGGCCGCGCCGCCGCCGCATAACCTGTTTACACACGGGCTCTACAACAGCGCCAGACTCTCTTCCGCTTTTGTAGGCTCGCAAATGCAGACATGTTACGGTCTCCAGGGAACCTGCTACGTGCAGCGATCGACCTCGTCACCACCTCTCCGTCGGACGAGCGCTCGGAGCCACGACGAGCCCTGATCCCGGGTTGTCACACCTGGGGCACGTTACGACGACGGCTGGAGGAGGAGCGCAGGGGATCTTTCCCCAACTTCTACCACGGCTACCCCGACTCGGACTCCCCCGATGAAGATTACGATTCCACTCGGGAATGCTTCCACCTCGATGGTCAGATCGATTCTCAGGACGACGTCAACGACGCCGCGGCTACGGACAAAGGAGGAGGGGGCAACGCTACACCAGCGTGAAACACCGACCCCCCGAGTCCTGACAAAGCCGATCCACCTCAGGACGTCCAGATCATGCAGGCCCGAGAGCTTCTCGCCAAGCTCGAGGAAGAACGCCTACGACTTCAGCAGCTCGAGCATGCTCTCGAGCGAGATCGCGGGCGCCCATAGGGTGGAGGAGCTCGCGAGCGGGCCCGGGAAGTCCATCGACAGATCGTCGAGGAGGGGGCAAACGAGCCCCGCGTCTACAACCGTGCCAGCCAAAATGTCGTAGGGGCCGCAATGCTGCTTCGCGACATGCCGACGCCATCGACACCCCAAGCGCGATGCATCAGGAACGAAATCCAGGGGATTCTCCAAACTGCGGTCGTACAGCAGGTGGAGAGCTCGGCCTCGAGGCGCAGAGGAGCTGCCTCTGAGCATTAGGACGTACCCCCTCGACAAAATCGAGAGGTATCCGTCCACCAAGACAAAGCGCCCCAAGGCGGAGTAAAGCGACGACCAGTTCGGGACCGCATCGTCGATGATCGACCACCGCGGGAGAGCAATCGACGCCGGCACGGCGACGCTGAGGCTAGAGGTTACAGCGCTCACGAGGTGGGCGCTACGACAGTGACGAAGATCGACGTCGATCTCTGGAACCACCGGGGCCACGAGTCTTCGGCAGGACCATCCGGCGGACCGCCTTGCCTGTCCGCTTCCATCCACCCACCAGTCTGGTCAAGTACAATGGCAAAACCAAGCCGGAGCTCTGGCTTGCGGATTTTAGGCTGGCATGTCAGCTAGGAGGAGCTGACAACGACCACGTCATCATTCGGCAACTCCCGCTCTTCCTCTCTGACACCGCTAAAAGGTGGCTCGAGGAGCTCCCCTCGGACTTGATCCAAGACTGGCCCAACCTGGTTAGGATCTTTGAGGGGAACTTCAAAGGCACCTATGAGTGGCCGGGGAACTCCTGGGATCTCCGCAGTTGCAAGCAGAGGCCAGGGGAGACCCTCCGCGCCTTCACCCGTCGGTTTTTGAGGCAACGTACCGCGCTAACCCACATATCCGACCACGACGTGATCACTGCGTTCATCGCCGGGAAAACCTGCAAGGAGTTGGTGCGGGAACTGGGGCGGAATACCCCCAAAACCGCCAACGAGCTCATGGACATCGTCGCCAACTACGCAGCCGGCGAGGAAGCCGTTGGCGCGTTCTTCTATGCATCCCTAGACAAGGGGAAGGCCAAGGTAGACGAGCCCGGGGGCTCGAACAACGGGCCCAAGAGGAACAACAACGACAACAACGACAACAACAGCAAGAAAAAGAAGAAGAAGAACCAGCCAGGTCGACGCGACGTCGAGCCCGACGATCTTGTCACTGCGATAGATAAGAAGAAGCCTCGAGGTCCCCCTCTCGATGAGGGCGTCTTCGACAAGATGCTGAAAGAGCCCTGTCCCTATCACAAGGGACCGACCAACCACAGGCTCGGGGGCTGTCGCATGCTCAAAAGACACTTCGACTCTCTTGGCTTCAAGAAAGACGACAAGAAGGGGGATCCGCACGACGGGGACGATGGCAAGAACGAGGGCTTCCCCGAGATTCACGACTGCTACATGATCTATGGGGGACCCTCGACTCGACTCAGTACGCGTCAGCGTAAGAGGGAGCGTCGAGAGGTCTTCTCCGTTCGAGCCCAAGCTCCTCGATACCTCGACTGGTCCCACACGCCGATCACCTTCGACCAGGACGACCACCCCGAGCACGTCCCCAACGCAGGGGTCCACCCGCTCGTCGTCGACTCGATCATACTCAACACCCGCCTCACCTAGGTACTCATGGATGGGGGAAGCAACCTTAACATCATCTACGGCGCGACCCTCGACCTCCTTGGGATCCAGAGGACCGCGCTTCTGCCCAGCGCGGGAGGATTCCACGGGGTCGTTCCAGGAAAGAAGGCACTCCCTCTCGGCCGCGTCAAGCTACCCGTCTGCTTCGGTACCCCCTCGAACTTCCGAAAGGGGGATCTGACCTTCGAGGTGGTCGCGTTCCGTGGCATCTATCACGCCATCATCGGTCGACCAGGGTACGCCAAGTTCATGGCGATCCCGAACTACGCCTACCTCAAGCTGAAGGTGCCAGGGCCCATGGAGGTCATCACCGTCGGCACCTCCTACGAGCACGCATACGACTGCGACGTCGAGTGCGTGGAAAACGCCGAAGCAGTCGAGGAATCGGCCGTCCTCGCGGCCCTCGACGACTTCTCCAAGGAGATCCCCGATCCCAAGAGAGACGCCGGCAACTTCAAGCCTGCGGAGGACACCAAGACCGTCCCACTCGACCCCGGCCACGCGGATGGAAAGGCGCTGACAATCAGCGCCACCCTCGAGCCTAAATAGGAAGCCGTGCTCGTCGACTTTCTCCGTGCGAATGCTGACGTGTTCGCATGGAGTCCCTCGGATATGCCGGGCATTCCGAGGGAGTTCGCCAAGCACTCCTTGGACATCCGAGCCGGGTCCAAACCGGTGAAGCAACGGTTGCGCCGCTTCGACGAGGAAAAGCGCAGGATCATCGGGGAGGAGGTCGACAAGCTTTTGAAGGCCGGATTCATCAAGGAGGTACATCATCACGAGTGGTTAGCAAATCCCGTACTTGTCAAGAAAAAGAATGGAAAGGATAGGATGTGCGTAGACTACACTAGTTTAAATAAAGCATGTCCCAAGGTCTCTTTTCCATTACCACGTATCGATCAAATAATAGATTCCACTGTGGGATGTGAAACTCTCTGCTTCCTCGATGCGTATTCTGGCTACCACCAAATAAAGATGAAGGAGTTCGATCAGCTCGTGACTTCCTTCATCACCCCCTTTGGCATGTTTTGCTACCTCACTATGCCCTTCGGTTTGCGAAACGCCAGGGCCACGTATCAGCGATGCATGCTCCATGTCTTTGGGAAACACATAGGGCCGACCGTCGAGGCCTACGTCGATGACATCGTGGTCAAATCCAAAACAGTTGGAAACCTGGTCGGGGACCTTGAGATCGCGTTTGGGTGCCTCAGGGCAAATCGCATAAAACTAAACCCTGAGAAGTGTGTCTTTGGAGTTCCTCGAGGCATGCTCCTAGGGTACATAGTTTCCCAACGCGGGATCGAGGCCAACCCTGAGAAGGTAACCGCAATCACAAGGATGGGCCCGACCAACGACCTTAAAGGCGTGCAAAGTGTCACGGGGTGCCTCGCCGTCCTCAGCCGGTTCATCTCAAGGCTCAGAGAGAAGGCGCTACCCCTTTACCGCCTCCTGAAGAAAACGGAACACTTCGCGTGGACCGTCGAGGCCGAGGAATCTCTCTCCAAGCTCAAAGCCTTGCTCACCTCACCACCTATCTTGGTGTCCCCGAGCCCAGCCGAGCCCCTCTTGCTCTATGTCGCAACAACTACCCAGGTAGTCAGCGCTGCCATAGTAGTCGAGAGGGCAGAAGAGGGACACACCCTGCTGGTGTAGAGGCCCGTGTACTTCATAAGCGAGGTGCTCTCCGAGACTAAGATGAGATACCCCCACATTCAGAAGCTGTTGTATGCCGTCGTCCTGACCCGGCGCAAGCTCAAACACTACTTCCTGGGCCACCCGGTTACCGTGGTCTCGTCTTTCCCCCTTGGGGAGATAACCCAGAACCGGGAGGCGTCCGGGAGAATCGTAAAGTGGGTAGTCGAGCTCATGGGGGAAACCCTCTCCTACGCCCCTCGGAAGGCCATCAAGTCTCAGGTATTGGCAGACTTCATTGCAGAATGGATCGATACTCAACTACCCCTGCACAAGTTCAGGCCGAGCTCTGGACCATGTACTTCGATGGGTCGTTGATGAAGACGGGGGTAGGCGCCGGATTGCTATTCATATCACCCTCAGGGGTTCACATGCGCTACGCCATCCGTCTCCACTTCCCTGCCTCCAACAATGTAGCCGAGTACGAGGCCCTCGTCAACGGTCCGCGCATCGCCATCGAGCTCGGGGTTCGACGCCTCGACGTTCGGGGGACTCGCAGTTGGTAATCGACCAAGTGATGAAAGATTCGAGCTGCCACGACCCCAAGATGGAAGCCTACTGCAAGGAAGTCCGAAAGCTGGAGGACAAATTCTACGGCCTCGAGCTCAACCACGTCGCCCGTCGGTACAACGAAGCTGCTGACGAGCTTGCCAAAACCGCATCTACTCGAGGTATGGTTCCTCCCGATGTCTTCTCGAGGGACCTCCACGAGCCGTCTGTCGACCTAGGATCGGGGGCTCTTGCCCTCGATCAAGGGGTCGATCCACCCCCTTCGACCGATCCCCCCTCGAACGGGGAAGAGGTCATGGAGATCGAAGGGACAGCCGCAACACCAACCCCCTCGACGGACTGGCGCACACCCTACCTCGAGTATCTGATACGGGGTGAGCTCCAAGAAGACCGTATCGAGGCCCGACGTATAGCCCGACGCGCCAAAACCTACGTCTTGTATGGGGATGGCCGCGAGCTGTACCGACGCAGCCCTACCAGAGTACTTCAACGTTGCCTCACCCTCGAGGAGGGGAGGGCACTGCTGAAGGACCTACACTCGGGGGCTTGCGGCCACCATGCGGCGCCAAGAACGCTGGTAGGAAGCGCCTTTCGACAAGGCTTCTACTGGCCGACAGCCGTCACCGACGCTACCAAACTCGTTCGATCTTGCAAGGGATGCCAATTCTACGCTAGGCAGACCCACCTACCCGCCCAAGCTCTTCAGATGATACCCATAACTTGGCCATTCGTAGTATGGGGGATTGACATGGTTGGCCCCCTGAAGAGAACCAAAGGTGGCCACACCCACCTCCTCATGGCTGTAGACAAGTTCTCGAAATGGATCGAGGCTCGACCCATCGCCAACATTCAATCTCGACAAGCCGTGCTATTCTTCACTGACATCATCCACCGCTTCGGAGTCCCCAACGTCATCATCACCGACAACGGCACCCAGTTCACCGGCCAAAAGTTCCTGGACTTCCGTGACCACCACCACATCAGGGTGAATTGGTCTGCAGTCGCCCACCCTCGAACTAACGGCCAGGTCGAGCGCACCAATGGTATGGTTTTGCAGGGCCTCAAGCCAAGGATCTTCGATCGGCTGAACAAACATGACAAGAGATGGGTCGATGAGCTGCCCGCTGTCCTATGGAGTCTCCGAATGACACCAAGTTGAGCCACGGGGTTCTCCCTGTTCTTCTTGGTCTATGGGTCCGAGGCCGTCCTCCCCACTGACCTCGAATACGGGCCCCCTCGACTAAAAGCCTACAACGAGCAAGCCAACACAGCAGCCTGAGAGGACTCCCTCGACTAGCTCGAGGAAGCCCGAGACGTGGCCCTCTTCAAGTCGGCAAAGTACTAGCAAACGTTGCGGCGCTACCACGACAAAAACATATGCAAAAGGGACCTCGACGTCGGCGACCTCGTTCTGCGCCGCTGACAAAGCAACAAGGGGCGTCACAAGCTGACGCCGCCTTGGGAAGGACCCTTCATCGTGGCGGAGGTGCTGAAGCCAAGCACTCACAAGCTGAAGAATGACAAGGGCGAGATCCTCACCAATGCATGGAACATCGAACAACTACGTCGCTTCTACCCCTAAGGCCTCGAAGGCCTCGTACATTTTCCGCATTATGTACACTTATCGCATTATGAATGAACAAAATGTTCTCTAAATACATTTCACATTCGTTCATAACTCTAAGGTAGCCTCGACTCTGCTCCGGCAAAGTCAAGCCTCCCTCGGGGGCTGACAGGGGGGGACCCCCCCTCCTAAGTCCTCTAAAAACTCGAACGTTTTTTCGAAACTCAGCACCTCTCTTTCCATCTTTGCCCCGAGCACGCTTCACGGCTAAGTAGAAAATGCCTCGAACTCCCTAAGGGTCGAGGGCGGTCGAGCCGGGGATTCTCCTACGCCTCAGGGCTATGGTACCCCCACTCGCTCCCCCCCTCCAGGGATACGAGCGTGCGTCGAATACTTAGTCCATATGCAACGACTCAGGCAAAGAGAAATAGAGACAACTCAAGAAATAAAAACACTCAGATGCATCTCGAATAAAATGCATTAAACATAAGAAGCCCTCGGGGGCTCGATATCATATTGTCACAAAAGCTAAACTATTACATGGACCTTCTTGTTCAGATTTGGCTCACGGGCCTCGACTACTCGTCGCCATCTCCATTCGCCGAAGGGAGCACTTCAGGCTCGAAGAGCTTTGCCAGCTCGCCTCCGGGCACCTCCGCGGCCTCGATCAGCTCATGGCATCTCGTCACGTTCTCGTCTTCAGTCAGCCTTGGGTCGGTGATGAAGCCGCTGGCGACGACGCTGAGGTCGTAGATATAGCCCGAGCGGACGACTGCGAGCGCTCGCTTCACGCCCACGTGCAGGGCAGCACGGACTTGCTCCGTCACCTCTTGGGTCATGGAATAGAAGCGGCATAGGAGGGAGTCTCCTCGCGCGTCGCCTTCGACCGCCGGCTCCGGCTCGACCCCCATGTCATCGCAGAAGGAGGAGATGGCGCCCTCGAGCCTCTCATTCAGGCCCGTCTCCGCCCCGAGGAGGTCCTGAAGACTAGACAGATCCTCGTGGGCTCGGGCCTTTTCCGCTGCGAGCTCTGCCAGAACGAGCACGTGACTCAGTCAAAACCAAAAAGTAGGGGAAGGGTCAAGACTAGGCAAGCTCAGTAACACTTCAAAAAACTCACCTTTGGCATGCGCCTCCAGGGTGACGTAGCCCTGCTCGGCCCTCTCAAGTTGATGGCGGACGTCGACAAGCTCCGCAGCTTGGTCGCCGATTTTAGCCTGGAGGTCCTCGATGACCTTGCCAGCACCATCGAGGGCCCTCTCCTGGCTAGCCGCCACCTCCCCCAGAGTGGCGATCTGGGCCCGGGCCTTCTCCTCCACGACACCCAGCGCGTCGCGTTCACGGGAGACGACGTCAACGTCCCCCTGGAGCTCCCGGATACTCTCCGCCGCCAGAGTCAGCTCCTCCCTCAGCTGGGCGGCCTCCTCCCCCGCCTTGCGCCGGGCCTCCTGGGCAGCATCCCGCTACTGCCCGACCTCGATAACCGCCTTGAGGGCGGCCTCAACCCTCGACTGCGCCGTCTCCTGGGCGGCCTAGGCTCCCTCCTGCGCAGCCGCCATCTCGGCCTTCGCCTAGGCAACCTAGGCCTCGGCCCTCGACCGTGCCTAGGAGGCCTCCTCCTGGGCGGCCTTGGCCTCCTCTTGCGCGGCTGCCGCCTCGGCTTTCGCCTGGGCGGCCTCGGCTTCCGCCTTCTCCAGCGAAGCACGGAGGGTAGGAAGCTGCTCCTGCGCCCTGAGGATGAACTGGGACTTGTCGTACGACCTCGCCCTTAGTGCCTACCAGGGACAAAAAGGAAGGTCATCAGAAAGGAGCAGCGAAATAACCAAGGAAAATCTAAAGGGAAAGGACAAAACTTACCTCCATCCCCCGGAGCAAATCCGTGGAAGCAACCTCCGCCGACAGGCGCACCACGTGCTCTAGCCACGCCCGAAACTCCTCCAGGTGCTCCCACTCCCTGAGCTCGGCCTGATCGTCGAGCTTGAAGAAGCTGCGCCCTGGGTCTCGGGGGTCGGCCAGCTCGAGGGGATGCTGCCCCCAGAACCCGCTGCGGCGGTCGATCCTCTCCTGGACCTCCCGCATGATGCCCTGGCGCATCTCGGGGCCACCCCCGTGGAGCCCCACCCGCTCCGCCAGAGTAGGGAAGGGAGCCGCCCCCTCGAGCTGGGCTCTCCTGGCCTTGGGGTCACCTTGCGGGGCCGCCGCCGGCCCCTCCGAGCCATCGCCCCTAGGCAGGAGAAGTCCCCGCCGGGAGAATAACCCTGTGCAGTGAAGAAAGCAAACGATCAGCACCTAGCGCCGCAGCCTCACTGTGGGTCGACTAAGTTAGAGGACGAATTACCTCGAGACGACGATTGCCCGACCTCGAGATGAGGCTGAGCTGACGCCTCGGACATTATCACGTCAGCCGCGCCGCTTCTCTGTAGCGCCGCAACGGCCCCCTCCGGTTCCGACGAAGGGGCCGTCGCTGTGGCCATCTCCGTCGGGTCCACCATCTCCGCCACCACCTCGGCCACCTCTTCAGCAGTGGCCGTCACCGACATCCCCGCCATCTCCGCCGCGGGCGTCGCCTCGAGCTGCTCAGGCCGTCCCCCCTCCTCAGGCTCTGGAACCGGTGCCAAAGTCCCCTCGACGAAGACCTCCGCCGACGATGGTTCCTCCGATGCGACAGCAGCCGCGCCCCCGCACTCGAGTCGCAGACACGCCTCCCGTGACGCGAGGCTCTCGGGCCACCGCCTCGGCGCCGGGCGCTCCGGCGTCTCTCCCTCGCCGGCGATGGTCAAGTCGACCACCTCCGCTTCTACGGTGGCTTGGGGCTCGACCCCCTTTGTCGCGGCCGTCGTCGACGCCGGTTCTGCGCCTTCCGAGGTTGCGGGCGCGCCTCCCTCCGACGGGTGGGTAGGCACGACCTCGACCGCCATTCCGGCGGACCCCGCCGACGCGGCGGGCCAACCCGTCTCTTCCCCCGCTCGAGCTAGCTCCGCGGCGGCCTGCGCCTGCCCTCGCCCCATCGCCTCCCGTGCCTTGGCCACCCACGCCACCTCTGGGTGGGGGTCGAAGGGGACAGGGCAGCAGGATTGGCCCCGACGGTCACCTCGACCGCGGCCTCCGCCCTCAGCCTCTTGGCCGGGGTGAGGGACGCGCCCTCCGCCGAGCGCTTCAACCTGAAAAAGAAGCCCATACGCGACGGTAAGCACGAGTCATAACCAACGAAAAACACTCGGGGTCAGCAGGAAAGCAACTTACCCCAGCGGAGTCATGGGGTTCCGGCCAATGGACTTCGAACCGCTCGGGGGCTTCTGCGAGGCACGCCGGGAGCCACTTCTCCCGCCAGCGCTGGCCGCGACAAGGGTCGAGGCCGCCCCCGGCGCCGTCTCCTGGGCAGGGGCCGACGACGCTCCCGTCGTCCCCCTCCTGACCTCCTCCTGCGCCGATGGCCCTGGCACCCGTGCGCTCGACTGGGTGGGCGCCGGAGGCGTGCTCGACCGACCCCTCGACGGGGATCGCGACGAACGCCCGCGCGTCTGCCGCAGCACTTCACCTTGAGGAGCCACGGGGCGCTCGACCCGCGGCTCGACCTCGCCAGTTGGGGCCGACCTCGACGTCGACCCCTCTCCTCCTCCGGTTCCAGCGGCCGCCCTCTGCCGCTCGGGCACCGCTTGTTCCTCCTCGAGCCCTCCTTGTGGCTCGGCCTCCCCGTCGCTGCTCTCCTCCTCCTCATCCTCCTCCGAGGGCGACTCCTCCTCGGAAAGGTTGGCCCGCCTCTGCCGGGCCCGGCGTTGTTCACGCTCCTGTTTCTCTCGGGCCCTTTTGCCCTTGTCCTTCTTCGCCTTGTCCTTGTCCTTCTTCTCCTGTTCGACATGAAGGCGTCTCGACTGGGAGTCGCCCCGCTCCTCCTTCACCGGTGGCAGCGACTTCCGGAAGATGACGTCCTCCTGAGGAACACAGGGCAGTTAGGACGCAAGCAAAGAAGGCAAACAAGATGGGCAAAAAAGGACATTAAGAGAAAATGTGTCGTACTGGCTGGACATGCCCCTGGTCGGGCATCATGGGGACGCTGGCGACGCCCCCCAACTCGAACGCGCCGGCGAATGAGGCGCGTACTCGGCGAACCACCCTCTCGGGGGGTAGCTCGTCCTCCATATGGCGACACCCCGTGAGATCGACCCCCGGGTGCATCTCGTCGAGGCGTAGCGGGCGAGGCATCAGCGGCACGACCCACCGCTGGTGGAAAGCCGACGCGACGATCGCCGCCATGAGTCCCGCCTTTTTTAGACGGGCGGTCGCGCCGAGCAGGTGGCCGAGGTGCGACTGCTTCTTCTTCTCAACGCCGTACCTCTAGTGGTCGGGCCTCGAGTCGATCGTCCTCCCGGTATAGACGGGGAGCAAGCCGTCATCGTTCCTCAGGTAGAACCACCCGGAGTGCCATCCGGAGTGGCTCGACGTGAGCTTCGCCGGGATCTAGCTATCCGCCCTCTTGAGGGCGATGCTGCAGCACCCCGTCCTGACCATCCTGCGGTTGTCGAGCCCGGCCGACGTGTGGAACAGGCTCGCCTCGAACAGGTGGAGCCACAGGTCCCAGTGCGGCTCTATCCCGAGGTATCCTTCGCACACGGTGGTAAAAACCGCCGCGTGACAAATACCGTTGGGGGAGAGGTGCTGGAGCTCCACGCCGTAGTGGTGAAGGATCCCGCGCAGGAGAGGGTTGGGTGGAGCGCCCAGCCCCGCCCGGTGGAAGGCTTCAAAGCTAACCACGTAGCCCTTCGGCGGGTTGGGCTCAGCATCCTCCCGCGGTGGCACTACCCACTCCGGCCTGTCGACGGAGGTGATGGGCCGGAGGAGACCGCTCTACACCAGATCCCCCAGACGCGCCACGGCCGCCGAGGACGGGAGCCAGGCATCGGGGCCGCGCAAGCTGTAGCTGGCCATGGGGGCAGGGAGGCTGGTGCGCTCGAATGTGGGGATGGAAGGTATGTTCCCAATCTCTCCTCTCCCTACTCCTGCGCGCGCAGAGGTCCGGCTCGGAAGGAGGCAGGGAAGGCGATGATGAAAAGGAGGCAGGGAAGGCAATGGCGAGAAGGAAGCAGCCGACTCCTCACCTCCGGTATTTATAACCGGAAGCCCAACCAGCGGATCCAACAGACAGGCAAGTGAATCTCTGCATTTAATACGCCCACCTACCGCCTCCTCGTATTCCTCCAGGATAAGGCGCGCCCGTCGCGTCATCGGGTTCTACACCACACTCCGCGCCGCGCCCTGTGCTTGCTACTGTTGCGGCCAAACGGACATCTCCTAAAAAGGCGCGCCTATGGCGGACAACGCGTGACGGTGAGCGTTATCTTCGGAGGTAAGCAATGGACATCGACCCGTCCGTCAAAATCTCGAGGGGACGAAGGCTGGCCCACGAGCAGGGTTCGACAGCTGCCCTCGAGTACCTGAGGTCCGGGAGGACCTCGGGTTATGGACTCCGGTCCACCCCTAAATCTTGAGGGGACGAAGGCTGGCCCTCGAACAGGGTTCGACAGCCGCCCTCGAGTACCTGAGGTCTAAGGGGACCTCGGGTTATGGAATCCGGTCCACTCCCAAGTCTCGAGGGGGCGAAGGCTGGCCCCATGCACAGGGTTCGACAGCCGCCCTCGAGTACTCGAGCCCAACGGGCGGATGCAACAAAAACACAGGTATGTCCCCGCATTTAATATACCTACCTACCTCCCCCTTTGTATTCCACAGGATAGGACGTCACCTTCGGAGGCGAGCGGCGAACGTCGACCCGTCCGTCAAATCTTGAGGGAGCGAAGGCTGGCCCTTACATAGGGTTCGACAGCCGCCCTCGAGTACCTGAGGTCAGGAAGGACCCATGGTTATGGACTCCGGTCCACCCCTAAAATCTCGAGGGGGCGAAGGCTGGCCCTACGAACGGGGTTCACAGCCGCCCTCGAGTATGCGAGTCAGGGATGACCCAGGGGGGCCAGGCACGAGCCCCTAGCTCGAGAACGAACTCTCGAGGCCCCCTGGGACATATCCGAGGCATAACCACGGAATACCCAAGGATCCCTACGCCAGGAGGCATCCAGCCACCAGCTCCCATCGAACGGAGTTGGCACCTAGGTAAGCCACACGGTCTTGCTTAATGAGAACGCCTCAGGGCTTCTAATCGACCCCTATCGAATGGGGCACGAGTTCTCACTTGGATTTTTACCCGTACCGAGCACGATTTCTACGGATTTCTGCCCAACACCAGCTCACAGAGGACTTCGAGGCTCGTCCTAACGAGGATAGCACGATGCTCTTCGCCCCGCAATCCGAACGCAAGGATCCGTGGGAAGGACGCTAGGAGGTAGTGAAAGCCTAGCCACGCAGGGCTCGAGGGCCCGACTACGCACGACACCCCTTGACGAAAGAGGGTCGAAAACACTCGTAACCTGGCAGACAGAGTTGACCTCTCGGTAGGGGCACTGTGACTCCAGTATAACGCTCGAGGGAGCGAAGGCTGGCCCTCGGAAGGGTTCGACAGCCGCCCTCTAGCACCTCCTTTTCAGGGAAAGGAACGCTCATAACCTGGCAAACGGAATCGACCCCTCGATAGGGCGCCACGTCTCCAGGTAACCTTAAATCCCCTCGATAAAACACACATCAAAGCCCCTAGAGGAGTTCTTAATCACTCCTTTGAGGCCTCGGGGGCTACCCCCGCGCGCACCCCACGGAGAATCGAACCTCCTACTAACTCTGCAGGTCAATACTAAAAGCCCCTATGCGGATTCTTCTTATCCGCACAGAGCCTCGGGGGCTACCCCCCGGGGTGCGCTCGCGCGCACCCCACGGAGAACCGAACCTCTTACTAACTCTGCAGGTCAATGGCAAAAGCCCCTATGCGGATCCTTCTTATCCGCATAGAGGCTCGGGGCTACTGTCGGGTACAAAGGTAAGGAGTACCCTAAAACCTTCGATAAACTAACGCTCAACATAGCAACCATTTTCAAGACAGGACCCGATCAGCCGCTCAAGTCCATAAAGAAGGGCCCATCACATGAAGGCCCCCCGCACTGGCACAACAGCCAGTCGTGGGCCGGCCCATCTCTGGAGAAATAGACGGACAAGGGGTCGAACGAACGACCCCTCCGCCTCCGCCTCGACCCCGACTGACGGACAAGGGGTCGAACGAACGACCCCTCCGCCTCCGCCTCGACCCCGACTCACGGACAAGGAGTCGAACGAACGACCCCTCCGCCTCCGCCTCCGCCTCAACCCCTCGAATGACGGATGGAGGGTCGAACGAACGACCCCCGGGCAGGAAGCTCGATCAGCTTACCTGCTCTCAGTATGGGGTAAAGGGGATCCGACGTGCCTACCTGCCCCCGCCTAACGCCATGGGCGCCCACGACCGCAGTCAAATCCGCCAACTCAACGCCCATGCCCTGGACCTCCGTCGACTGTGATGCCGCTGTAGCCACGTCGCAAGTACGAACTCCAGAGGCACCTCATCGGACCATGAACAAGACAGCCCTCGATTGTGTCTTCAGGGATACGACAAGGCCACGATGGTCTCGACCCCCCCTCGACCAGGGGGCTCAACCCCTGCCTCCAACCACTCCGGTATGGGACCCGTCCCGTCCGTCCCGTCCCCCTTCAGCTGTGGGACTCACACCCGACTACAGAAGGTCAACCCTGCTGCGCCATGACGTGCCACGACATCCAGTCCGCCATCACCATGCCCGGGAGCACCAGAAGGACGGGGAGGCCACGCCGTCACAGTGATCGACGTCCCTTCGCCAGCATGGCGCCCCGGACACGCCCCCCATGCTGCTACAGTTTAGGACCCTGTACTCTCGGGCCTCCCCTTGGTCTATAAAAGGGGACGCCAGGATAGAAGAGAAAAAAATTCACATTCGCACAGGTATTCGCATTCGGACATCAGCTCCGACCCTCATACGCCACATACCCGATTGCTTGATCGACCTCTCAAGCGATCAACTGACCTCCTAGGATAGCCCCGCTAGCCCTAGGCCTTAGCTCATCCTGAGCACCCCCGTGTAAACCATCTTGTACCCCCCTGTACGAGCACTTCGGTGCAAGATAATACAATCCATCCTATCCCGCTGGACGTAGGGCCTTCTGCGCCCGAACCAGGGTAAATCTTGTGTTCTTCTTGCATCACATCTGGGAGAGGGAGCACGCAATATACAAATTTACTAGCCGGTGGTCTTGACCCCCTGGGTCATAACACCGACAAACCCCTTGCCTAACGTGATACGGAGTCCGATTACAATAAAATTTCTTAATATAACCTTAAAAGATAGGAGTTCTAATTGTAATCCAAATAGAGCTCTAAATCATATTTCCTATTACGAAACAAGTAAGACGTACAAGTATCATGAAAAGGAATTCTAATCAAAATATAAAAAGGATAATAAGAAGAGAAATTAATCAAACCCACTTTGGTACTCAATTAAAATCCAAATAGAAATTAAAAATAAAATAAAAATACCTTAACCTTATATCGTTCGTATCCATATAAAAAGACAATGATGAGTTTCTACACTCTTTTTTTATCACCGAGTTCTAACAAGTCCTGATGGCACGCACATTCACATGGTTTTTGGTTTCCGTTTACATTTAGTTTCCTTTTTCTAGCGTTTTATTTTTTCCCCACGTTATGTTTTCCTCTTTTCAGTTTTGTTTTGTACGTGTGGTTTCTTTTTCTTTCATGTTTGGTTTTCCTTTTTTTTCTTTTGTGTCCTACTTTTGTTTCCTCTTCTTACTCTTTTTTTCTGTTAGATCTCTTATTCAATTTATCTTATTTTCCATATATAATTAAAATAATATTAAATATAATATTCCTTTTTTAACTCTTGATAATTTTTAAGAAAAAAATTCACCAACAAAATATTAGTGCAGTTTTTGCTAAGAATAAAATTAATATTATTTTAAAGTGTTTGATATTTGGTCTAACCAATCAAATAGCAAACTGAAATCTTAACAAATTATTATCGGTCCGGTCTAAGCTATACACTTGGACCAGTGCAATCTCTGATGAGAGAAACCATATGGAGAATTAAGAGATATCTCGTATCATAATCATCAGCTAGCTAACAAACAAGTCCTTTGATTACGGGCCCACAAAGAAAATTATAGAACTCGACATTCAATTGTATCAATGCATGAATACTAGGAAATATCTTTGTGTTTTGTAACCAAAGAAAAAGTTTATCAATGTTATATTTTAAATTTGATACTTAATACGACATTGTCAAATTATTACCAATATTAGTTATATTATGATTATCAAAAAATAAGTTATAATTTTAAATTTCATAGGAATGGTAAAACATAAATAGATATATACCATATTTCGATAATTTTTTCTCCCGTTGCATCGCACGAGCATATTTGCTAGTAGAGTACCTAAATTGGTATTATTATGTTAGAAACGAACGTAGATAGTAAAGATAACTATTTTTTATTAGTTATATGCACTAATCCATATAACTTTTGATAATACTCACTCCCTCCGTTATCTTTTATAAGGCACGACAGCATATAACATGGTCTTCTACATTATACTTTGACTATTTATTTATTTTATATTATATTTTTTTATATTTATAAATTTATAACAATTGGATAGTATATTTAATTACAAATCTAACCATATCAAGTTTATGTTATAATAATTAAAAATTATCATCCAAATTATTGGTTAAAGATTTGAAAGTTTGACTCTTTAATATGTGTGCGCGCCTTATAAAAGGTAACGGAGGGAGTATATGATAAGATTATTTTGGCCGTGCTAGAACACGGGTAGGTCAGTTCTTCAACTGTTCCCCAAACTAGAACAGTATCGCGCTCCGCTGCGTGACTAGTGATACTTAAAAAAGAAAACAAAGTTTAAAAATTGAGAGAGAAAAGGGAAAGGAAAAATAAAAAATATATATTTTAAATTAAATTAAATTAAAAAATAAAGTAATTTAAGAAATGTCACGTTAGTTACCGTGTTTAAAGGTTCTGGTTGGCCTCTATTTATGCATGCTTGAAAGAGTATCATATATACGTACGTCTTAAAAGTTGGTATATAGCACAAGTGTGTTGAGAAGGTATGATGTATCACAAGAGAAGGACTTTTTTTTTGTTGTATTTACATGTTGCCTAACCAACACTCGGGTTTGATATATACTTTCTATATGAGTGATTTTTTAAAAAATAGGTCTTCATATTAATCCATCATGCTTTTCTTAAACAAAAACATCTTTATTAGGTGGTAAAGTATATGGTTTTATTTGGTAATTAAACCAGTAGCAACACCTATATTCATATATATATATATAGGAGTACTCCCTCTGTATCGGAAATAAAAGATGTTTTAGACAAGGTTTGAGTCAAACATTGAGAATATAAATCATCTATAACTTTTAAATTGTTGAGTTTGCAAATGTAAAAATTATATGAATAGATTTGTCTTAAAAAATATTTTTATAAAAGTATACATATATCACTTTTTCATAAATATTTTTATAAAAACAAAGGGTCAAAGTTGTGTTTTAGAGACCGTGTTGCTGTCCTAAACGTCTTCTATTTCCGATTCGGAGGGATATATATATATATATATATATATATATATATATATTATATATATATAATATATATATATATATATAGCTGTATAATTGATATTATTACATGTGTACCACTGAACAGTGACATGGCAGTAGTTGCCAAATTACGTCGTACGTAGCACGTACCGCCGACATGTCCTTGATTGGATAGCTT
The DNA here is from genome assembly GCA_022036555.1 of Microstegium vimineum. Taxonomy (NCBI): domain Eukaryota; kingdom Viridiplantae; phylum Streptophyta; class Magnoliopsida; order Poales; family Poaceae; genus Microstegium; species Microstegium vimineum. The sequence goes on along the minus strand of CM039131.1, from coordinate 60,141,696 downwards.
CGTTCCAAGGTTAAGATGGAAACCTGACTTGCAGGTCCAGTAACGTCTCCCACTGAACAAACAAAACAATAAAGAGCTCGCGTATGCAGGTTTAGAGTTTAGACATGCGTGTGCCCATTCGTTGTTGGACCCAACCGCAATGTTTCACTCGCTACCTGCAAGGGCGCCGTACGCCTGTACATACACATATATAACCTTAACACCACGTACACTCTTTAATATATATACCATATATTAATAACATATATGTACTACTCATGCATGCAATTCCACTAGAATGTAGCAAGGGCTGTACACAATGCAATGCAAAATGCAAACGACGACAGAGGTATTGCATTGCTGTCCACCATTGATGGATATATATGTGTGTCACTTGAGAACCAAGCTGGCCGATCGATCGTGCAGATCGATCAGCATTAATAGACGCCCGGGGTTAGTTGCATGCACAAGTCAACTTTCAACCACCGCTACCGTAACTTTGTTATGCTCTCAATTCTTATTGATCCGATCCGATATACATTTCCACGATTAGGTTGATGTGCCAAACAGCAGCTTCATCTCCAACTATCCAAGGTTAATTTTCCTAACTAGAAAACAATATCAAAGCTACCTGTCAACTTTATAGGACCAGTGTGAATTGATTGATGATGTCATTATATATATATATATATATATATATATATATATATATATATATATATATATATATATATATATATATATATATATATATATATATATATATATATATGATACATCGCACCTTCTCATCCAGAAACATTGACGTGTTCATTATATATGATCATTTCAGCTTATCCATTCTTGTTCATGCATTGGATGGGTTCATGCATCCTTGTGACAATATTCCAATGTACAGATTAGCCATATCCACACGACTAAGAGTGCATGCATGCATGCTTAGTGCCCCTTTGGTTCATAGGATTTCCAAAGGAAAAAAATGTAGGAATCAACCCTCCTATGGAATTGAATAAGCAAAGTAAAGGCATTTGGTTCACAGGAAAATGGTGTAATTAAGGAAGACCACCGGAAAATTTCCCATCATTCAACTTTCGTAGGAAAAACAAAGGAAAAAACATCTAGTGAGACCTCATTGTTTTGGTTTTCTATGCTTTTCCAACACTTAACCAAACACCCATTATAACAAAACTCCTTTATTTTTTTCATTCCTCTATTTCATTGTATTCCTATCATATTCCTATTTTTTTCCCCCTCTTCCTACGTTTTTGGATCCTGCGTTCCAAAGGGGGGGATATTGTATCCATATATATATGTGTCTATTGTTATATATGTACTTGATACTAATGATAGCTATAATTGGACGTTTCAACAGGTAAATCCTAATCATAGAAGGAATATTGTATCCATATATAATGATGTTCCGTTGACATTTACAAGTTATTCGATATTGGCTTTTGTGAAAAACTATCAAATTAAATTCAAGCAATCAAGCTATTAGCTGAATATGTACTGCTAGTATACTAGTATATGAAAAAAAACAAGTGATCAAAATTTATTCTGTTTAACCAAAAGTTGCATACGTATAGTTTCTTATAGCATGAGTTGTCCACCAGCTGAGCCTGGGCCATCCACATGGTGAGTAAGGATGAAAGTGGGCACCCACTGGTGTTTCTTTGGGTCATCTAACTAATTACGGTCAAATGTTATATTCTATTTCATTTCTTTCCTCACTCAAATTATGTGGCTATTCTAGTTCATTTTGAGAAAGTTTTTTGGGTTGGCACAATGACCAAAAGTAACTAGAACTTGCATCCCTAATTGTGAGTGTATATGTACACAATGATCTAGATTTCTACTTATCTCTTTGAAAGCTAAAGTTCAGAAAAGCCTTAATTAATTTGGTTGGAAGTTGAGTATAGTTTTCTACTAGTCATATATCGAACCATCAATTTGCCCTGCCACTTTTACTATATATGTGCTGCTATTCTTTTAATTGTTCCAGAAGAATTTAGTTGGCATTGATGCCACGTACTGGAACGAACTAAAAACATGTTTATTGTACTCACCTTGTAATGCACTGAATTGAGTTTCACATGCACGAGGTTTCGTACCAGCATGGCAGCATGCATATATAACAGAGCCAGCGATCGAAAAATAGCTTGGTCGACATGTTTGTGTACTCTAAATTCCGCTCAACTAATATTGTTTGTCATTGCTGGATATTTACCTTGTACTTTTGAAAGTAAAACTTAACCACTCACTCATAGATGGAGATCGACGTACTGATCCTTGTCGATCGACAGGTCTGTATGTAAAGCTTACACATGAAACATAGCAGACATATTTTTCTTTCACCACACAGATTATTTGCGTTAACTAACTAACCTTCTTACCTTACTACCTGGCCCTATATATATAGAGGAGCACTAAAATGGTTAGCTATATATATATATATATAATAGAGATGATTGCAAGAGTACAATGTGCATAGCAAGAAGTACTAGTATAATGAACAATGAAATGATTAATTATGATATAGATGATTGCATGACAAGCATAGACTATCATTATTATGTCCACATTACAGCAATTAACACAGATAATTTAAAAAGGGAAAATATTCGGATTACGCGCACAAACGAGAGAGAGAGAGAGAGGGGGGGGAAGGAGGGGGGGGGGGGGGTTGAGAAACAGAGAGTGCATCGCATATATTGACTAGTGATCGAAGTCGAGATCGAACATAGCCTGGCCGAGCTGCAAGATGTTGCTGTGTTGGTGGTGCTGATGGTGGAACCCTAAGCTTGGCTCTTGCACTTGAGCTATATTTGATGTGGTATCACTGGAGACTGCTTGGGTCTGGGGGAAGCAAGAGCCTGCTGACGATGAATGGAAGGGGAAGCCGTGATGCTGTTGATGGAGGCCGTGATGCTGTTGCATTGATGCCTTCCCCTTGGGATCCACTGCTTCTTTCACCACCTCTCCAAGATCCATGGCTTGATCTTGTTCTTTGGACAAGAGTGCGCTTCCCAGTATCTGTGTACCCAACCCATCTCCAATGTCCATGTTCTTGCTGCTAGTCCCTGCTTCTGATGAGAGAGTTTGATTCCAAGGAAATGGTGTCGATGTTACTAAAAAGAATAGGCTATATATATATATGTATATATATAGGTAAATTATAAGCATGTGCATGTTGTATAGTGCACAACTGATGAGGACCTTTGTGTGTGTTCAGTCTCTCAATCAAAAGAGGAAACTTATCGAGACACAGGAGTAATAACAAAAGAAAAATATAGTGTAGATATATCAAGTATAGCATATATCACGTACTGTCTTTAGCAGCAGCTGCTTTGTTCGCATGTGCCCTTTTCTTGTCTCCGGCATCAGCATCCGATGGCTTTGACTTCCTGCGGCGACGGTTGTGGTCCGCTAGGCGTTTCCTACAGCTCTTCTTGGCATCGTCGAACTCATCCAGCAGATGGAATCTGAGTGACAAAGATGGACGATGAGAAAGAGAAAAAAAGAATTGAAGTAAGGGTAATATGAAAGCATGCATACACATGAAATACCAACTAACCCAGCAAAGTCCTGTAGTATATATATCATTCATATATTGTACGTAGTAGGATATTATGTGGCTAACTTACGATCACCTACATATACAGCAATACTAGTGCATGATGAGTTGATGATGCCTCGTTACATGCATGGGAGATTATATTTCAGAGCAGGAGGGGAGTCCATTTCCTCAAGTAAAAATATCCAGAACTGAAAAAAGGAACATTCGTCCGGGGACCAATGGCATGTTACTAATGATGATCCAGAACATGAGAACATATATCTACACTGTTCTTCCCTACAGACAGCTTGGAGTTTTGCAGCTGACTCATATGGTGTGTCTCAATGTGGTGAATCATTCTGGGAGAGATCCTGTTTACCCTTAAATGCATTGCCGGTTATTACTTCACACGTGCATGCTCTTCAGACGAGATCTATTTACAGGTCCGGCCGGCCGGTCCATGGATTATATTGGCCGGTATAGATGAGACGTACTCCGTATATAGAATGCTAATATACCAACGGTCACTTGGAGGGAGAAATAGTCGTACATACATGAGCTAGAGAGAGAGAGAGAGAGAGAGAGAGAGAGAGAGAGAGAGAGAAGGGTAGAGAGAATTAAGACGTTGTTGCTTGCATTTGCAATTTTTGCTCGTACGTACGTACGTCGGCGGTACAAAGTCTTGCGATACTTGGAAGAAAGTAGCCTTGCTTCTGACTTTTGAGAAGCCAATACTTGTACAGCCAGCGCTCACTGTTTCAAGCAATAACTACTGGATCGAAATGCGAAGGAGAAGTCAAGGAAATAAATGGAAATGAATAATGCCAAGGAAGAAATAAGTGGAAAGGAGTACATAATACCAAGGAAGAAATAAACTGGAAGAGGAGAAGAGACAAAAAATCAAGGACAAATTTCTGCAAATGGTGAAGAGAAAAATGCGTTGCTGAGGACTAATTTCAAGGGCAAGTTATTAGAAGAGGGAAATTAAAATGGCTTACAGATGATCTTTAGCTTTGCAACCAAATAAGTATGCATTTTGTGTTAACTTGGATTTTGTCAATGCAGCACAACATGTTGGCTCGATCTGTTGTTGTATTCAATTATCATATAGTAATATGTAGATCGAGAAGTAGTAGTTGCTAATTAAGTTGGAGTACAATAACCATTTTGGCATGATAAGCTGCTAGTGATATTTGTCTCAAGAAATATGAGTTTTTTTGGAGAAAGCTCATGAAATGGAAACTTATATAACGAAATGTGTAAGTCTAGCTGGGATTTGTTTAAAATGCAGCTGAAGAGACGAAGTCAGAGAGAAACAAGGGCAAGGATGCATGATATCATGTAAAATAAAAGCAATAGCTTTCGCCCTTTGTTTAATTTGACTTGTATAACTATGTATATATAAAGGTAATTGTTGTTGTCCACGTACAGAAATTGCTTGTCATGCATCAGATCGAGGAAAAACAAAGTAATCTAACATCTCCCAAAAGATTTCTCTGAAATTTTTCTAGCATATATAGAAGAGAGATCGATAAATCGTTTGAGCATGCATGAAATCAGTTTGGATCAAGAGGTGGCCAATGAACTGAAGGGGACTTTGGGATCACTTAATGCAACTCGTAATGGTTTCAGATATGCTTGTATGTGTAGACAAGATCTACATAGATATCATGAAGTATTAATTACCGAAGCCAACCGTAAAGGCAGCTTATTAATTTACCCCTCGAGTTAAGGTGAGACGAAGCAGATCGATCGATGGGCATCACCGATGAATTGAATTGAATCGAATCGAATCCACTCACAGATCGGCTGATGAGTCACTGACCTGCTGCACTGCTGGCAGAACCTCTGATGCAGTCCACCGGCGGTGACTACGACGGGCGCCTTGGAGTGGTGCTCGCACACCTTGTGGCGGCGGTGGTAGCGCTTGGCGCTGGAGAGATCGGCCTTGCATCCCTCAGCCTGGCAGCGCGGCGGGTGGTGGCCATACGTGTACCCACCTCTCGGCGGGAAGTAGGTCCGGTAGCCAAGGTTGAGCCCGAGCTGCGTGGCGGCGAAGCTGGCCATGTTCTCCTCGGCGGAGCTGACGAGGGTGGGGAAGTAGTACTCAGGCGCGGCCTGCGGGTAGTAGGACGACTGGTGGAAGGCGGTGCTCCCGGTCCCGCCGGGGGAGCCGAAGTGGCTGCTGTAGGGGTTGCCGCCGGCGGCTGCGGCGGCGGAGGCGAGGTAGTGCGAGGCTGAAGCAGGGTAGAACTGGAGGATGTCGTGGGGGCTGTGGCTGGCGATGGTGGTGGCGTGGTGGTGGTTGGGGGCGTTGGACGGGGGCAGCAGCGCCAGGCCGGAGCTTGGCTCGAGGTTGTAGCCCAGCTGATGATGGTGGTGGTGGTGGTGCTCCCTCTGGTGGATGCTGCTCTCCTGCTGCTGCTGCTCCATGATTGGGAGCAGAGATGGGGGAGCCGCCGCGTTGGACGCCACCACGTAGGGGAACTCATCGCAGGCGGCGGCGTTGGCGGCAGCCGATAAGTTCATCATCTTCGTTCTCCGCACTTTGGTGCTAGCTCCTTTATGATGATCGATGGATGGATCGATCGGCCGGCCGATCTGTGGTGGTGCAGGTGCAGGTCGCGGCTACTAGCTAGCTGGAGCTGGGACTGGGAGGCCGGGAGGGAGCAGGAGCAGGAGCACACACGGAAATGGATTCGTAGCGGACGGAGGGGGAAGGGGAGGACGGCGGCAAGGACAGGCACACACACTGCTCGCCGGGCGAGATCGATCGATCGATGGCTAGGCTAGCTAGCTCAGTCGTCGTCGCAGGTGGACGCGCGCGCGACAGACGACACTAGTATGGTGGTGGTGTTGCCCTGGCCATGGTGGTGTTTGGGTGATGGCGATGACACAGATATATGCGGTAGCTAGTAGCTAGCGCGCGGCCTTCTCGATTGGCCGGGATCTCTTTTGCTGCTAGCGGCCGGGCCGGGGCCGGGGCCGGGGAGAGAGAGATAGAGAGAGGGATCGATCGATAGCGAGCTGAGGGTACTTTTCGTCGTCTAGGGTTCCATGAAACGAGTGGTTGAGTGAGTTTCGGGTTATATCTAGCGAGCTACTGTAGCTAGCTAGCTGCTGCCAGTGCCGGCCGACCTGCCAGTTGAGATCGAGATCGAGGGGGATCGGAGGGCCGGGACGAGCCGATCGAGAGTGCAATGCAACAAAAGGTAGTAGCTAATAAGCTAGCGATATCTTAATTGGAGTTGGTGAGTGGTGATAGCAGCCGCGCTGCCGCTGGGTGCTGCTGCATTATGGTTTGCCCTCCGTTTTTCCTCTCCCTGCATCCGTATGCTAGGCTGGGGGTATGGTATCCGTTTCAACGTAGCGTACGGCACTGTTGCATGTGTAGCCTTGAAGAGAGGAGGAGCTAGTATATATCAATACTACAGAATCGGCAATCACTGTCGGTCCATCACTGCCGGTTGTATTTGGGACGTCAGTGATGCCTCTTCACTGCCGGTTCAGTCTCTGGCAGACCCCCAATTATCGGGGGTTGGGGCAGAACCGGCAGTGAATTTCAACATCACTGCCGGTTCGTGGCTTGAACCGGCAGTGATACGGTTAGGTTTTTATTTAAGCAGACACTGGCGCGCTCCGAAATGTTTAGACGCGTGCCAGTGCCCACTCAGCCGCCCTCCACGCCACCGCAATAGGCTGCCGCCGCCGCGCCTCGCTCTCCACGCCACCGCCGTGCCTCGCCCTCCACACCGCAGCACGCCGCCCCCGCCGCGCCTCGCCCTCCACACCGCAGCAAGCCGCCGCCTCCGCTCCACGCCGCCGCCGCCGCGTGAAGGCCGTAGGAGGCCGGCGCTCCACGCCATCGTCTTCGCCACGGTACCAAAAGCGCCGCAGACCTTCCTCCACGCCGCCAAGCACCGCGAACCTCCGTCCACCTCCCTCCACGGTACCATGGTGTTCGACGAAATGCCTATTTGAGATGTTATTTGATATGTTATATGAAATTTAATATGGATATGCTTTTTGATGTATATGAGATGTATATGCTTTTTGATATGTGATATGAAATTTAATATAGATAATAGATAGATATGTAGAGAAAGATAAATAGAGAGATAGATAGATAGATAGATAGAGAGAGATATTTCATCTTAGTATATGCTATTTGATATGTGATATGAAAATTTAATATAGATATAGATAGATAGGTAGAGATAGATAGATAGATAGATAGAGATGAAATATAATCTGGGTATATGTGATTTAATATATAGATGGTTGGACGTCGTAATCTCCCACCACCGGAGGAAATTGGTTGGAATGGTTATTGTACTTGGATGAGTTTCGATCCGGTATTCCTGGTAGCCCCGCGGAATTTTCCAAACATAGTAAGTTAGTCAAAATATATTTCATATGTACGACTAGATCATCCAAGTTAATTAACATGTCTTATATGTAATGTAGATGATTGATCCAGTTGTTTGGCTTAAAGGAACACTTGTCTATTTTGGTGTTGACAATGTGGATGTTCAAATTAATCGTGTAAACAATGGTCCAGAACTCCAATGTCGTATTTCATTTTCAATTGTCGTTAGGATGGGTCGTGGTTATGGTCGTAGTCGTGGTAGTGGTCCTGGCTGCGGTGATGTTGGTGGGCGCAATGTGTTAGAAATCTCAGAGGTGGGAATAAAGACAACCCAGCGTGGTCTTGTTATTAAGTATGTTGTCTATGCTTGTGTTGTCACTCTCTCAAGAAATGGGATCACACTTCCTACTCTATCATCAGTGAAGATTCAAGGTATTAATCACAACATGTATCATGATCTTCGAGGGTTCAATACACGAATGACTCAGAACTCACCAATGGTAAGTCAAAGACTCATAGCTTATACCTAGATTTGTTCTTGTATGTTATCAATATTGCTCTTATAATTAACACTACCTTGTGTCAATACTTATAGGTAGAGGAGTATGACATGACCTACATAAGGTGTAGTTTTGAAGCCATTCTGAACCAAGTAATTGATGCATTGGGTTATGAGTAGCAATATGCTGATGAAGAGCCAACACTAACTACTGCAGGTTTTCAAGCAAAGTTGGTTGCGACTAAGAATGGAGACCCACCAACTACTCGACCACCGTTAAACGTAGTTAGTACACCATGTGCTCGAAAGTGTGAAGCAACAGAAAGTATACTATTTAATATGTTGTTGTTCATCGATGAGATTATTGGTTATAAGATAGGTGATTTACACTTCTCCGAATTGATAGTACTAAATTGTTGAACTATTGTAATGTACAATAAGTTTAAGACACATCTATGAATTTCTGTAATATAAATGTTGATGGTCTCTATAATATAAATGTTGATGGTTTCTGTAATATAATGTTGATGGTTTATGTAATAAATGTAAATTATAAAAATTAAATCACCGCTGGATCATTTAGAACCGATAGTGATATCTTATATTCACTGTCGGTTGGTTAAATGAACCGACAGTGATGGCTCAAGCATCACTGTCGGTTTGGCATAACTGACAATGATAACATGGGCTCATCACTATCGAAGTGTCAGTACCCGTTCAAAAAACCGCTACTGAAGGGGGGTTTGAACCGATTGCAGGTTCTGTAGTGTATGACGCCGATGACGATGACGATGTACATGTGCATTGCATATGCATCGCTCTCCTCTCTGCGGTCATCAGTGTATGTACGAGACGGTGTGGGTACGTACATGGCGCCTGCGCCCAATGAGTCCGGGTACACCAGTACGCGCTGCCTCCGTGACGCCACCAGCTAGGGCGAGGCAAGCCCGGCGCGCTGGACTGGACCCGGACGGTGTTTTTCGTTCCATGCATTCATGAGGTGTGATCTCATGGCCCAAGTACGTACCGCCGGCGGAGACCTCTCCCGTATAGCATCTCTCGAGCTACAGTACCGCGCGTAGACTTTGCACCCTGCGCATGTACGTACGGTACATATGTAAAGTATAAACATTGCTGCCTGTGCCTGCAGCAGAGATCGAGCTTAGCTGTGTATTATTCTAGCTCGCGCGCAAAATGAGTATATATATATATATATATATATATATATATATATATATATATATATATATATATATATATATATATATATATATATATATATATATATATATATATATACACAGAGTAGTATATGTAGCAGCTCACACGTATATATGCGTGTACGTACGCTCGCGTGTACCGCCTGGCCGTCTTTTTTGCTAGCTCTCCCGCTCCTCGCTCGCTCTACTAATAATACGGCCAGGAATTCTTCCGCGCGCGGGTGAGATTGTGAGGTGTCCGTTCGGTACAATTTCCAGGTGTGTAAATCGTAACACTATTTCGGCAATCAATAAAGTTTTGCGTGTCACGGCAATGGCTTTTATTTAGGGCGCTGCTGCCAGAATAATAGCCTACCCGGCCTGGTGGGGCCCATTTTATTTCATCGATCTTGAGATAGAAAAGTATATATCGTGTCTATGGTCTATTATTTCAATATTCGATCGTCAGCTGGTGGCCTGGGGTGTGCTCTATTTTTCTCTTCCTAATAATTAAGCTGGTGGAAAGTTTGGTTTTTATTTTTTTTTCTTCCACCACCGTGGCATTGGATGCGATCCAGACGATCCGAGACCTTATTACTCGCTACCTTCTTCAACCTAACCCCCATTGCATGCTAGCCCTAATTGGCACCGTAATTTTGCCCACACGTACGTAACCACCACCTCCGATCCTCATATATCATTAATACCCCCATGGCATATGCCACCTCCAAAGCTTTTCATGCCACCGAAAAACTTTTTACCACGCATCACTACGGCAGCCATCATCTAAATTGAAATGACTCCACTACTTCTTGGTCGCCAAAAGAAAAGAGATGTCATTTTTTTATCACATTACACAGTACAAAACTCACCTCTCTATATATGAACGAACGAATGCAGCACACACCTTACTCCAAAAGCATCTCTGAAATAATGAGTCAATAGAACACGATATTGACAATGTTACCATATATAGTAATTGACAGGTACATCATCTAACACAGAAAGAACAACATGTTAAATCCTAAAATAAATTTAGTAAAATATGAGCACTCGAGAAGAGTCAAACCTAGGTGAATATGTTCCACCAAAACATAACCTAACCCGCTATGTTGTGCTTAGACGTTCTCAACAAGATGTGTGTTGGTTTATCCGTGGAGGGCCGAGATATGATGGCGGTCAAGGCTCATGCCATATATATATATATATATATATATATATATATATATATACCCTCTCCCGTTGTGGAAAGAAGTGCTAGGTTTACACTTTGCTACCTCTATTCACTAACATGAAGAACGAGAGGAATAAGGTGACACACCCTAAAATAAAAGAGAACAAGATATGTGAAATGCCACCCCTGGCTTACCCTTACAATCACTCCACATTTCCTAGATGCCTTATTATGTATAAATCGATATGTTCCTACAATTATCATTTATATAAGGCTAAAAGATGAAAACTTATAAAGACTCATATTATGGTTTTATTTACTCCTAAAAACCTAGGAAGAATGAGATTCCCATGGTGGCAAATTAATATTTATTGTTTAGGAAACATAGATTTCTTATGGTGCAAGTGTAACCTAAAACCTTAAACTTGGTGTTTATATACTTTTTGTTTACATAGCAACATGAAACCTTGGTGAAAGTCTGCGGGTGAGAGTCCCCATGTGTTTTGGTTTTGAGTAATTGATGAAACTCACTTAAGTACTAACCTTGATCTCTAAGTGTGAATCATGAGATAGGTTGGTACATACCATGTGATGGAGCAAGGTGGATCAAGTGTGGATGGCACAAGCTCTAGCATGGTGGTGGAAAGGAGAATGGTGTGAAGGCAAAGGTGATTGCTAGGAACCATTTTCGGTTTGGTGATCAAGACATCATAGAGGATGTGATCACATTTAGGATAGATAGTCGTACTATGCCACACCCAATTTTAAGGATAAAATTGAATATGAATAACTCATGTGTGCCCAGAGATCAATCACACACATAAGCCGACAAATCTTTAAATAGTACCATCACTGAGTGCTTATTACATAACGAATAATATCCTTAAACAATACAGCGGAAATAAAGATAACTCTCGCGACGAAGCTCCACTTCACAGGGAACGCCGACTGGTTGACCACTAGCCTAGTACTCCTCACGGTAGTCTTCATAGCCATCTAAAGGGGTTGAGAAAGCAAGAGTGAGCACTTAAAGTACTCAACAAGAGTAACATAGGGTATGAAGCTCAAAAAGCTGACACTGTCTGAACTGCGGTCGCTTTTAACTTGGTCAAGTTTTACCAACACTTAGCTTTAGTTAAGCTTAACCCAATTAATAACCACATGATAAGATTAGTAACCAACATTAATAATTAAACAACATGATCATCTACACTGTGAGTTTTCCAGGCCGCTCGTGACCGTGAGCACGGCTATCATGATAGATTTACACTCTGCAGAGGTTATACACTTTACCCAAAACCTGTGTTACCCATATGCCCGGGTTTATAACTCCCATAACACTGCCAAGGTGAGCGGGCAGGGTACACTATGAAGTCTTTCAAAAGTCTTCCCAACATGTCGACAGACCCTACGGACCCAAGGGCAAGGGGTATGTAAAGCCCCTACTCGATGGTACCTTTCGAAGCGGTATCCACCCTAGGCCATGCCGTACAACCAGCTCGGCAATGGTGCCTTTCACGAACTGTCAACATGCCGGTACGAATCTCCATGCTTGACTAAAGCCAGAGCCATATAGCACTCATGGTTGCATTATTATCCTAGCTTTTGCCCTACAGTGGGGTCCTATTCCATGTTGCTACAAAAGCAAATTTGATCTCCTTGTTGCATATATCATTAATCAATATTCAATTCAATATCCATCATGTGAAGCATAGCAAAGCTACCCATATGCATAGAAAACCCATGGTGACAAGGTAAAAGGATAACAAAGCTATGGTAAAGATCTAAATAGGAATCAATTTAGACACTTACAATATGACTAGATGAATTAGGGTGAATAGGTAACAAGGATGATCCCATGTTAAACTTGCCTTGATCACAAAGCTCCTGGTGATCTTGATCTGCTGCAAAGAACTCTTGCTCACCGAAGATCTCACCGGCTGTACTCGATCAACATCACCACGCAATCATCCGAACAATCATACACGAAGCAATAAAGATATGATCAGAACATTACATCATAAACAATAAAGAGGTTTTTAAAAAGGTTATAAAACAGATCTATACTATACTACGATTACAAAGACGCGAGAACCACGCTAATCGGATCTAAAACGATTAAACTATAGATTAAACAAGATTTTGAAAAGGGCAAGATTAAAGCATTAAAAGAATTAATTTTCTTTTATTTTCAAAAGTAATTAACATAGATAAAATCTATACTACTGGATAGAGCATAAAAATACGGATCTAACGCAACTTGAACGAATCGATTTGGATTTAAAACGGGCAAAATATAAGCATTTGAAATTCAGTGGCAAAACTGTAAATAGGGGGTTTTATTTATTTTCAAATTAAAACAAATCTGAGTAGGGAATACGTTTTCCCGAGAGGAAAGCGTAAAGCTGGAAGCCGCTTTAGGACTGCGGGTTGAGTGGCCGAAAAGAGCAGGGGCTCTTTAGCAAAACTGTCAGCCTGAAGGGGTATCTTTGATCCTGAGCCACCGGATCTGATCTGAACGGCTCAGATTAGAAGGGGGGAGGGAGAGGGCGGTGCGGCTGCCAGAGCAGGGCGGAGGACGGCGGCGCCATGGCCGGGCAGAGCCCGTGCTCGCCGACACAAGGGGAGAAGGGGTTCAGGTGCTCGGTTTTCAAATCCGGAGGCACCAAGAGAAAGAGGAGAGAGAGACGAACTGCCTAGGAGCTCGGAGGGGCTCGAGGACGGCCGAGGATGGCCGGCGACGTGGAATAGCGGCGGCGGATCCCCTGCGTATGGCGGTGGGATCAACCGGAGTGCAACAGAGAGGTAAAAGAGGGAGAGGAGACGCTCCGCGAGCTTGCGAAGCCAAAGCGGGGCTCGGGGAGACTTACGGTGGCCGAAACGCGCGGAACGACGGTTGGCGGCGGTGCTCGGCTCGGCGGCGGACTACGGGCGGTGCTGTTGCTGCTGCGAGGCGAGACGAGGCGAGCAGATAAGGGAAAACGGCGCCGCGAGGTCGCTATTTAAAGGAGGGCCGGGCAGGGTCCGGGGCGCGCACGCCTAGACGCGGGGCGGACGCGGCGTCGCGGCGCGACGCGGCGGCAGAGTCCGGGACGGACTCGGGAGGAAGAAGGAGGGGACTGACAGGCGGGACCGCCGTGTCAGCGAGAGAGGAGAGAGGAGAGGCGCGGTGCGGGCCTGCGGCCGAGTTGGGCCGAGAGGGAGGCCTGCCCACGCGGGAGGGCAAGGGGAGAGGGAGAGAGAGAGCAGGCCGGTGGGCTTCTCGGGCCGAAAGGAGGGAGGGAAAGAGAAAGGTTTTCCTTTTATTTTCTATTTTCTTTTTGCAAACATTTTCCAAACTGAATTTCAAAAGGGTTTTGAAATCCTTTTCAAGTTTTATAAATTCAACCAACATAGGACAAATGCAGAGGCATGCAATGCTCAAACAAGTTAAACCCTAACACGTGACATTTAATTTAGTTTTATTTATTTAATTCTATGATCAAAGAAAATTGCTTGAAATAAATCAAATTAAAACAAATTCAAATCTAATTTGCTAATTCAAGTTTTAGGGTGTTACAGATATCAAGGAGGGAGCTCTTAAGTATGATTACGGTTATCATGTGCCACTAGGTTCATATGCATTGCGTTAAAATCAATTGAACCAAGTGAAACACCAACTGAATCCAAGATAATTGTGAACTAAGAGCTAACACACAAGCACAAGTGTTGGGATCACTTAGTGTTGGCTCTTGGAAGCTTGGAGAAGTTGGAGAAGTGTTGGGCAGCTCAAAAGAGCTTTAGACTGAGGTCCGGACGCTAGGGTTTGGGTGTGTCCGGACCATCGCGTGTGCGTCCGGACACACACCCTAGGTCAGCTCTGCTGTGGACAGAGGTCCGGACGCATTCTATGGTCCGGACGCTCAGCTCCGGACGCTGCGTCCGGAGTTTGGAGCTCTCTGTAAACGCTCTGGTAAATGGACCGGACGCTGTTTTTGGTCCGGTTGGAGGAACCGGACGCGCGTCCGGAGGAAAGCGCTCACTGGAAGTGCTCCCTGCGTGGCGTCCGGACGCCACTGTTGCAGGGACTGGACCGCACTGTTGCGTGCGTCCGGATCCACGTGGCGCGCTGCGGTGCGAGCGGGAAAGTGGCTGTTTGAATTGGCGTCCGACCGGACGCTGGCGCGTTGGTCCGGACCGCGCCGTGTGCACGACCGGAGGCCGCGTCCGGAGTAAAACAAAGGAGGCTTCTCTGCTGTGTGGGGGCATCCGGACGTTGTTGATGGTCCGGACCCCCCACTGTTTCTTGCGTCCGGAGGTGGCGCAGAGAGCCTGTTTTGAGGGCAAAACGGCTAGTTGTTGTGTGAGGGCTATATAAGTGATATGGACGGCCCTTTGGGGCATCTCTTGCACATTCTACTCACTCACACATTTGTGCTTGCTTGAGAAGCTTCCACCACTCATCCTCTAAACATATTTGACATATTCTAGAGAGATAGAGTAAATCCAAGTGTATTGTTTTTTTGATTGCATACTAGTGGCACTTGGTGATCGTCGTCATCGCGGAGCTCTTGTTATTCTTGGAGGTTGCCACCTCTTAGACGGCTTGGTGCGACGAGGATCGTTCAGCGGAGGAAGGTGATTGTCTCCGGCTCCGATCGGTGGATTATGAGGGGTTCTTGAACCTACCCCGCGGGAGATTCGTGAAAGGTATCTCTAGTGGATTCCGCATAGCTTGGGGATCCCCATCTTGTGTTGGTTGTGCGGCACCCTTGAACGGGTTTGACTTTGATTCCAATTAGCGTGTGAACCTCCAAGTGGGTGTATCGCTACAACGAGGACTAGCTTGTTGGCAAACAAGTGAACCTCGGTAAAAAATCATTGTATCAACTTGTCTCTACCGAGGATTCATCATGTGATTGATTGGTTAACTATTGGCTTATCTCTTCACGTTGGTATAACCATTCTATCTCTAGCTTTGCATTACTTTCTTTACATTCTTGCAAAGTAGAGCCTCTAGCTTAGCTTGTGCAACTTAGTAGTATAGCTCTTAGTCTCTAGCTTTTGTGTGTGACATAAGATATATCTTGCTAGTAACTAGACTTTATATAGGAGGCTTGCTGACCCTTGTAGTGTTAGAGCAAACTTGCTTATCGCTGTGTTTTATTCTAACAAGTTTGCTAAATGTTGTTGTAGAAAATTTAATTAGGCTATTCACCCCCCTCTAGCCATTCCTAGACCTTTCAGCGGGGCAAGCCAAGAAACTACAAATCATATCCTTCTACACTGCCCCTTCGCCATACAGTTCTAGTCAAGCTTGGGGTTACAAGATGTCCTTAATCTTTAGACCAAACTCCTGTACTGTCTCCATAAGATACAACGCATCCCGGATGATCAATGCATTGCCTTCATCCTTCTCTGTTGTTAGCAGCTCTGGAAAAGGAGGAACAGGGTGGTTTTCCAAGATGAACACTAGAGCCTGCATAATCTCCTACTGACATGTAAAACATAAGCGACTCAATGGAGAGCAAGAATGCCGAAGAAAAGCAAAAAAAAAAAGTAATAGAGGCCTGGTCCAATCTTCTTGAATTGTCGTCCATTTCGTCCCCAAATGTAAACTAAGACTAGTCATATCTCTTTTTCTCTTCTTTAAAATCCTTGTAACTCTACAGTTCAAAAGCCTCTACGAAGCAAAGCTTTAATCAAAATCAGGTGGGGGATGCCCCCCCCTCCCCCGTTTGAAATTGTCAAAAAAAGCCTATAGCTTTGGTTTCAGGTGGTAGTGGTTTACCGAAAAAGTTTTTTTTTTCCAAGTGCAACTCTTGGCAGGCGGTGGTTGCTTGCCCCCCCCCCTTCACACCACCACCACTCCACCAACACACTCCCATACCATGCACCAGTAGGATTTTCCCTCTTTTTCCTTGTTTTCTTTTCTCTTATTGGTGTCAGTGGTGTTTTGTTCTAGGTCTCTCTACTTTCTTCTAATATGAATCGATTTAGCAAAACTCTTGCTGAAATTTTGAAAAAGAAATCAGTAAAAGCATTCATAAGCATAGTGATCCAGGGGATAAGCATAGTGGTCCAGGGGAGGAATACAGACATCAAGATTTTAGAGATTTTTTTAGGCCATGTGATGTTGATTTCTTGATCTGATGGTATGCGTTCAAAATGCTATACAAGTCTATACTATAGGATATGACTGAATTATGACATGTTAATTTTGTTAGTAACCACAATGTGTCATACCACATGTTAGTCAAGCACTAGCAACTATTTGTTCAATCGTTGTGCTAGACTTTCTTGGCACCCAATCCCACACATCATATAGACTTGTTTTCTTCCCAAAGTTTTCCACAAGTATGGCTTCAATTTTGCTCACTAAACTTTTTGTGGCAGCTATAGTTTGTCGAAGGTTTGAGGAGACAAACTACGACACTATGTCCATGACGTCATACAACTTTACTTCAATAAACTTGGATTGGCAACGATATGCATGAACTCGATCTCAAGACATATCCTACCAATTATTTTTAATACAAATTGAAGATAAAATTCTTAATCAAGCTTTAATTTGGCTTATTACCAAGATGAAGCAACAACCTTAATTAGCTAGTTTTTATTTTCCTCCAGCCCAAAATTCAAGGTCTTTATTTTATTTCCTTAATAAGTAAAAATAATAATAGGTTTGTTTGATGGAATATGTGAAGAAAAGTATATTATTAGCATTAAAGGGTTGTACCATGAAAATATATTTCATAATAATTGATCTAACAGGCTCATTGCATTGTATAAGGTACGGCAGCCTTAGTTTTTTTTAAAGTTAGGTCTTAGGCCTTGATTTATAGTGGGCTAGCTCCGGAGTAGTAACGAGCTGGGATATACTCCCTCCGTATCAGAAATAGAAGACGTTTTAGACAATGTTTGAGTGAAACATTGGGAATACAAATCATCTATAACTTTTAAATTGTTGAGTTTACAAATGTAAAAATTACATGAATAGATTTGTCTTGAAAAATATTTTTATAAAAGTATACATATTCACTTTTCCATAAATATTTTTATAAAAACAAAGGGTCAAAGTTGTGTTTTGGAGACCGTGTCGCTGTCCTGACGTCTTCTATTTCCGATACGGAGAGAGTATACACACACTAGCTAGCCATCGTTAGTTATGCCCGAATCCGTTGCGTACGTATTCTAGCAAACTGTCCTTAGCTTTCTTTTCCTATCAAGTCGGTAACAACTCACCAGAAAACTTTGTTAATGTCGGACCTAGAGAGAGTAAGCAGAGACAGGAGACAAAAAAAATGAAAAAGAAGAACGCACAGCCTCGTTACATTAATGTTGTTGGAACTTCGTCTCGTACCGTACGTGTACTATGCGGGCGCAGGCGTATAATAAGCTGGAATCAGTCGCGCATATCCGTGAGTCCGTGCTCTGTTTGTTCGCCTTACATTGTTGAGGTCATCAGTCAACTGTACATGTAGATTATTCACTCGGTCGATCACTAAGCCCACCAGTACGTACATATCCGCCGTGGTAGTGGTGGTGTGTAAATGTGCATCATATGCAAAAAGATCACTCCGGTTTACTTCACCGGCACGGACGAGATCGGCATGCATGGATGGAGATGTGGGGGTAATATATAATATATAATAAGCTTACGTCCTGCATGCCCCTTTAACTCCTGTATGTACTCTCGTACGTGTTTACTACGTAGGTAGTACTACCAACATGCCCTCCTCCGTAATTAGCCGCCGCAGGCAGTACTACCCAAGCTTAACTTGCTTGGTCGTGGGAAAAAAAGAGACCGAAATGTAATGGCGATTTGCTCCGGGGCCGGGCCGGCCGGTTTAATTTAATTTATTTTATTGGTCGATCGACCGACCGTCCGTCCGTTGTTAGCCGGCGCCGTACGGCCGGGGGCGCGACGAGGTGCACCGTGGGACGGCCGGCAGCGGCATGCAGTACGGGCGAATCGATCGAGCGCGCACGGGCACGGCGCGTCGCGGCGGGCCGCACCGCACGTCAAGCGGCTGCGACGACCTGCGAGAGATCTAGTTCGCGCCGGCCATGCATGCAAGATGGCAAGCAGGCCCGGCGCGTGGTGGATGGGGGAATTCGAACGGGCTGACCTAGTAGGCGCACCGTGCGGGCGTGCGTACTCGATCGCGTGTAGAGAATTTCCGTGAGATAGATAGACTGTGAGATAGAGCACTGCAGGCGTACGTGCAGGGGGGCCGGCCAGTCCGGTCGATATGCATTGAGTTTATTTCCTTCAGATTATATATACCTGTCGCTCCAAGTCGATCTCCGTCCGTGGAAGGAAGGAGGCCCAGCGAGCCCTGCGCATGTATAGTATGAGTACTAGCGTGCTCCACTATACGCTGGCAGCAGAGGCGAACGGTGTTATGTTGTTATTGTTGTTTCCGTGTGATGTGTGTACGTCCGCCAGTGAGGGAAAGGAAAGGAAAGGAAACAGTGGTAGTAGAGACCGACCGTCCATGCATGCGCATTCTCACGCTGCCCGGACAGAGGGCCCAGCAGGGCGACGGAGGAGGGGCATAGCAGAGCAGGCCGCATCGATCAGCAGCCGTCCGCAGGGGGCAGTGCACGCAGATCGCGGCCGGCCACCTCGATCTATCGCTCGCTCCCTCCCGCCTCACTACTACTACTGTGGCAGCGTCATTGCCATTGACTCACCCACAGTGCCGTCGCCCGCGTCGTCGTCGTCAGTCAGTGCACATTAAAACACGCTAGCTCCCAGAATTTAGCCTGTCGTCCGCGTTGCCACCACCAGCCAGCGTACACCCATCTGTCAATCGCCCGTGTCCGTGTGTGTGCGCGCCATGCATGTCGCTGTCCGTCCGTGTGGGGTGTCATGTGTGGCGCCTCTGGCGGCCGTGCCGGCTGTCTCGTCATCGTCTTCGCTCCGTCGATCGTAGTCCGACCCCTCCGCGCGCACTTGATCAACCATCCTGGGGGCCGGCCGGGCTACGTACGTACCTCTCATGCACTGACCGCGCCGGCCCGGCCCCCCCAGCTCGCGCGCGGTACACGGGCGCCGGCGGCATGCATGGACTGGAGTAGCTACGTACTTACGCATGCGGATGCGATGGTGGCCGGTGGG
Organism: Microstegium vimineum; assembly: GCA_022036555.1. Taxonomy (NCBI): domain Eukaryota; kingdom Viridiplantae; phylum Streptophyta; class Magnoliopsida; order Poales; family Poaceae; genus Microstegium; species Microstegium vimineum. The sequence goes on along the minus strand of CM039131.1, from coordinate 60,121,814 downwards.
GTAGTGCCGCCCGCCCGCTCGGCGCCCCAGTTGACGGATGCATGCATGATGCCCAAAAATGAACTTTAGTCTCGGATTTTTTTTTCGTTCGAGACTAATAAATCTTTAGTCTCGGTAACACCAACCCGGACTAAAAGTTTCCTTTAATTTCGGTTGGTACCAAAACCTTTAGTCCCGGTTCGTAATACCAACCTGGACTAAAAGTAGGCCCTTTAGTCCCGGTTGCTAACACCAACCGAACTAAAAGTTTCTTATGCGTTGGTTCAAAAGGAAATGTCTTCTTTATTGCCAGATGTGGTGTGTAGTTGGGGGTGGTAAGCTTCGCGCGAGACATTGCGAATCTGAGGGGGCGCAGTGGTGGGAGGATTAAATTTTTTTTGAGCAGGGATGACCTTTAGTCCCGGGTGTGCAAACCGGAACTGGGGGGGGGGGGCTTTAGTCCCGGGACTAAAGGATACCTAAATTTTCATAATTTAGCCTTTTTCGAAAAATATTCATGTTTGGACCCCTGAGAAAACTAATCTCGTTTTTGGGCCCTGAGGGTCGACGTCATGACTCACGACGCCGAGGTAACATATGTCGACGTCATACCACACGACGCCGAGCAGCTAGACCCAATGTTGCGCTGGAACTGACGTGGCCAGGAGGCTCGGCGCCATAGATCACGGCGCCGAGCTATTATTACATATCTGGGTTTAGGAATAGAACAAGTACTGTTGTTTCGCATAATACTTGCATCCACATGTGTAGTTTAGTTGGTCAAGGTGCAAGTTGATGAGTCTTGGGTTTGATTCAAATCAGTAAGATTGCACTATTTTTTTATAATTTGTTTTTTATTTGATTTCAGAATAAGAATTATTTAATTTATTTTTATAATCTTTTGAAACATTCTGTTTTTATAATTTAATTATTTTTTATTTGATGTTTGAAACAATACATTAGGAAAAAATATTGCTTAAAAACGTAGAAAAAAAGTAAAAATCTAGTTTTGATCTCATGACCTTAGGCTCCAAACCTAGTGCCTTGACCAACTACAATGCTACAATGTTTTTTTGCATATTATTAGAAACAATAGTACTTATTCTATTTCCAAGGTCTAGATATATAAAATAGCTCAGCGTCGCAATCTACGGCGCCGAGGTGCCTTCCACGTCAGCGCCAACTCAGCCCCTGGTCAACATGCTCGGCGCCGCAAGTCATGACGTCGACATGTGTTACCTCGACGCCGTGGGGCATGGCGCCGACTCTAGGGTCCAAAAACAAGATTAGTTTTTCCAAGGGGTCCAAACATGAATATTTTTTTTAAAAAAAGGCTAAATTATGAAAATTGGGCCGGGACTAAAGCCAGTTTGTATAGTAGTGAGCCGACTCCCAACAGTAGAGTGTGGTGCGCACTAGCAGTACACCGCCCCTTAATTGGATTGCATGCCCGGCGCGCCAAATGTTCGTGCGAATTGAAGCAGAGCACGAGCAACAAATCAAAAACGGCAGGAATTGAAATCTGGGCGCAGCGCAGCTATCTAGACCTAGCTATAGCCTGCCAGCTGAGCACACATTTATTTACGACAACCAGCCAGCGTGCGGCGCCGAAATGAAACAGAGTAGTTCACTATTCAGGGCCGATACGATAGATTGCGATTCATCCATCATTCACGCGCGTTTGTACGTACGTGTACACTGTACAGGCGGGGAAGGAAGGAAGGAAGGAAGGAAGGAGGAAAAAAGAAAGGCCGGCCGGATTCAGCAGGCGGTTGGGGGACAGGCACGCAGCTGCAGGTACCGGCCGGAAGGCAAGCGTGCGATAGATTTTGATTTTTCATCAGCAGGCAGCAGCAGCAGCACAGCAGGCCGGGGCCGGGTCGCCTTTTGCGTAGAGCACAGTGCGGGAGCAGGCGGGGCGCTGTGGCTTAGGCGAGCACTGGCCCCCTGCGGCCGGCTGCCACCTGAAACCGTTGTTTCCGCGCCGTCCCCGTCCCCGTCGGCCCGTCTGCATGCATATGCATATGCACTGGAAGCAAGCAGGCACGGCCGCGCGACGTCGCCCCCTGCCTGCACGAGCGATGGCGCAGCGCGGCCGGACGTACCCACCGCCCGTGCGCCTGTGGGGGCCAATAGTCGCCGCGCGCCCGCTCACTCGAGACGACGTCGTGCACGGCCCGCGCGCGCTTTCTTGCATGCGCTTGCTTGCTTGCACGGGCTGAGGGTGTACCCGCCGCGCGCTATGCTTTGGATCCGCCTGCTGCGCGATCGACCACGCACGCGAGTACCTGCGCTGCATGGATGGATGTATGGAGGGAGTGTGTGTACGGGTAGTCGGGTACGGCGTGGCGCACCAGGCCTGCTGCCGGCCCACTGGCACTGACCACCGCCCGAGCAAAGCATGCAAGCGATCGTCGATGAATGCACAGATGGAGGCGGGCGGCCATCTTGTACAACGCCGAGTTGTCAGGGTCGTCGTCGGATATGGATGGAGTAAAACTAGCTAGCGGGCCGGCATGCCGCCCGTTGGCGTCGACAGAACCGCGCTGATCGATCGCGAGTCGCGACCCCGGCCGCCAGCCTACTGCTACTGTAGCTGTACGTCGATCAACGATACCCAGCCGGCCGGCCGATACCTCCAATCCAACTCCAGGACACGTCTGGTAGTTGGGGGGACGTCAATTAATCGGAGTTACTGTTAAGCTCTTAATATTGGCAGATTCTCTAGACAGACAGAAGTAGTATACCACCTCCTTCTAAAAAGAAACGACCTACCACCCCTCAAAAAAAAAAAACGGAGTCAAAATTTTTGGATTTAACTAAGTTTTATAAAAAATATTTTTTAATATTTGTATATCTAAATATATTTATTAAAAAATATATATACCTTTGTTGACTAATGATACTTATTACACATCATAGATGTGCTACTATATTTTTTAAAATTCAACAATCTTGAGATCACTCGACATGTTGCATGCCTTTGTTCACACTAATGATACTTATTACGCATCATAGATTTTTTACTATATTTTTTTTTAAAAAAAATCGGCAATATAATCTTGAGATCAATTGATGACTTCTCGACATGTGAGAATGGTATTTTTTTTGGGTGGATAGATGTGTGTAGTATGTATATATACGCAGCTGGAAATCCTCAACATGCTACACCATTTACTATCAAATTAAACCTACATTAGGTCAGCCTCGGTTGGGATGTCATGGACATTTCAGAGACATTATCACATTAAATAGAGCAGCAAAAATATTGATTCAGCACAACATTGATCAACAGATCGAGAGATGAGATAAATAGTACTAGCTAGGTGAAACGAGCCATAGTTATTTCCTATATGCATTCGGAAACCGACCAAATTTGCACTGAGCTCGATCTCGTTTCATGACGTACATCTGATTCAGTGCGTCCAGCTGCGGCTACACTCCTCGGCACGCTCCATGCTTTGCGCTGTTTATTTGCCCGTGTGAAATTTCAATCAAATATATATAAGATCGAGATGGTGATAACCATGTTTGTTTGCTCAAGTGAATATGTTCTAATAATATACAAAAATTTAGAACAATATCAAATGGATACATAGTTGACATGGCACACTTAAATCACAACACAATAGAAATATTGAATTATGTAGCTAGTTATTTATTAAACAGTAAAATGAAATTGTACAATGACAAATGTTGTTTTATGTCCAACTTTTAAACGGCGCCATGCATGTCTTAATTAAAAACAGAGACATGAAACGACCTCCCATTGACACATTGGCCTTAGAAATTGCTTGCACATAGTACTTATTTTATATATCGGGATAGTACGTGACGTTCTTATTCCTACGTTATAGGCCGATTACTATTTTACATCTATACCTTTCAACAAAGTATTTTTTTTCTTCCACCCTTTTTTTCTCCGCTTGGCTTCGGTTTAGTGTGTGTTACGTATACCATACTACTACAGCACGCAGTAGTGGTCCTTTGTCCACTCCAAATGAACCAGGCCGGGGACATGGTGATCCAGTGAAGCCAACGAGAGTCCACCCGTTCTGCTGCAGCTGATAGTGTGAAATTAACCGTCCAAAGTTAAACAAACCCTAAGTTAATTTACCTTTATTTCGTTACGTACGTACTTAACGATATCAATTACATTGTAAAGGACATGATCTAGCCATTTATATTTTTCTATCTCAACTTTTTATGGAAGTTTTTTTTACATATTTCATAAGTAATTTGATAGCAAAATTTGGTTGGATTTGCTTCTATTTTAAATTTAAACCCGCTTGAATAATTTTGACAAAGCATTTCGAAATAGATTGCTTACATATTCAAACATGCATAATCACGTATGGCAGCCATAACATAAAACAAATAGCAAATATCATTCTTTCCCCTATTTTGTCTACACTAGGGGTAAACAAAAGTTTTTAGTTGGGTTGGGTGGGGGTTTGGGAGCCTAATATAGAATCAGTTTATCAATGCTAACAATTTTTTACCAGCGGTCTAAAAAAAACAACGTGCTAGTAAAAATAGTATTGCAGGCCTATAATGATGCGTGATCATGGAGACTGAGCAGTGGAACTCTCCAAATAAAAAAAATGCAATTTTTTATTCCCAATTCACAAATTCTAGAAAATAATTTTCACTAGCAGTTTGTGTAAACATGCGGCTAGTATATATTACACTGATGAGGTGGTTCACAAAACACCAGTACAAAATGAAAAAAAAAGGCCGCCGGTACAAATGTTTTACAGAACAGAAGGCGACCCATTCCTTGAAGTTGGAAATCAAAACTGTAGTCGAGGATGCACGTAAAGAAGGCCATTAATGCCCAAATTTTGTACGGTCCGGGTAATCTTTTAGATAAGATTTTATGAGAAGAAGAAAAAAAAAGTATGCGTGGCAACTGTTTTGAGCAGCTGCTGATATGTCATCCAGGGATTTCCCGTTAGCATATGCCATCTGCACAGTGAGTACAAGTCCTCGCAGCAGTTTCACTGTTTCCTTTAGGCCATACGAGCAGCACCCCTCCAACGCGCGTATACTTTTGTCCCAAATTTGGCATCCACTGGATGACGCAATCAATTTAATGATGCTTAATACGATATCACTAATATTAATTAATGCACTTGTTTTGTTCCAAATTTAGTATTTCTAAAATGATACTCCCTCCATCCAAATTATAAGTCATTCTAAGAATCTTAAAGAGTCAAAGTTTCTCAAGTTTGACCAAACTTATATAACAATATAATAATATTTATGATGACAAATAAATATCATTAGATTCATTATCAATTATATTTTCATAGTATACCTATTTAATGTTATAAATCTTTATAATTTTGTCTATAATTCTTGGTCAAACTTGAGATGCTTTGACCCTCCAAGATTCTTGGAATGACTTACAATTTAGGATGGAAGGAGTAGTTTTTATTATTATGGTTTTCAAAATATCAAAATATTTTATAATTTAGGATGAAAAGTATCTTTTTAATATATTTTTGTCAAAATTTGGATTATTTGACTACTTAGAGTGAAGATCCCTGTTCGCTTGGCTATCAAGCGGCTTATCATTCATCTAAATAATTTTTTTTTTCACAATAAAACAGCTAAACGTCCCAAACTGATAAGTCACCGAGACGATCACCTATATTATAAGAAAAAATCAGCATGTATCTCATAGAACTTTTTTTTATAAGAGACGCAGGGAGCGCCTGTGCTGCTGCGTGATTGCGTCGAGTGGAGTCGAAGATCGTAGGCGGCGCAGCCGTCAAGACCGCCGGCCGGGCGTCGTCGTTGTCGCAACGCGAGTAGTAGTCGCCGGCAGTGCAGGGCAGGGCAGGGCACAGGGCGGCAGGCAGGCAGACCGGCTTTTTTGCGGGAGAAGGAGAATGCATGCTGCATGCATTCATGTGTGTCTGGGCCGGCGGGCCCGGCCGCGCAACTCGACACACGTCACTTTGCTTTGGGCCAGTACTGTAACAGATGTCACCAGACCTGGCATTGTGGAATTGGGGGCCCCGTGGTTCATGGACGACGCCCAGGATCTTCTGCGTCCCCCTCCCATCGATCCACACCAGCTGCTCATAAGTTTTACATCTAGGACATGTTTCCCTCAACGAACTGTGCGCGACTGCGAGTTAGCTAAGCTTATGTTAGGTACTACTCTTTCCGTCTCTTATTAAACGTTGTTCTCACGTCCTGAGAAATAATTTACATTAATTATATATAAAAAAATTAATAATATTTATGATACATAATTTATATCATTAGATAGATCTTTTGATCTAGTTTTTTAATAAATTTATTTAAAGACACAAATGTTACACATATTTTTATATAAATCAAGTCAAAGTTGTGGCACGAAAACCTAAAACAACGTTTAATAAAGGACGGAGAGAGTACATATGAGCTATGATACTATCATCAAACTTTAAATGACACTATGAATTTTGATGGCAAAGACTTTTCTCCGCCAGATATTTAACCCACAGTTTTTTTAGTCTTTATTTAAGCCTCTTAGCAGGCCATATAAGTAAGACGTCATGTTGGTTTGAATTTATTAACTACGGTACGGTGTTTTTTTCTTACAACAAAAACAACAAGACAATATCAATATCAATTAACTTATCCACCGCAGAAATCATCAGCCAAACAGAGCTACTTTTTCAGTGGTTGATACGTTCGGTGGTTGATAAACCGACTGATGTTGTTTTTTACTGTTTTTTAGAGAAAAACACTGTTTCGATGGCTGATAAGCCGACTGTGAATTACATCTTCATCGATCATATCATGTGTTTTTAATGTAGAGGTTTTAACAAATGATATTATTATCTTCTTGTATCAAAAAATGTATGCATCTTCGTTATCACTTTTTCCATCACTTTTCCTGTTTAGTACTCTATTTGCACGCTAAACAGAATAAGTGATTACATCCACCGGTACAAAATAGCTTTACGTCGGTGATGTGCAATAATTTGTACACATGGTTTCACTTAACGTGTGTCAGTAGAAATAAAACGGTTTCCAATTACCAATCGATTTCTACATATGGTTTCTTAAGAAATTCGCCGGTAGAAATACTTGGACCCTATTTTTTTAGTTTTCAAACAATCTCAGATGGAGAAACTACCAAAATGAAAATTGTAGATCTCGAAAAGTTATGAAACTCTGTAGTTGATAACTTTTTCATTTGAAATCATCTTGTCATCGAAAACTACGTTCGAATTATTCAAATTTGAAATTCAAATTTTTGTAAACGACCTCAGATGGAAAAACTTACTAAAAAAAGTTGTAGATCTTGAAAAGTTACAAAACTTTGTAGTTGACAACCTTTTCATTTGAATTTGTTTAGTGATTGAAACAATCATTTTACACTCGGTTTAATATAATATGTGAGAAACTAAAACGGAACACAAGTGACTTATGTGGAGTGGTAGAGGAGGGTACCCACGATGAAATCCCTGTGACCACGTAATGTGGGATAGAGACAGGCGGGTGGCTCTCTAGTCAAGCTCTCTTACAATTTAATTCTATATTTTCACAAATGGTTGAGCCGTCTGTGAAAATCAATTTCCATTACTCCTAGCGTAGACAGTTCTTGAAAGTGCCAATAAAAATATGTTATGTTACCAACCATTTATATAGTATGTCTATGTACTAGTGATCATTAGTTTCATGAAACATAGCTAGCAAAAAGACTGAATTGTCGATTACTTAGGCCTTCTTTTTCTTCGTCTGTCTTGACATCTGGTCTCTAGACGCCGAAAAAACACAATGTACATAAAAGATGTATTTTTAAACTACAAGCCAGAATAGTTTTGAACTATAAACCGGTTGATTTGAGCTGATTTAATAGTGCATATGATAGGGAATACACTGAAGTACATACTACAGTTAATAATAAGTTCCAAAGACTCGTGTTTAAGTACTATTCTCCTGTACAGCTGCTGCTAGTACTCACCGTCTCGTCAAATTACTTTTAAATGTCACCGTGAGTTTGGATGGCAAGACTTTTCCACCGACAGTTTTTAAACTCTTTCTTAGCGGGCATATGTCCCTATAATGCAAAACTTCTCTAGGCCACTTCCTCCTTCAAAATCAACGACTCACAGCACGTCTGCTACGGATGCAACAACTGATATTAAAAAGTTAGAAGCCGCTTCCCACTCTCCCACTCTCCTACGCTCCCACCACACGCAACACAACGACGTTCGAATCCTCAAATTGTTTTGATTATTCATTTTTTCCCTCACGTGTCCCAGCCATTCCCGCACGAGAGCACCACAGCGGCTCTCGGTTAGGCCCACACGAGAGGACGGCCCGACGGCCGCACGTGCCCGCTCCGGCTTCCCGCGTCGCGCCCAGTCCGTCGAGTCCCCTCTCTCTACCCAGCGAGCCCCTCCCTCTCTTCCCCGGCGAGCCCTTCCCTCTCTTCCCGGCGAGCCTCCTCGCAGGGGCGGGCGCGAGCGGGAATAATGTAACTATGCCCTCGTCGCAATCTCCATCTCCACGCAAACGAGGGCCGCCGCGAGCTCCGTCTCCGCGTAAGCGGGGCGTCCTCTCCGCGAGTCGAGCCGCCGGGCGCGGGCGGGCCTGCCTCCGCCGCGGGTGAGGCCGCCGCGGCCGAGCGCCTCAGCGGGTGAGTTCTGCCGCGAGCGAGGTCACCACCGGTGAGCGCCTCTGCCGCGCGAGCCCCTGTGCTGCACGGGCGAGGCCGCCGCGAGCGAGGCCGCAGTGGGCGAGGGCCTCAGTTGGCGAGGCCGCAGCAGGCGAGTAGGAGCTCCGCCGGCCGGGGCGCGGGAGCGCGCTCGCGAGCGGGAGCTACACTACGGGCTCTGCCGCCGAGGGCGCGAGGCCGAGCAGGAGCTCCGCCGGCCGGGGTGCGGGGGCGCGCGCGCGAGCTCTGCCGGCCGCTTCACGAGGGCGCGCGGGAGCTTCGCCTGCCGTGACGCGGGGGCGAGCACGAGCTCCGCGGCCGGGCCGAGCAGGAGCTTCGACGCGAACGAGAAGGAGAGGGGAGCGGTGGGGAAGAAGGGAGAGGGTGAGATGAGACCCACGAGCAGTTAAAATAAAGGGAGAGGGTGAGAATGTAACTATTGTCTTCTTAAATGCAACGATGTTCGTGAAACTATTGTGTAAAAAGTTAAACTCTGCCAAAATAAATTGGTTGTTTTCTAAAATATTTTTCTAAAAAAATCGTAGCGTTAGCACGGGAAAATATACTAGTAATAAGCGGTACCTGTACAACTTCCTCGGCCACATCATGTGTCAGTCGTATCATAGAACGTACTTCACAAAGCGTATAAATCTTTGTCATCACTTTTCCTGTTTGATAATCTCTGTCGATCTGCACTGATTGAAATACGCAAGTTTTTACATCACCGTCTAAAATGAAATCATATTGTGTTGAAGTTCAGGGAGTTTGTATTTGGACTTGCTAATGGATGCAACTATACCCTTCCATTTATAATCGAGGAAAATGCGACCAATTGAGATAAACCATGCATACATAACCACTCAGAAACCAACTTTTTTGTGCAAAGGAACAACCTCAAACCTGCATGGCCGGCGTGCTGGTCAGAGCTCTATTGTGTTTGGGCATCCTCCTGCGTGCTAGGCTATGTGCAGCCTCGAACATGCTAGTCTCCGACGGAGCTACCTAGCGGTAGGGCAGCCCGGGCTCAACCCACCCAACCCAAACCCCCCCCCCCCCCTACCGCTGCTGCACCCACAGAGCACCCCATAAATAAAATTTCACAAGTTTCTGAACGGGAGGTGAGACTGAGAAGCTAATCTGAAGGTTGAAGATGGCTGGAGGTTGGACTGATATGCCGGTCTATATGAATATTTGTAATGTGTAGCTAAACTTAAACACATGTCCATCTAGCGCTATGTTACATTAGCCCCTCCTAAGATTTTTCCTGGCTTCGTCCCTGATGCTAGTCCTAACTGGTGTATGATCTAAATTAGTCGACGCCTACACATAGCACCCCCCGCTGAATGTAATCTAAGATCAACTCTAGTCAGTCGTTGTTGTAAAATCCTTGTAATCTGATTGTAACAGTTCTCACAGAACAAACTCTCAGTCAACAAATCAGGTGGGGAATAAAAAAAGGGATTGTCTTGGGAGCCCAAAGTATTGTTTATTAAATACCTTTTTATTTTGTCAGCATACTAAGAGAATATAAAGAATTTATAACGTATGATCGAGAATTAGTTAAAACCTTGCCTCATTTACTTTAGAAAATTTGGTGGGCGCAAAATAATTATTTTTATTGAAAAAACAAACAATATAGCGTGACATTTAGGCTATCCACATAGTGAGTGAACCATTAGATTGAGGTCTTTGTTTTGGATATATAGTAAAGGAGAAATAGATGAGTTTGGTTATGATCATTTTTGTTTTCTTGACTTCTTTTTTCTGATCATCTGAATAAAAACATGTAAAGAACTTGGTGTGGTGGTCGCTGAAGCCTGAACTTATTTTCTTTTTTGCTGAACATGTTCCCTACCGGTAATTGTGGTGGTGGTGTCGCAGACGATCCGTGTGGCCGCAAACCACCTACAAAATTTACTGGCAAATTTAAAGAAAAAAAAAACCATGTGTTCCTGTCTATTGAGAGCGTACGGGCCTGACTGCCTCTGGATGCGTAGGTAAATAACAGCAGGTAACAGTAAGTGATCCGATGGACAAGATCCAGGTCGGGGCCCACTGCTCAGCTTTGTCGTTAATCGCCATCGCCGTTGGTTAATCTGATCCGCGCAATCCATCCATATCATAGTGTAGTACTATTACTCCAGTATATCAATAAAAAGGTAAATAGGAAAATTGTCAAATAAATAGTGTCTTTTCTTAATGTACTATTTGGCTCCAATCCCTACTTGTGTACTCCAGTATCAATAAAAAAAGGTAAACAGGAAAATTGACAAATAAATAGTGCCTTTTCTTAATAACTATTTGGCTCCTATATATCCCTTCTTGTCTGCAGTGTACAACTCGCGTGGCTGTCTTTATGGGCTATTTGGATCACAGTTTAAATACCCCTTTTAGACTGTGAATAAGATGGTAACATAATGAACTCTCTTTATTTTACTACATCTTTGTCAGTTTGAAATAATTGCCAATGTTACCCACTTTCTTGTGGCCATGTAGTTCATCATCTCTTCTCTCTAATAGATTAAATGCAAACTATTGAATGCAAGAGAGCACTATTAGAGAAGTGGCTTTTAGCCACGGTCCATAACGCCCTTTAGCCCGGTCCCGGTTGTTGCAACCGGGACTAAAGGTCCATCTAGTTAAAAAAAAATAAAGGCAACCGGGACTAAAGGTCCATCCAGTTAAAAAAAAATAAAAGCTCCAACAACCAACTGCGCCCCCTGAGTTTTGAACCCAAGACCTAAAATAAAGGCTCCAACAACCAACTGCGCCCCTGAGTTTTGAACCCAAGACCTCATGCACGACCTCACGTGTGCTTACCACCTCACCTACGCAACACATCTATTGATGAATGAGACATTTGCCTTTTAAACCTACCGTAGATAGACATTTAGCCCCGGTTGGTAACCCTTTAACCCCGGTTGGACTAAAGGGACCTTTATCCCCGGTTCGTAATACCAACCGGGGCTAAAGGGTCTACCTTTACCGGGGCTAAATGTTCTGGACCTTTAGTCTCGGTTGGTAACACCAATCGAGACTCTTTAGTCCCGGTTGGTGTTACCAACCGAGACTAAAGGTCTATTACCCCGGACAAAAAAACAATCGACGAAAAGTGGTTTCTCTACTAGTGGAGAGAGAGAGAGAGAAAGAAATGAAAACATGGAACTTACATAACGGTCTGCTTAGATTCATCTTCGTATAATAAAATGATCTGTTTAGATTCATTAGCATTTGATACAAGCGTAGAAATAATGCACTGTCATAATTGTTGAGGTGGTACACTATTTATTGAAGTGTTCTATTAGCTCAGCTATTCTATTTAGTTGGTTGTATCTATCATTTGAACCCAAAGCTTAAGTTGATGAAAATATGTGGGCAACTCACGTTATACCTCAATATACTCATCCTCATGTCAGTCCAAAAGATTAAACAATGGAGTAGTTGGACAATTATTCATACAATGGAGATCTGAGATGCTATAGTTTTTTTAAGCCTGGACTTCTAAGATACAACCATAATATCTGAACACACACACGGACACATATATTTATACCACCACATGTATACAACGTACACACCTAGTGCATATGCTAAACCTATAAACTATATACACACACTACATGTCCTTTTGGAGATTGGTGAAATCTGACGATATGCTTCTTAAGCGACATACACACCACAATACTACTATGACTTCACATGTATGTTCAGGACCTGCACTATATTTTTAGACATCCCATGGTGGGGCTAGGTAGCACTCGCGGCCAGAGTTACCACCACTTGACTACTCCGCTCCACGTTTTTCAGCTCTGTTCTACGTTTTTTAGTCAAACAGTTTTAACTCCACGCACACAGCTTCAGAAAAAAAAAGGTGGAGTTGTGAGAGCACCTAAAGAGACATTCCACAAACTCCAGTTTTTTTGTGGAGCTGCTCCACAATGGAGTTTGCAGAGTAGAGTTTGTGGAGCAGTCCCAAACATGCCCTACACGCCCCTTCTCATCAGCGGGATGCTAGAGTTGACAGACAATATATAGCAACCAGGATAAGAGTAAGTAGTAACTTTTTAGCAACGTTTTCGCGATTAATAATTGACTAGGTAAATGCCCGTGCGTTGCAACGGGAGCTCATAACACCACAATAACATATGTGTATGAGCGTGTGTTATATTATTACCTAAAATAAATACTATAATCATGACGTTCCAATCAATATTACATATGTCTTAAGAAAAGATAGATAATTAAAATATAACTCAAACTTCAATATAGTTTATAATGTAAGAACCTATTGTATCGCTTCATACCTACAATACGTGCAAGCTTGTATTTATTAAGAAATTCAAATTTATCTTGAATTTTCCTTTGTATGTTAATAGTTTGATCATAAAGTCATTTCGTATTCTTTACCAATCATGTGCATAGCCGAGGTGGGCAACGCACATAAGACAAGTACTGGGTGGATGGTATGTTAAGTTCTATTGATAAAGACAAATTGATATTTTTCCGTTGCAACACACGAACATTCACTTTAATCATAACATGTTTGTGTTTTACAATATACTGTAAATTAAGAATCTAATCTCTCAATAATTCGATCAGAAAACGTGTTTTGCATGAACACCAAGCTACAGCTGGTCACCAATCAAAGATGATCCAAAAGATTTTTAAGTCCAAGATGCAGAACCTCGCTTCTTGCAGCTGAAGCATGCATATGACTCAAGTTGTAGCTAGAAGTATGCTAGAAGTATTCTGCATATAAGTTGTTTGTTAATTTAAAGTTCAAATATTATTGATATCTTAAAAAATATGTATCAACGTGTGATCCATTACCTTTTTTCATAGAGTCAGAACCTCTTTATATACGATATTCTTTGTGAATATATCTTTCGTTGGTTTCTTCTTCCCCTTCCTTTTCCCTATCCCCTTGTTCACGTCCTTCTCAGTAGTCGGCACAGCCAGGATTCTAATGTTTGACCTTGTTGTAGCTCTTGATAGCGCCACATACAATTGGCCATGCGAGAACACTGGTTCCGGTAAGTATACCCTAACGTTAGGGATAGTCTGTCCCTGTGCCTTGTTAACGGTCATCATGAAGTTGAGCCGAATAGGGAATTGCTTTCTTTTAAATTGGAAAGGGAATATCTCGTCGTCTGATGGGCATAAGGGTATGCGAGGCAGAAAAACCCGCTTTCCTGCGTGTTGTCCCAACACAATTTCTGCATCTATGGTATTCTTTTGGAACCCCCGTATGATAAGTCTGGTACCATTACAAAGTCCATTAGCAAGTTCAATGTTCCTAAGCAATATGACCGGACAACCAATCTTCAGTTTTAACACATGTGGCGGTAGACCATTGGGTGTCAAAGTGTTAAGGAATTCCTCAGGGTAGTAGTTGTGAGGATCGTCCACCGCACCGTCAAAACTATGGTACACCATCTCATCCCCTTGGAATCGACCTATCATCTTCATGTTAATCATATCAACCCAACTGTTCCGTGTAGATAATATCACTCGAGAGGTGATATAATCTTTGCTTGACATATTTGTATTTAGATTAGGAAATATGCAATCAATTAGTGTATCAAGGTCACTATCTTCACCGGTGTGCGGTACACATATATCATTAGGAAGACATATTTCATCATCAACATTTGCCTCCTCAGAACCTCCACCGACGTGCAACAAGTATTCTGCAAACCACGGGTCGCTCTTTGCCCTCATGTTGCGCCACAGTTTTAGATGTCGCATAGAATCCCAAAGGTATGACATCCTTAGCGAGGCACCGACTACTTGAGCCCTCGATCCTCTTCGGACAACGGGAAGAACCTGTTTGAAATCTCCACCGAACACCATGGTCTTCCCTCTGAATGGCAGCTCAGGACGATCCATTATATCACGGAGACTATTGTCTAGCGCCTCGACACCCTGCCTCTTCATCATTGTCACCTCATCCCAAATAATAAGGGATGCGGTCTGAAGTAGCTTGGCGGTACCACTCTGTTTTGTGAAAGTGCAGAAAGCCCCATTATCGATGGTGAGGGGAATATTAAAGCGCGAGTGGGCAGTTCTGCCACCAGGCATTATTGAGGCTGCAACACCAGATGTAGTTGTTGCAACAGCAATCTTTTTTTGGCTACGTATGGTAGTGAGAAGGGCTTTGTAAAGATAAGTCTTCCTAGTCCCACCAGGACCATCCACAAAGAAGAGACCCCCATGTTCGGTATCAACCGAGGACATGATCTCATCGTATGCATCCCGCTGCTCCTTATTAAGGGTATCTGACAGAGCCACATCATCCTCGTTAGCCCCAATGCTAGCCTCCTCAAAGATCTCTCTAGGAATATCACAAGAGGTGTCATATGTGTCATTGATATCAGGAAGCGGGTACATCTTTATATCCTTTTGCATCGATTGTAGCATTTTTTTAATATCTTTAAGGACCATTTGCTCCGCCATAAAGTTGGATCGATTATTGCATTTGTAGTCCTCTGACATTGCCTCCTTATGTTTCTCCCATAGTCCGAACACATCGTTAGGCTCACAAAATACCAGTATTGTTGCAAAAAGTCTTCGTAACGCATATGGAATCATCCACCCGGTTGCCTCAGAAAGACTCTCATCTAGTGTATTGTCCTCTTCAATTAAGCCTCTTTTTTCTGCAGCTTCACAGGAGGTCGCTAGAAGTTTTTCATCAACAGTCCTTGGACACTCAAAGGAGGTTGCACCTGCCACGTGGTTTAGAAGAACCCTAAGATAGTAACGCTCACCCTCCGCTGGATTGGCACACACAATTCTTCCAATCTGTCGTAATGTTTTATCACGTACCCTCTTCTGCCAAACTTTGGTCTGTGCTTGCCATGTATAAAACTCAGGAAAATCTCGATACAATATACCCCGAGCTCTTTCATTTGTTCTATTCATCTCAAAGTATGATGTAAGCATTGACTTTTCAACACCTGGACGATTAAGCACTCTCGAACCCCCTCGTGCTGGTGAAATGACACCATGTGCATGTTAGGAAGATGGAGCTGTAAGGATAAAACTACAGGGTTCCTATCACTCAAATCAAAATTGTATATACTCCATAATGCTTCTGGAGGGGTTACCCATCTAGCATCTTTGTATTGCTTGATCTCATCGATGTTCCCTTCACTGTCCTCCTTGTTAGCCTCTCTCACAGCCACCGACGCTCGGTCATGACCCTTGTAGATGTACTTAAATAGATACTTGACTGCTTTGATGCTCCCACATGCCTCAACATTGATGTGGTAGTTGAACAGCTGAAGGAGATATGGGTTGTAAGGAACGACCCATGTGTTGTCAAGATCATGGTCGCGAACCTTTTCCTTTTTGCCATCTTCACGTCGCCTGTAAACTGCGTATGAATCCTTGCCTTGTATAGTGACATCACAGAAAGGTCGAGGGTATCGGTTCTTGCACGAATCATGACCTTTTGTGCATGGACAATTAGGATTAAGCACTCCGCATGGGCCATGCATCATATGCTTGGTAACCATCTTATACAAGAATGAGTACTTCTTGTTTGGTAGCTCAGCTGAGATGAGGAGATCATACTGCTTTGGGCACGTGATCTTGTACTTTGTGTCCATGATTAGCAAAAAATGTGCGTGCGGCAAACCCCTCTTCTGAAACTCCACAACATATACATGCGCTCGAACCTTTCCAAGGATATCCATTTTTAGTAGCCTATACTTTAGCTCTTCTAGCTTTGCTTTGAAGACCCGAACAACGAGATCTAGACGATCTTGTGGCGTCTGACCAGGATAGAGTTCACGTTTTTATCTCATCCCAGTTCGGGTTACATGTCATAGTGAGGAAGATGTCTGGTTTACCAAACCTCCGTACAAGAGCCATGGCATCCATGTATCGACGCCTCATGTCACGTGGTCCTCCAATAAATGATGAAGGCATCACTGTCTGCTTTCCAATAGATTCTGCTCTACCTTCACCGGCATGCAGGCTATCCACTAATCCTTGATATAGGTCGGCCCTAATATCGGTCTGATGGTTGCGTATGTAATCTAATCGAGAGCTCTCAATCTTTATGTACGTGTCAACAACAAACTGCTGGAACAGACGCTTGCCATAAAGAATGGGGTTAAATATTCCTGGACTCATCTGAAATTTGTAGCAATAGTAGTCACGCACAGACACACATAGTCTACCAGGGGATTCTACAAAAAATAGCCATGAATTAGAGTTGTTTGTAGCATAACTATTAAGGTACATATATGTGAAGTATTAAATAAGAAGAATAACAAACATGTTTCGTCTTCTGACCCACTACGAGCCTTTTGCAAGGCACGGTACACGATGACTTCTTCCATACTAACTCCATTCTTTGGAATATCCATGTGCCACCCAAGCTCACCCCTCAGGAAGAATAGAGGGTACGAAAGAGCATCATAACATCCATGATATGAGCGGATGCCATGTCTGCTTCTATCTTTCCCGTTGTTGACACCGTTTTTCGACACGTGTCAAATGGGCTGAGGCTTGACTGGCTGGTGACTATTCTCCATCGGCATCGGTAAAGTATGAGTTGATATGGAGTATGTTGCCGATGGGAGCTGGATGGTCTTTGCCGACAAAGGGTTTATTGGTGGTCTTACCGATTGCTGATGAGCTGCTATTGCTCATTGCCGATGAAGACTCTTTGCTGATTGCCGATAAAGACTCGTTGCCGATTACCGATAAGGGCTCGTTGCCGATTGCCGATGGAAGATAGTTGCCGATTGCCGACAAGGGTTTATTGCCAATTGCCGACGAGGGGATGCTACCAATCGGGAAAAGTGTTGCCAATGCCGATGAGCGTAACTTAGCGCTTGGGGGCAGCTGAAAGTTACCGATGGCCCAAAGAAGGAAGGTGCGGATTAAAGGGATCTGCCGATGGAGAGTTTCCATCGAGAAGTATAAGGAAACTGGTGTTTTGTGCCAGTATTATTATAGTAGTTTGAGTCCGGCTCTTGCATGGGTCGTTTATTTTCCTTTAAAATAGGTGTGTTTGTTTAGGAAATAAATATTGTTATCCGGCTCCTGCGCGAGTCAGTTTCCTTTAAAGTAGGAGTTTGTTTTAGGAAAGATATGTGTCGTGTCATTGTACAACTCTCCATGCGGGAGTATAAATATAAGCCCAAGGGCTATGGAAAATCAATCCAATTAAAAACAAACCAATTCTACTTTTTATCCTACTTTTATCGCAATTTACCTTCTTATGCATTAGTTATAGTTATCAACGAGTTCTTCAAGCTTTCGACGGGCTGCATCACCTTGATCTCCGTCAAAGTCTTTGTTAGTTCCGTGTGGGAGTACCTCTAGGCTTTGGCAATCCGGGCGCATCGCTGTTTGCCTCGTCTAGCTCTGCTCTAAGTTATCTGTGATCAATCTGAGCCTTGACGTCCGGGCGCATCGCTGTCGCCTCGTTCAGTTTGTCATAGTTATCATCCTTGTCGATTGATTGGTCAAATCGACTGGCACGCCCTCGACATCGAGCTTTGGGTAATAGCCCGAGGTGTTCACGGATCTGACGCTTTTTGTGTCAACACCTCTTTTGGCACGCTCGGTGGGACCTGATTATATAAATCTACACATCCGGCATGGCTGATCACGCCGATGTCGATCAGAGGAATGTCATCGCAGTGTCTGAGGCCGATCTGAAAGACGATTAGAAGCAGGCCATGGAGCGGGCTATGGAGGAATACAGGCAGCTGTATCTCAAATCCTTCAGCCTCAGCAGGAGCGACGAAGCAATCCAGAAGCAGGACCCGCCGTTGCCACGGCAGGTCACGTACGACGCCAACCCTGGCAAGCTACAAGAGATGGTTAACGCCGCTGTAAGTCAAGCTTTGATTAACCACTCTAGCGTGCTGTCCAATACTGTCTACAATGCTGTCGCACAAACATTCAAAGAAGGACATGCACCTCGATATGCCGGCCCAGCGTACCATCAACCTGGATTGGCATCTGCAAGCCCATCGGCGGCCCAGATGGCGTCTTCCACCCCTGTGGAACCGTCTGCCGATGTGGCTACGTCACCAAGACCGAACGCCGGCGACACTACCAAGTTCAACGCAGATCCAGCCGCGTCGGCAACTTCAGGACCAGCCCCCGCTAACTGGTGGGGATACGGTATGCCTCCAAATCTATATGCTGGCTCTAATCTGGTGCAGGGAGACGGTTCAGCCTGGAAGAACTCTACGGCATTGGCAGCACAGCCACAACCGATGGTTCATATGATGCACAACTCTGCGCCTGCTCCAACCATACAAGTGTCATCAGATGATCTCCAAGTAATCCCCAAGATACCTCTGATGCCACCATCGGCAAGCTTTGTGCCGATGCAACACATTATAACCACCGGCAGTCAATCCCTGGCGGCAAACTCTCAAGCCGGAGCTCCAAATCCCCAAGGCAACCTGGTGATCAATTGCTCCAAGATTCAAGAGCCGCATGCTCCGGTCAGCTATCAACCATCGGCAAGTCACATACCGATGCCTTACAATATGGGATGGGTCAACCAGCCACCAGCTCAGCAGCCCGGCGCGCCAATGTGTTATTATGGAGGCCCAGCTTACATCCAAGGCAGATCATCGGTACAACAACCGATGAACGTAACAGTTCAGCCGACTCCGCCAAGTATGTCAAATCATCCATCGGTAAGCCAACCGATGCATAGCATGCAAATGACTGATGCTACGCCTGCGACAACTGCATATCTTCAAGGGGCGCGTCAGCCGACTCCGCCAAGCATGCCGATCTATCCATCGGTAAATCAGCCGATGCATAGCGTCCAGATGACTGGTGTTGCGCCCACGACTACTACACATCTCCAAGAGGCCCATCAGCCGACTCCACCAGTCGATAATCAGCCAATGAGTCGGCAGGAGCAGGATGCGTATTGGGTCGGTAAGATTGCCGAAGTCATGAAGGAGCAATTCGGTATCAAACCCAAGGTCAATACATACTCCTATCGGACCCCGTACCCGCCTGCATATGACTTGATTCCTCTCCCAAATCGGTACAAGGTGCCTGATTTTACCAAGTTCTCCGGCCAAGACGACACGTCGACGATGGAGCACATCAACCGCTTCATTATCCAGTGCGGGGAGGCTGCCAGCAGGGAGGAATTAAGGGTGAGACTATTCTCGTCATCATTGTCTGGATCGGCTTTCACATGGTTCATATCATTGCCTCCAAATTCTATAATTACATGGGCCGATCTGGAGAGGCAATTTCACAAATACTTCTTTGCTGGCATACATGAGAAGAAGCTTACCGATTTGGTTAAAATGAGACAACGCAACGATGAATCGGTAGAAAGTTTTGTGCAGAGGCTGCGGGATGTGAAGAACAAGTGCTACAGTCTGGTGCTTGATGATCGGCAACTAGCAGATTTGGCTTTCCAGGGTTACTGCCACACATCAAGGACAAGTACGCGTCCCAGGAGTTTGAGAGCCTAAGTCACCTGGTGCAGAGGATTGCCGATCAGGATGTCAAAGCCTTTGAGCCCAGGAAGACTTGGAACAAGAAGGTGACTTTCATCGGGAGAGAAGAAGACTCTGGATCGGATGAAGAGCTGAATGTCGATGCGGCCGAATGGGTGAAGGATAAGAAGCCTGTGTCTTATCCGTTCAGCCAAAAAGAAACAGAAAGGTTCACCTTTGATATCACCAAGGCCGATAGGATGTTTGACCTATTGCTGCAAGAGGGGCGAATCAAGTTGGCGCCCAATCAAGTGATTCCATCGGCCGAAGAGCTCAAGAAGATTAGGTACTGCAAGTGGCATAATGCAACCTCACACAGTACCAATGACTGCAAAGTATTCAGGCAGCAGTTGCAATCGGAGATTGAGTCTAGGCGTATTAAGTTTGAAAGCTCTAAAGCCTAGAAGCCGATGAAGATAGATCAGCACCCGTTCCCAAACAACATGGTGGAAATCAATGACAAAACCAAAGTGCTGACATCGGAAGCCGCTAGAAGGAATTCATCGGTAGATCCTGACTACCAAGTGCCTAAGCGCGACGCAGGAAAGTTTGCCGATGACAGAAAAGGTAAGAAGGTTGCCGATGAAGGTAACAGCGCCAACAGGGGTCCCGGGATGGTGATTACTCACAAACAACCAGGGCGATATCATCGGCAATCACGTGAGGAACGGTATCGACAAGAAGAAGAGCATCGGGAATGACTTCGACATAAGGACCACTGGAGGTGTCCCTTCTTTGTTCATTGCTGGGAAGAAGGCATCAAGCTGCCCACTGCCGATAACTGTCCGGAATGCAATGGGTACTACGCAGCCGATCGGTCAGGTAAGCGACCTTGTTTTGATGATCAGGCACCCAGGTACGCCCGGCCGCTCAGAGAAGACAGATCGGCACATGACCGACTGGGGGGCAAACTCAGTGCCCATGATCGGCTTGGCAGGCGCGTTGACCAGAGGGAGCTCGAGGAGATGGCCAACGCTAGAGCGCCCGACGAGGAGATATTCTCCGGCGAGCCCAACATCGAAAGAAGTGCCGATGTGAGCAGTGAGAGGTAGCATCAACCTGTCTGGAAGACCAAGCTTCCTCCCTGGTGTCCTAAGGGTTTGACTAAGACTCAGAAGAGGAGAATTCAACGCCAGCGTCGCGACGACCTATATGACAGTGCAGAACCCTCGGAGGAGAAGCAATGGAGGCCGAAGCGCAAGGACAGAGGCCCATCGGCAGATATAAACATGGTTGTCATGTTGCCAATGGAGTTTATGGCACCCGTCAGCGATGATGAAGAGGTTGCCGAGATGGCACAGTTGGTGTTGGACCCGATGGCGGCTATCTTCGAAAAGCCGGCCGAGGACGAGAGGCAGCACCTGAGGGCTCTGTTTGTTAAGGGCAGGGTGGATGGTCAGCCGATGACCAAAATGCTAGTGGATGGCGGCGCGTCGATCAACATAATGCCCTATGTCGTGTTCAGGAAGCTTGGTAAAGGCGATCAGGACTTGGTCGAGACCGACATGAAGCTCAAAGACTTCGAAGGCAATGTGTCAACCGCCATGGGAGCCGTATGTGTTGAACTAACCATCGGCAGCAAGACTTTGCCGACAACATTCTTCGTAATCAGCGGCAAAGGCACCTATAACTTACTCCTTGGAGGGACTGGATTCATGCTAATTGCTGTATCCCTTCTACTATGCATCAGAGCTTGGTACAGTGGATTGGGGATAGGATTGAAGTCGTCCGCGGTGAGGCCCCATCTACTGTTGCATCGGCGGAGTTAAACACTTATGAGCAGACCAGGTGCATATCTGGCGAAGCCTGGGACAAAGAGTTCCTCAAAGTCGCCGATTACCGCATCAAACCGATCCAAGCAGTCGGTCCTGAGGAGGAGTTTTGATGGATCAGTTCGCCGATGACGGAAAGCTGGGGCAGGGCTTCACGTCCGCCGATGACTTGCTCAAGGTTGACATCGGCGATGGTAGTAAACCTAGGCCTACTTTTATTAGTGCTAAGTTAGATTCCCAATGTAAGCGGCAGTTAATTGATTTATTAAAAGAGAATAAAGATTGTTTTGCTTGGGACTATACAGAGATGCCTGGTTTAGACCGATCGATAGTTGAACATCGGTTACCCATCAAGTCTGGTTTTCGGCCACATCGGCAGCCAGCGCGCCGATGCAAGCCTACCATCCTACCCGACATTAAGGCTGAGATTACCAAGTTAATCGAGGCTGGATTCATTCGGCAATGCCGATATGCCGATTGGATTTCTAATGTGGTTCCTGTGTATAAAAAGAATGGAAAACTTCGTGTTTGTATTGATTTCAGGAACTTGAACAAGGCTACGCCGATGGATGGCTACCCGATGCCCGTTGCCGATCTGCTGATCGATGTTGCTGCCGGACATCGAATTATTAGCTTCATGGATGGTAATGCTGGGTACAATCAAATATTCATGGCCGAAGAAGACATACCCAAGACTGCTTTCTGATGTCCGGGTCACGTCGGCTTGTTTGAGTGGGTAGTCATGACTTTTGGCTTGAAGAATGCCGGTGCCACTTATCAGAGGGCGATGAATTTTATCTTTCATAAGTACATCGGCACAATTGTTGAGATCTATATCGATGATGTGGTGGTTAAGTCTGGAGACTTCAAGAAGCATCTTGCCGATTTGCAGAAGATATTGGAGTGCACAAGGAAGCATGGGCTGAAGATGAATCCTAACAAGTGTGCGTTTGGCGTATCGGCGGGGCTTCATGGTACATCAAAGAGGCATTGAAATCGGCAGAAAATCTCTTGATGCAATTAACAGGGTAGTTGCTCCTAAAAACAAGACTGAGCTGCAGTCTCTGATCGGCAAGATTAATTTCATTAGAAGATTTATATCCAATCTGTCTGGCAAGATTAAATCTTTTAGTCCTCTGTTAAAGTTGAAAGCCGATCAGGAATTTATATGGCGAGAAGAGCAGCAGTCAGCCTTAGAAGAGATTAAACGGTACTTGGTAAATCCCCCAATCTTAGTTCCACCTCAGCATGGGAGGCCTTTCAGGTTATATTTGTCTGCCGATGACGGTGTTATTGGGTCAGCCTTAATTCAAGAGTTTGAAGGGAAGGAGCGTGTAATATATTACCTGAGCAGAAGGTTGGTGGACGCTGAAACCAGGTATTCGGCCACAGAGAGAATGTGCTTATGTTTATATTTCTCTTGTACCAAATTAAGACACTACTTACTGTCGGCCGAATGCACTGTTGTCTGCAAAGATGATGTGGTCAAGTACATGTTGTCAATGCCGATTTTGAGTGGGCGAATCGGTAAATGGATTCTAGCATTATCTGAATTTGATCTAAGGTATGAATCGGCAAAGGCTGTTAAGGGTCAGGTGATGGCCGATTTTGTCACTCAGCACTGCAATATGGTGGGCTTTGTTGAAATTTCCCCTTGGGCTCTGTTCTTTGATGGGTCTACGTGCAAGGATGGAGGAGGTATCGGTATTCTGTTGATTTCACCCCGAGGACAGAGGTACGAAATTTCTTTGCCGATTGTTGCTACTTCAACAAACAATCAGGTTGAGTACCAGGCTTTGCTTAAAGGGTTAGAACTACTCAGGGAAGTGCATGCCGATGCCATTGAAATCTTCGGTGATTCCATGTTGGTGATTAATCAGCTGATCGGGACATATGAGTGCCGAAGTGAAGTGTTAATTGCAGCCCATGAGCGGTGTCTGCGGTTGTTAAAAGAGTTTAAAGAGTACCGCCTTGAGCACATTCCAAGGTTGCATAATGAAGAGGCTAATCGGCTGGCACAGAATGCCTCAGGATATCAGCCGATTCAGGAAGTCACGACATCGGTAACAAATGCCGATGACTGGAGAAAGGGGATTGCCGATTACTTGAGGGATCCATCCAGAAAAGTTGAAAGGCGCCTAAGGTTCCAGGCCACTAAGTATGTGCTCCTTGATAATGAGTTGCATTATCGGACAATTGACGGAGTTTTGCTCAGATGTCTTGGCAAAGAGGAATCAAGGGAGTTGATGGGTGAGATCCATGAAGGTGTATGTGGAGCGCATCAATCGGCATTCAAGATGAAGTGGATGATTAGGCGGAATGGATATTATTGGCCAACAATCCTGGAAGATTGTTTCGCTTATTTCAAAGGGTGCCAAGATTGTCAGAAGTTTGGTAATGTGCAAAGGGCGCCTGCATCGGCAATGAATCCTATAATTAAACCTTGGCCGTTCAGAGGATGGGCTATTGATCTCATCGGCCAGATTTATCCGCCGTCGAGCAAGGGGCACAAGTTCATACTTGTTGCTACCGATTACTTCACTAAATGGGTTGAGGCAATTCCGTTGAAAAAGGTGACATCGGCAAACATGGTGGATTTTGTTAAGGAGCATGTTGTTTACCGATTTGGTATTCCTCAGACCATTATCACCGATCAGGGGACCATGTTCACATCAGGAGAGTTTGATGACTTTGCTGCTAGCATGGGTTTCAAAGTGTTGAATTCTTCTCCTTATTACGCTCAAGCTAACGGTCAAGCCGAAGCAACTAATAAGGGAGTCATTAAGCTTATAAAGCACAAAATTGAAGAAAACCCTAGAAGGTGGCACATGGTGTTGAACGAAGCTTTATGGTCATATCGGATGGCTTGTCATGGTGCGACCAAGGTCTCGCCGTATCAGTTGGTTTATGGACACGATGCTGTCCTACCTTGGGAAATTAAAACTGGTTCTAGGCGATTATCTTTTCAAGATCAGTTGACGACCGATGATTATGTTACTCTGATGAAAGATGAGTTAGAAGATCTGGCAGGTCATCGGTTGAGAGCGTTAATTAATATTGAAGAGAACAAGAAGAGGGTTGCCCGATGGTATGATAAGAAAGTAAAGGTAAAAGAATTTGCCGATGGTGATTTGGTTTGGAAGTTAATTTTACCAATTGGGACTAAGAGCTCTAAGTTTGGAAAGTGGTCCCCTAATTGGGAAGGTCCTTATCGGATAAAACAGTCTGCTCCTGGTAATGCGTACATTTTGGAAACCTTCGAAGGAGTGACGTTTTCTAGGGCGATTAACGGCAAATACTTGAAGAGATATTACCCTAGCATATGGGTAGACGCATGATGCTTAGTCAAATGCCGATTAAAAGTAAACTTATAAAAACATCGGTAAAAGCAAACTGGTGTTATATTACAGGACAAAATCGAGTATCGGGCTACATTCTTGCCGATACTACAGGCATTAGAACAAGGAGTGGATAACGTTTATCGCACGCAGGCGAATTTGGTCTATTTCGTCTAACTCCTTGGCGTCAGCATCGGCAGAGCCCTCAACCAGCTTGATTTTCTTTTTCCACGAGATAGCTTGCCGAGCGTACTGATCCCTTTCTTGCTGTAAAGTCCCGATGGAGTCGGACAGTTGGGTCTTTTGTTGGTTGGCTGCCGTTAGACCCTCTTCAACCTGTTGCAGCTCTGCCAGCAGTTCCTCCTTCCTCGCCGATAGTTGAGAAATTTCCTGGTCAAGGTTGCCGATGGAAGTTTTGGCTTGACCGATGCTTCTGTGTTTCTCATCGGCAAGACTTTTAAATCTGAGCTTCTCCTCCTCGCTCTTGGCTTGGGCCGCTCTATCGGCAATACGACGAGTAAGCCGCTGGTATCTGGATTTGTTTGACGTCAATGGAAGCTGCTTAGAGGATGGTTTCTGCTGCATCGGCGGAGAGATGGCTTTGGATATCTTTGAATATAATCCTTGCCGCTGATGAGTCCTGAATAAGTTGGGAGGTGTCTTGCAGCAGCAGGGAGAGCAATTCTTCAAGTTTGGATTTGACTTCCGCCGATAGAGCCGGGTGGGAGATTCCTTCTTCATCGTCGTCGGGGACGTCGACGGCAAAAGAGAACAAACTCTCTGCTCGGAGGCGGCTTGAGCGCTCATCTTCGTTCTGAAGGTTTAGGCTGTAAGAGAAGAGGCTGTCCGGAGAGTCCTGGGCCTGAAAACAAAGGTTAAAATATGCCGACTGCAAAACTATACTATGATCTTTATGGTAATCTACTTACCGTTTTGAAACGGATCTCCTGCCTGGGGCTTGGTATGCTAGACGGTCCGGCTTCATCTTGAACATCGGCGGCAGATGCCGA
Organism: Microstegium vimineum; assembly: GCA_022036555.1. Taxonomy (NCBI): domain Eukaryota; kingdom Viridiplantae; phylum Streptophyta; class Magnoliopsida; order Poales; family Poaceae; genus Microstegium; species Microstegium vimineum. Next base: position 60,095,546 of record CM039131.1, on the reverse strand, counting down.
TGACTGAGCCCGTGTTGGGGAGGTAGCCGACGCCGCTGGTCTTGGTGTGATCGTTGCTGGCGGCGCCTCCGATGTAGTGACGGTTTCTTGTGGTGGCACTCTGTCATCGGGGACTTGGGTCGATGGTGCCGATGCCGACGTTGTTGCTACTACGAAGGCTTGAGTAGTTCCTTCGTCAGGTAATCTGGCTGGCGATGCTGACGCTGATGCTACCTCCGCTGCTACGACGGGAGTTGTTTCTTCAGTCACCATAGCCGGTGCCGATGCCGATGCCGTTTCGATCGCCGCAGCAGCCACTATCTCCTGGACGGGGGCGTCATCCATCGGCAGTTCAGGTACGGAAGTCAATGGAACTCCTACCAATGACCCGTCGGCAGGTGGTGTGACTGGACCCAGAAGCTCTGCTGGCGGCGCATCGGCAGCTGATGGTGCAGTTGGAGCCGATGGCGGAGGGGAAGCTAGCCTCAGGCGCCTTTTCTTTGTCGGCGCAGCAGTAGGAGAGCCAATCCTCTTGGATGAAGACTGGGGGGCATCGGCAACAGGGTCAGAAGTTAGTTGTATTCTGTGAGCAGATGCCAATGACCATAATGCCTGAAAATACAAAGCGAGTTATGCAAGGTAGATGTTGCCGATGAAACGGTGTATGATCGGTACAAGTAAAGAGTTTACTGCATAAGTTTGCGTGAAGGCAACAGCGGCAGCCGATGTAGCCTGAGCTGTTGTAGGCATCGGCAGGGGTACCTGTTGAGGCGTGAAGGCGGCCAACGTCGGGGCTTTGTTGCCGATGATCGATATAGGGCCCATCATCCGAAGTTTGAAGAGTCTGCCGCTATTGCCCATCGTGGGGACTGGATCATCGGCCTGTCAAATACAAAGGTGCAGAGGAGTGATGATGCTGATGACAAATAAAATAATGAGAGTACATCGGATAGCGAACTTACTGCGTCGTCGGGAATGAGGTAATCGGCGTCGATCAAGTGCCGATAGTAGTGCGAAGACTTGGCGAGTAGTTGGCACTTCCATTCTTGCCACCAAGACTTGAACTCGTTGGTAATGAAGGAGGTCGGCGTCCAGGAGGACAAGTCAAGGTCTGACAAATCGGCATCGGCAGGGAGGTTGATGACCTTGTTCCAATCCAGATGGCTGGAGATTGTCTGTCTGGGTCTTACTACCTTGGAATAGCACAGCTTGATCGGCAGTTGGCCAAATGCCAGTTGTCTTGCCGCTGCCGATGGGTAGTAAAACTCGTACGATGGCGGGGCATTCTTCCCAGATCCAAAAATGTTTACCGGGAGGGCTCGGGGAGTGATGCTGGCCCTCATGATTGCTTGGTTCTCAGGCAAGCTCATATCGGTCAAGTTGAAGAGCAGGGGGAACTGGTTCTGTTCATCAAGATATGGCCACCAACTCCGTTCTGAGGAGGGAAGTCCGTTGTAAAACCTCTGGAAAAAGTAGCCGAAGTGCTCTACATCGGCATCGGTACCAGGCAGCATTATGACGGCTTCTCCAAAGTTAAGCGGAGGCCGAGTTGCCGATTCGTCATCATCGTATCGGTAGTCTTCTGATATATCCCTCGGGAATTGTTGGGAAAATAGATCAAACCCGAGAGTCTTGTGCATGTGAGCGTTCAGCCATAGGTTAACAAACCACCAGGGGCCACCGAGATTGCCGATAGGCTCCCCTAGCAGCAGCTTGTTGGATACTTGGTGCAGCAATCGGTAGACTGACCCGAGGAGGTACCTGCCTAAAGGGAGACTTGTGCCATTGGCAAGCAGTTCAGCCGCGGGGAGATGCATGGTAGTCGGGCCGATAGTTTTGCCACAGAAGACAAACTTTTCTAACCACATGTTTAAGAAGATGGCATGCTCCCGTTGGCTTACCGATCCAGTTTTCTGATGCTTCTGAATGTAGCCTGTCCAGCCGCCGATACTGCGGGTGTTCACCATGTGCTCAGCTTTTCTGTTGAAGAGGCTAAGCGTATCGGCAGAAGTGATATCCAAGCCGGTCAACATGTAGACATCGGCAAGGGTGGGAGTAGTTGGTCCATGCCTGAAGAGGAAGGCATTCATGCTATCGGACCAGAAGTATGAAGCTGCTATCATTAAGTTCTCATTCTTCTCTGTATCGGCAATTGAGAGCCTAATGCATTGATCTAAGCTACGCTCCTGCCAGTACACCTGCTATGACCTTGCCAACCTCAGATACCAGTTTTTCCATCCTTTGGTGTGCTTGGGCCATGAACGGAATGTGTCTTTCCACAATCCCAGACCAAAGCTTTCAGATCTAAATGGTATCCTATTGGTTTCTGCGTTGATGATGGAAGTGGGGTCTGGATTGCCCATTGGGCCTAGGCAGCTAAGATTGGAACCAGCAAGAGGGATGATGACTTTGTTGTACAGCTCCTAGGGTTCGAGAAAAGGACGAATCAGAAGGAAGAACAGAGGTGAAATCAGGTTTTTTTGCGCAAAAAAGAGAGGTTGGATTAGATGAGGAATGGATCTTACCTTCGGGATGTCAACTTGGATTGCCATTTGGAACCGGAGGGGTGCTTGGTTCGTCCTTAGATTGCAAAGGGTACTGTTGCTCGAGCTTGTGTTCTTCAGGGCAGCCGGAGGTTGAAGACGAAGGCAGGAAGGTGAAAGTGAAAATGGGCTCGGGTAAAAAGGACGATATGGACCCCAGTAACTTTTATAAGCCTGTTCAGGGGTATTTTGGGGTTCTGTTCCGCACTGTGCAGGAATGTAGAGAGGCCCGCGGTAGATACGCGCAGTGGTCGAGGTGGTATGTAACTGTTCATGCTACAATCGAGGGATTTTATTATTAAATTGCAGTTCCACATGCGGGGATCGAGGAAACCGTACGTTTATCTCGGGGTAACGGCTACAGCAACGGCTACAGTAACGGCTACAGTAGAGAGAATTTCGGCACGTAAAGTTATACGCTCCGAAACTGGGGGCATGTGTTGACACCGTTTTTCGACACGTGTCAAATGGGCTGAGGCTTGACTGGCTGGTGACTATTCTCCATCGGCATCGGTAAAGTATGAGTTGATATGGAGTATGTTGCCGATGGGAGCTGGATGGTCTTTGCCGACAAAGGGTTTATTGGTGGTCTTACCAATTGCTGATGAGCTGCTATTGCTCATTGCCGATGAAGACTCTTTGCTGATTGCCGATAAAGACTTGTTGCCGATTGCCGATAAGGGCTCGTTGCCGATTGCCGATGGAAAGTAGTTGCCGATTGCCGACAAGGGTTTATTGCCGATTGCCGACGAGGGGATGCTACCAATCGGGAAAAGTGTTGCCAATGCCGATGAGCGTAACTTAGCGCTTGGGGCAGCTGAAAGTTACCGATGGCCTAAAGAAGGAAGGTGCGGATTAAAGGGATCTGCCGATGGAGAGTTTCCATCGAGAAGTATAAGGAAACTGGTGTTTTGTGCCAGTATTATTATAGTAGTTTGAGTCCGGCTCTTGCATGGGTCGTTTATTTTCCTTTAAAATAGGTGTGTTTGTTTAGGAAATAAATATTGTTATCCGGCTCCTACGCGAGTCAGTTTCCTTTAAAGTAGGAGTTTGTTTTAGGAAAGATATGTGTCGTGTCATTGTACAACTCTCCATGCGGGAGTATAAATATGAGCCCAAGGGCTATGGAAAATCAATCCAATTAAAAACAAACCAATTCTACTTTTTATCCTACTTTTATCGCAATTTACCTTCTTATGCATTAGTTATAGTTATCAACGAGTTCTTCAAGCTTTCGACGGGCTGCATCACCTTGATCTCCGTCAAAGTCTTTGTTAGTTCCGTGTGGGAGTACCTCTAGGCTTTGGCAATCCGGGCGCATCGTTGTTTACCTCGTCTAGCTCTGCTCTAAGTTATCCGTGATCAATCTGAGCCTTGACGTCCGGGCGCATCGCTGTCGTCTCGTTCAGTTTGTCATAGTTATCATCCTTGTCGATTGATTGGTCAAATCGACTGGAACGCCCTCGACATCGAGCTTTGGGTAATAGCCCAAGGTGTTCACGGATCTGACGCTTTTTGTGTCAACACCCGTGTAGGACAACACTATTCTGGAACTGGCCAGGGAGTTCGCTTCCCTCGATCCAAACAACAGCGACCTCCGAAGCCAACGGAACATTGTATGTTCTTTGGTCCAGCCTCTGGTCAAGGTTTAGTGTGACATGATAGTCGTCGAGGTCTTCAGCTTGGCCCCCACTCCTGAGATGTTGTCAGTATGGGTTGTCACGAAGGATGGCCACAAGCCTCTCAATGACTTCCTTGTCTTTTTGGTACTTCTCTTCACGGCATCGTTGATAGCGGTGCTCAAGGCTTGGATCATCATCGTAAAAGTAAAGCTCAAGATGTCTTGGCTCCTTACCATCTTCTTTGCCAAATGACCTTATATTGTGATAGATTTGGCCATGTGCACGAAATGTGTATATGCCACTATTTTTCATGCTTGCAGTAGCACTATCGAGATGACAATATAGAGTAGTGAAAGAAAAATGACCATTGAAAAACCGAATGCTGTTACGAAAATGTCTAGCATCTGCATCGTTACTTGACCAAAGCCTCATAAGCTCATCAGGTATGTTTGGTTCATTGAGCTTGACCTTTCCACTACGACAACAGAACCCAAGTGTTTCATGCTCAAACCTTTTAGCATCGCAATGCTCACAATTTGGGACAGGTTTTAGCATATGGGTATCTATAGGCATGTTACTATACACCTTTTCGTATTGATCAGGTACTTCAGGGACAGAATTTGTATCTTCCACAAGGTCATTGTCATGGACATCATCATCATCTTCCACATCTTATATGACATTTAAGCTACAACAATTTAGATAAAGCAATGGGACATTTGATTTCTATTCAGTATTTCACAGAAATACCTTGCCCAGCAAACAAGTATCCCTCATCCTCTTCCTCATCCTCTTCAAATATATCTCCCTCGTCATCATCTATGATCATCAAAGATACATTGGTTAGTAGAACTACGAGTAAAAATAAACAAAATAGTTCAAATAATTTATAGAATGTTAGAAAATAGTGTAAATTACCATTGTGATCAAATAGTGGTGTCATCGGTGCGGCTGATGTAGGCTGAAGGCTAGGTCATCTCCTTTCTAATAATCATGTAATGATCATGGTTGAGTTAGGTATAATATGGTGAATAATATTTTGTTCCTAAATGAGACTATGAGGCATTAGTTTTTATCGTTGTTGGTCAGGACTGACTGAGGCAAGGGTGTGTTATCATTTAGGTGTTCTTCAGCCATGCATTCATAGTCATCAAACAGTGGTGTCGTTGATGAAGCCTCAATGTCGGGTCCTACCCTTTCTGTTAATCATGGAATGACCTTAGATCGGTTAGATATAATATGGTATATGTTACCTAAATAAGATAATGTATGTACCGATGTTGGTCACACCTGATTGAGGCAAGGGTGTGTTAACATCCACTTGGTCTTCAACCATGTAGTCACCATCTTTATTAGATGCCCTTGTATTCGAACCAATGCGGCGCCCAAACATCATGTTACGAAGAGTTAACAACGCATGTCTTTGTCCAGATGGAACATGTGTTCTTTGTGTCATACGGCCAAGCAGTAACTCATCACATCCTTCATCATCGGCCTCCTCATGAGGTGGAGGAATATAAAGAGGTGTTGAAGTGGACTCTGGGATAACCCAATCACAGGATTTTGCCATGAATCCATGAGCTCCAGATGCGCCTATAGTGGGCCACGCAACCTCAGGAATATATAACGGGTTCTCCATGGCTATAGACTCCGGGTGCAAGGTGTTCTTCTTCTTGTCGCTGGATCGTTGCAATGTTGCTTTCATTGCCTCTTTACGCAATGGAGCTTTATTATGAAGCCTCTGTCTCTCAAGCCTATGTTGCCTTTGTTCAGATGTCATGTTTGCATATGCCGCCCTACTTCTTGTGCGACATGCTATGATTTGCTCTTCTGTTAACTCCCTCGATCTATTGCTGTTAATTAAATCCGCAACTAAACCAATGCAACACTGTGAATGAATTTGATCTTTTAATATAGGGGTGTCGTTGAATCCATTTTCACTACCCACAATGCATTGAAGTGGCATTGCTAGATCACCTACAACAGTGTTTTTCAACTAACTCTGTAGCGAAACAGGCAGTGGCAGAAAATACACATTCGGGTGATCATAGTGAAAAGATAATAACCTGATAAATGAGTGGATATAGGTTCGTCATCAATGTTGTGGGCAGAGTGTGAGTCATTCCTATGCAACCAATCGTTTGTCTCATTAGGATCTAAATTTTCCTTGTTTGATGCATCTTCAGCGGCTACGGATTTTGACAACACATCACATACAAGAATCAACAGTAATAATACTTAAAAACAAGCATTTATGATCTACTACCATTGTGTTTTTTAATTTGTAGTTGTTTCTCCTTCCTCTTCTGGTAAGCTTCCCGACGTTTTCTATTTGTTTCGTCCCTTTTCTCTTGAGACATTTCTTGCCATCGAGCGTTGTCCCTTTCCCTTTTGCGATCTCTAGATCTGCCAGCTACAATCATTAATTGCCCAAATTACATCATGTAAATTTAGAAACAACAAGTTATAATGTAATGTAGCTATTAAATGAAGTTTCAAAAGTACCTCCATTCGTAGAGTTTGTCTTGTCTCCAAATGGCGTACACGAACTGTTATTTTCCATTTAATGAAATCCTATAAAACAATTGATTTATAATTTTGAATCAGGAAGATAAATATTTTTTTAGCTTGATCATTCCTTGATATATGCAATCAAATTGATGCTATCTGATAGAAAAAACACATAATAACATTTGCCCATAATAAATTCCATTTCAGTTAACTACAACAAAACTTTTAAAAAACTAAACACCTCACAAAATTGTTGAGTAGCACCACTACACGTTAGAGCCAAAATTGAGCTTTGGGTTAAAAACTACAATAAATGTTGAATGACGAGAGTAGACTAAAAGATTGGTGCTCAGTTTAATTTTAACAATGTAAATTTGCAGTTTTAGTCAATTCACCAACTGAAAATAGATACCATTCATTCACTAATTATGCGCAGAGAATAAATATTCAATCGATTGCATTTAGAGAACATGGCAGCACACACACACACACAACGAGGTGTGACTGTAGCTAGTAAAATACTGGTTGGTTGCAGCACACACAGGAATGGAAAACCAATCACTGAGATTATGAGAAGGATGAATATTTAGTTAGTACTTTGTGAAACTTTCTAGGATATACACAGGTATCTGAATTTGGAAAGACCAGAGTCTAGTAGACCTGTGCTCACAAAACATTGAATGCACTTAAACTTATGTCTGCCTATACAAACAAACTGGTTCCGGAATCTAGAAATGAGAATATGTCTTAACTTATGAACGAGAAAGGCCAAAATTAGTTTAGGTCTAAAATTGGCATAATTCGTAAATCCCAACTGATAAGAATAAATTGGACCATTGATGCTTGATTTAATTTTATCAATGTAACATAATCCTATTTAAATTCAGTTTTTCCATTCCACATTCTACTTAGTAGTACCAGTCATGTAGCATGGAAGTTCAGAAACAGAGCAGAAAGCAAAAAAAATAATTTGCCAAAGTGAATTGTGGTGCACTCAGTAATTAGATGACTGTATGTTTGCTGAATTGTTTTCTCTATAGAGTAAGCAATTTTAGGTCGAGACATTGTGTTGCCACTCTTTCTCAGATTGTTTACTGAACAGAAATGTCAAAGCAATGAACGGAAGGCTATAGCATTTTGTTCAGTGTGCTATAACATTTGCTTTTTAATCAATATACTTGCTAGAGCGGTAATTTAGGTTTCAGAAAAAATAAAGCTATCCAGATCATGGAAGTAGATATACCTGTATTGATTTTCACTTGTAATTCTGAGTCTCTCTACCTGCAGTCAAAATTAATTATTAGGCCAAAACCAGAAAAGGATGGAGCAAAGAGTAGGAATACCTGTTTTGCATTCAGTTAGTCCAAGGCTGTTCAGAAGTAAATGCAAGGGAATCAATGTAATTTCTTGAGAATTTTCAGTTACTCCTTCATTGACAGCTATAATCCCAGATTATTCAAAAGTTAATCCCATGTTTCTCACATCTAATCTAATAAGGACTCTGTCTAGTTCCAATAATAAGCACTCACAGGTATAATTTGTATTCACTAAATTGAAGAACTTGACAATCCAGATGAAAAGCCATTCTCTTTTTTTATTAAAGAGCACATATTTGATTAATGACTAGACAAAATGGTTCAAATGAATGTTTAAGGATTGTTTTATTCGTTTAAGAAAAGGTTGAAATTCAGCGCTCTTTATCAGCATTCCATTCATAGCTTCACTCCATTCATAGATTCGGGCATATATCATGCCCAAAACGATTCCATTCACACTGCACATCCAAATGCCGCCAAGGTGGGAGGGCTATGAATATTCAGAGAAAGCATGTAGAACAGTAGGCATTAAAGGACATATGGATCAACCTACTAATGGTAGTTGAAGGGAACTGTAGACTCATAACAAGAAATTTCAGATGAACCAAGAGATAAAAACAAAGGGGGGAAAATACATGTAGACGGTACCATATTCGAATAAAATTAGCCAACAAATGACATACCTGTTTGGCGCTCGTCGCTGGTGGAGGCAGCGTCCCGCGGCGCCCCATCCGGGTTGGCTCGGTAGCGAGGAGGTGGCTGCGAGTTCGGCAGCGTCCAGGTGGCGGCGGTGGCGTCCGGTGGGCTTGTACGGCACTACGTCAAAATAGATTTTACGCAGCATTGCAAAAATAGCTTTAGTGGCGGACACCCTTCCTGCCCGCTGTGGTTATTCCCTGCACCGGCTGTGCTCGGCCGGCAGCTTAAGCGCCCGCTGCGGTTAACCATTTACCGCAGCGGGCGGCATAACGTGACCACCACGGTAAATGTGTTTACCGCAGCGGTCATGTTATGCCGCCCGCTGCGGTTAATTGCTATTAACTGTATCGGTTAAATAACAATGTCCGCAGCGGTTATTTCTTTTCTATATAAGTTATAGTTCGACCTTCTTCTTCCTCAAGTCTTCTCTCTTCCAAACTCGTGGGGGGAGAGGTTTTGCCCGATTTTTTAACCAAACCATTAGATTTCGGTTTTGAGTGTTGTTTTGGAGGAGGGGACATCATAAGAGGTATTTAAAAGGTTCTCATGGTCTATTTTCTCTCTTTCCCTTGCTTTTTGACCTCTTTGGATGATCTAGATCTAGTTTCATGGAGGAAGGAGAGAAAGCTTGTGTTTTTTTATCTAGAATCATAATATTAGGTGACTAAAAGTTTTTAGAGGGTTCCCATGCTCTTTTCTCTCTCTTTTTCCTTGCTTTTTGAGCTCTCTAACTATAGATCTACATCTAGATTAGATTAAGGGAGGAAAGAGAAAAGCTTGTGTCTTTTTTATCTAGTTTTATAATTTTATATGCCTAAAAGCTTATGTTGTTGATGTGTACGGTTTGTAGCCAATATGGATAGGTCCGAATGGATGTACAAGATTAGTAGGGTACTTGATCCGCGGTATCTCGGCGAAGTGAGAAAGTTTATTGCCGCTGCGAGAGCTCACCGTGACCGATCGAATCGGAGGACAATCGTGTATCCGTGTTCTCACTGCAAGAATCTGACAGCCTTCACCAACGATGGCCAGGTGCAATCTCATTTGATTCAGTTTGGTTTCGTAGAGAATTACACAGTCTGGACTCAGCACGGCGAAAGTGTCGACCCCAGTGGTGGTGGTGCATCTGGAGTGAGCTCGGCATCGACGACGGCGCACCAAGAGCCACGAACGCCACACGTCTCATGTTCAGATACAACAACGGCAGCCTGCAACGACAACAACGATTGTGATTATATCACGGTGGAGGATCTACTCGAGGACATGGAAGATGATCATGGTGGTCAGGAGGCCACCGTGCAGGAACCCGAGGATGTGCAGCTTTTTGATGATTTAGTGAAGCACATCGATGAGAACGACGTTGTGTATGGTTCCCCGAAGTGGTTGGAAAATTTCAGAGAGATGAAGCAGGCGTCACTTGATCCTCTGTATCCGGATGGTGGCGAATGTCTGAAAGAGTGCATTGTGCTCCATTTTATCCTCCACATGTTGATGATGAAGGCCCTACATGGTTGGTCTGACAACAGCTTCAATGAGTTGTTAAGTTACCATGCTACAACATACCCGAAGAGTAACAAGTTTCCCGTGAATACTTATCGAGCAAAGAAGTTGATTCGTCCAGTGTCAATGAAAGTTCGAAAGTTCGATGCCTGCCCTAACCGTTGCATCATGTATCGGGCGGGCACTAAGTATGAGACGATGACGAGCTGTCCGCACTGCAACGCAAGTCGTTACAAGAAGAATGTTGGCTGTCGTGCGAATGCAGACGGCGACGAGTCGTTGCGAGGTGGTCCAAATAAGAAGAAGGGGGGCAAGAAGAGCACTTGAAGGACCGAGAACGACGACCAGAGGGGGGGGTGAATGGGAGCCTCAAATTTCTCTTGAAATATTCGGGCCACTCTTCCCAAAAACCAAAAACTTGGGATTTTCGAAATCGGGAGGTTGTTTAACATAAAATTCCTCCTCTATGTAGCCATTTAAGAAAGCACTTTTAACGTCCATTTGAAAAAGTTTAAAACCCTTAGAAGCCACAAAAGCTAGAAGGATTCTAATGGCTTCTAAACGAGCTACGGGAGCAAAGGTTTCCTCATAGTCTATTCCCTCCTTTTGACAAAAGCCTTGAGCTACCAACCTAGCCTTGTTGCACACTACCACCCCATCCTCACTTTGTTTGTTTTTGAAAACCCAATTGGTACCTATAGGGTGGCAACTAGGTGGTGGAGGAACTAAGACCCAAATGCGGTTTCGCTCAAAGTTTTCTAACTCCTCATGTATGGCATTAACCCAATCTGGATCCATCAAAGCGTGTCCAATATCTCGGGGCTCAAAAGAAGCGACAAAAGCCGAATGAGCAAAGTGAGAGATATAGGACCTGGACCGCGTGACTCGACGGTCAATGTCGCCGATGATGTTCTCCGGCGGGTGCTGCCGCTGGATGTGGCGGGGAGCCTGCCTGGACGAAGTGGCCTCCCCCTCGACAGCAGCTGGAGCTCCCTCAGGTGCAACGGGCACCAACTGAGGAAGCTGCTCGAACGGCCCCCATGTAGAGGAAGTAGTCGGATCGGGACCGTGAGCCGACGTGGACGTCGCAGGGTTGACGGGGGCAGCCAGTGGAGTTGGCTCGGGATCACCCCAATTGATATCATCCTGCTCCTCCACAAAAATGCTAGTGTTCACCTCATCATCACCTGCAAGCTCAAAAGCAGTGGAAACACAGGGCATAGTTTCATCGAAGGTAATCTCACAAGTCTCCATCACTCGGTCAGTTTCAAGGTTAAGTGCACGATAAGCACGAGAGTGAGTAGAATAACCAAGAATGATACCGTCAGAAGACCGTGATTCAAATCTATCCAACTTACCGTCCTTTTTGAGGATGAAGCACCTGCACCCAAACACCCGTAGGTGACTTACCTTGGGTGGTCTCCCAAATCGCAACTCATAAGAAGTCTTCTTCTTGAAAGCTCGGAGGAAAATGCGATTGGAAACATAGCAAGCAGAACTGAGTGCCTCAGCCTAGTACCGCCTAGGAGTCCTATGCTCATCGAGCATCATCCTAGTCATCTCAACAAGGGTCCGATTCTTGCGCTCAACAACACCGTTCTGGTGGGGAGTGTGAGGTGAGGAAAACTGGTGATCGAGACCCAAAGAAGAGCAAAGAGTTGCAAAGTGAGCATTCTTGAATTTTGTGCCATTGTCACTGCGGATAGCTCTCATGGCATTCTTAGGTAGCTCATTTTGAAATCTCAAAATCAGATCTCAAACAAGTAGAAAAACCTCATCCTTACTCTCCAAAAAGAACACCTAAGAGTATCTCGAGTAGTCATCAACGACTACAACCACATACCACTTCCCTCCCTCTAACCTAACCCGGGCTGGACCAACTGTGTCCATGTGTAAGAGCTCTCCGGGTCTAGTGGTCATGATCTCAGTCACAGGAGGATGGGAAGCAGCAACCATCTTGCCATGTCTGTAAGGATGGCACACCAAATCTTTCTCGAACTTCAGCTTTGGCAATCCTTGGATAAGGTCCATTGAGCTAAGCCTTGCAAGCAAGTCAAAACTCAAATGTCCCAATCTCCTATGCCACTTTGTCACACCCAATTTTAAGGATAAAATTGAATATGAATAACTCATGTGTGCCCAGAGATCAATCACACACATAAGCCGACAAATCTCTAAATAGTACCATCACTGAGTGCTTATTACATAACGAATAATATTTATTAAACTTAACAGCGGAAAATAAAGATAACTCTTGCGACGAAGCTCCACTTCACAGGGAACACCGATTGGTTGACCACTAGCCTAGTACTCCTCACGGTAGTCTTCATAGCCATCTGAAGGGGTTGAGAAAGCAAGAGTGAGCACTTAAAGTACTCAGCAAGAGTAACATAGGGTTATGAAGCTCAAAGGTTGACACTGTCTGAACTGCGGTTGCTTTTAACTTGGTCAAGTTTTACCAACACTTAGCTTTAATTATGCATAGCCCAATTGATAACCACATGATAAGATTAATCAACATTAACAATTAAACATTAAACAACATGATCACCTACACTGTGAGTTTTTCAGGCCGCTCGTAACCGTGAGCACGGCTATCATGAAGATTTACACTCTGCAGAGGTTATACACTTTACCCACAGGCCATGTTGCCCATATGCCCGGGATAGCTAGTCCCATAACACTGCCAAGGTGAGCGGGCAGGGAACACTATGAAGTCTTTCAAAAGCTCTTTCTAACATGTAGCGAACCCTACGGACCCAATGCAAAGGGGAATATGGGACACCCCGATGATACCACCCACAGCAGTCCCCACACAAGCTATACCCCATAACCAGCTCGGCAAAGGTGCCTTTCACGAACCACAAGCATGCTAGTCCAAACTTTATACTTAACTAAAGCTAGAGCCATATAACACTCGTGGTTGTATTTGAAATCCCAGCTTTTGTCCTACAGTGGGGTCCTATTCCATGTTGCTACAAAAGCCAATTTTATCTCATTGTTGCATATATCATTAATCAAGATTCATCTCAGGATCCATTATTGTAAAGCATAGCAAAGCTACCCATATGCATGAAACCCATGGTGACAAGGTACAAGGATAACAAAGCTATGGTATAGATCTAATAGGAATCAAATTAGACACATGCAATCATGACTAGATGAATTAGGGTGAATAGGTAACAAGGATGATCCCATGTTAAACTTGCCTTGATCCCAAAGCTCTTGGTGATCCTGATCTGCTGCAAAGAACTCTTGCTCACCGAAGATCTCACCGGCTGAACTCGATCAACATCACCACGCAATCATCCGAACAATCATACATGAAGCAATAAAGATATGATCAGAACATTACACCATAAACAATAAAGAGACTTTGAAAAGGTTATAAAACAGATCTATACTTTACTACGATAAAAAAGACACGAGAACCACACTAATCGAATCTAAAACGAATAAGTTATAGATTAAACAGGATTTTGAAAAGGGCAGGATTAAAGCATTAGTAAATTAATTTACTTTTATTTTCAAAAGTAATTAACATAGGTGAAATCTATACTACTGGATAGAGCATAAAATTACGGATCTAACGCAACTTGAACGGATCGATTTGGATTTAAAACGAGCAAAATATAAGCTTTTGAAGTTCAGTGGAAAAACTGTAATTAGGGTTTTCTATTTAAAACTGAATTAAAACGGATTTAGAAGGGAATACGCTTTCCAGAGGGGAAAAGCGTAGAGATGAAATCCGCCTTAGGACTGCGGGTTGAGAGAGCCAGAAACTCGGGGTTTCTTTAGCAAAATTGCCACGCGAAGGGGTACGGGGCGTTCTGGTTCGTTGAATCTGAGATGGACGGTGGAGATTAGAAGGGGGAAGGGATGCGGTGGTTTCCCACCGGAGCAGAGCGGCGCTCGGCGGTGCCATGGTCGGCAGAGGCAGAGCTCAGCGGCGCGAGGGTTCCCGAGGCCCTGGTGCTCGGTTTCCAAAACCGAGAGCACCGGGAGAGAGAGGAGAGAACCGCGAGCTCGTCTATGCGGCTGGCGAGGCTCGAGATGGCCCGAGGGTGGCCGACAACGAGAGACAGCGGTGACGGCTTCCTACGACGCGATGGCGAGGTCTACCAGCAAGCAAAAGGACGGACAAAGAGAGGGGAGAGTTTCCACTTTTTCTTTTTATTTTCCTTTTTGATTTTTTTTTGCAAATTGATTTTGAAAATGGATTTGAAATATTTTCCAGGGCTTTGCAAACTCACTCAACACAAGAAAATGCAGAGGCATGCAATGCTCAAACATGTTATCCCTAACATGATATTTATTTTATTTTTATTTAATTAATTCTATGCTTCACATAAATACTTGAATTAAATCAAATTAAAACAAACTAAATTTAAATTCCAACCTAATTTGCTAATTAAAATTTTAGGGTGTTACACACTTCCAAAGCTCGGAAGAAGAACCAGCAAGAAGACAACGAGAAGGTCCGGAAGAGATAGAAAAATCTGCACGAAAAACCTTCCCGAAGGGCAAAATCTGGCAAACAAGCTCACCACGAGAGTCCAAAATCCGAGACAAGTTTGGCTTAAAGCTCACTTCAAAACCGTCTTCAAGGAGTTGCGAAACCGAGAGAAGATTAAAATGCAAATTGGCAACCAAAGCAACATCCTTGAGGACAAAAGACGAATTGACTTGGATGGACCCCTGGGAGACAACATTACCTTTACTCTTGTCCCCGAATGTGATATACTCGGTGTGGCGCATGGGGTCAAGGCTGGAGAACCACTTGGCACTTCCGGTCATATGGCGTGAACATCCGGAATCCACAAGTCAAGTCTCCTCCAGTCCTCCTTCCTACATCAATAAAAAGACATAGGGTGAGAAAACGGACCAACACTAGGGTTAGTAAACTGTGAAGGATACCAGTGTTGTTCCATTTGCCCAAAGAATGGGTTAGGAGAAAAACCAAACATCTCCTACCCCACGGAGGGATAGCGATCACCACGATAGGGAAAACGTGGTCCACTAGATAAGGGTGGAGTAAAGCCACCGCCACGAGGTCCGTAGTCGTATGGGTCACGACCGGTACCCCGCCGGGCACGACCACCACGTGGTCTCGCCTCCTGAGGCCTAGCACCTTGAGGCATTGTACCTCTAGGCCTAGTAGTGTGCCTCCGAACTTCCGGTTCACGCACCCCAACTCGTGGGTGGTACATGTCCCGGTTGTTCAACTCAACCTGCCTCCGATCATCTCTCTTCCTTCTAAAGCAAAACTCAGCCAAATGCCCATCCCTCTCACAATACTCACAATGGTACCTCACCACACTCTTGGTAGGCACTCTCTTGTTGGGTTGGGTGGCTCTAGCTTTCTTAGGAAGGGGATCACTAGAGATGTCTGGCAGTGTGTCAAGTGGGTTGCGAAGATGGTTCGGTTTTGCAATCCATACTTGCTTCTGTGGAGTGGTTTTGGGTGGCTGTTCAAACACACCATCTCTCATAGGAAACTCAGAGGGGTCGGCAGGCTTAGGTGGAGTGATCTTGGTAAGCTTGGGAGTTGTGGTAGGTTTCTCATTCTTGCTCAAACCACTGCACTCACCGATCTTACCGAACATGCTATCGTCCTTCCCACCTATAGCAAAGCCTACTCCCGTGCTGCCAGCCCTTTTGCATCGGCTGAGCATCATCCCCAATTGTGGCTCTCGGCAAGACACCCAACTCAAAATGGACCGAAGGTATGTGTTTTCTTCCTCGGTTCGCATCTTGTCGTGTCTGCACGACGCGATCTCAAGCTCCAAAGCCTCAAAGCGATCCGACTCTCAAGTGCTATCTGAGCTGACCTTCTCTAACACAGCGATCTTAGCATCCTTCTATGCCAGCTCAGAACGCAAGCCTAAGCAAGACTTGCACGCACCAAGTAAGCTAGGCCTAGCCATCATCTCATTGACCTCCTCAAGTAGAGTGTCATACTTGTCCTAGAGAGTGACAAGATCAGACATGTGAATAGCGCAAGCATCACATTCTACCTCCTCGGTAACCACCACTGACGCCTTAGCAAAATCTAGCTCATGAAGCGCGTTAAGGTACTTTGCCTTAAAGTCGTTCCTCTCGACAGCAACACGCTTGAGCAACGCATCTTGACTCATCAAGGCGTCGTTCAGAGACTCAATCTCAAGAGAGAGGGACTCGACGGTGGGTGGTACCTCGGGTGTGTCGGAGTCGGGGCCATCCTTGCGCTTGCCGACCTTGCCTTCTTCAATCGCCATGGTGCAAAAACCACCGTGCTTGGCGTCGGCGTAGAAACATAGGCCGTTGAGCTTGTCCTCAACCTTTCCCTTGGACTCATCATCACTCGAAGAATCACCTCCGTCGGAGGAGGCATCGATGTCACTGAGGGAGGCGAGGAAGGCTCGGTGCTTGGCCTTCACCTTGTCGATCACCTTCTTGGAGGACCTTCTGTGGTAGCCACCCTTGGGTTTGTGCTTGTCCTCGAAGTGGTGCTCGCGCTTGTCCTTGCGCTTGGTGAAGCCGCCCGCAGCTTTCTTGGGGCAGTTTGCGATGAAGTGATCCTCATCACCGCAATGGTAGCACCCCTTGGCTGAGCCACCACGCCGACGGTTCAAACAGTTGTTGTGAAACCGTGAGAACTTGGTGATGACCAAAGCTAGCTCATCATCTCCAAAAGCCTCCACTTGCTCCTCTGTCATAGAAATCAAAGACAAAGCAAACAAAGAGTGTGAAGGGTCAGAGGAGGAATAAGACGTACCGCCGGGGCCAGAAACCAACGCCATAGAGGGTTTCGACGGGTTTTCAAGCTTGGCCCGGGTCTGGTAGTCAATCTCCGAGGACTTGAGCTTGCTGAACAGCTTGTCCACGGTCAGGGCATCATAGCCCGGTGACTCCTGAATGACAGCCACCTTCATCTCCCATACCTTCCGATCAAGAGCATGCAAGAGCTTGATGGCCATCTCATGATCGTCATAAGGCAAGTTGGCCCGATTGACATGCATCTTGTTGACGATAGATTGGAAGCGAGTGAACATCCCGTCAACAGATTCGCCAGCCAACTGAGCAAAGTTCTCGTACTCTCTACGGTACATGTCGAAGAGTCTGGACTTGATCTGAGGGTTGCCCTCATGATATCTCAAGAGTGTTTGCCAGATCTCTCGTGCCATAGTGAGACTCGAAACCCGCTCAAACTCCAGAAGAGACAGACAAGAGAAGAGAATGCTACGGGCTCTTGCATTAGATGCATGTTGCATAACCTGGGCATCGGTGATCCGAGCCTAAAGAACCACGTAGTTCTCATTCTCACAAATCTCCCAAAACTTTGTGTCAAGCCCTTGGAGGTAAGCTGACATGCGTACCTTCCAATATGCAAAGTTGGTTCCATCGAAGTAGGGAGGTTTACCAGCACCTCGCTCCATGTCGCCTTCACGGATCAAGAACCGTGTAAGGTGGATGGATCCTTAACCGGCTCTGATACCAAATGAAGGACCGAGAACGGCGACCAGAGGGGGGTGAATGGGAGCCTCAAATTTCTCTCGAAATATTCGGGCCACTCTTCCCAAAAACCAAACCCAGTTGCTGGGTGCTCACCGGCAGTGGAGGAAAACGAAGCAAAGAGAGCTCACCGGCAGTGGAGGAAAATCACCGGAAACCCCAAAACACAGGTTCTCAACCCCTAGGGAAAAGAGGCAAGAACCTTGGCAAAACAGGCGAACATTGCAACCAAATAGAGGCTCCGGACCAGATGGAGCTGAGCCACCGGACTATAGCAGTAGTCCGGAGCTCAGGTCCGACGCTTTCACCCGCCGAGACAGAAGAGCACAGTGAGCACCCTAGCTCCGGACTAATCCGACGCCACCTCCTGACCAAGGAAGGTGGTCCGGTGCTCACTCGCCAGTCAATCCAGTAAGGTACCGACCTCCGGACCAGATCGTCGGACTACAACGTCGGACTAAGCCAAGTGGTCCGACGCTTGGAAGACTTCCTCAGCAGAGCCACCGGACCACTCGTCAAAGGTCTGACACTCAAAAACCGAGAGGTCCGGAGGGTGGTTCGATGCTCCTTGCTGCTTGACACGGAAGAGGTCAATACCACCGTACCACTCGCTATGGTCTGGAGCTTAGAGGGAAGGTGGTCCGACGCTCACAGGAGAAAACTGTTCCTCGCGAAAACGAACTTCTCTCCACCAAATCTTCTCAAAACTCAACCAAATGATCACCAACTGCAACCAAACTTTGTAGGTATGATCCTAGTGCAGTTGGGGAGCTATCCCGAAGAAATCATCACTCAGTTTGGAGAGGATAAACGAGAACACCTGGATTTGGGGGAGAAAGAGGAAAACGAAGAATGCCACAAAAAAATTGCCCGATCTATGCACTCGTGAGGTTTGAGGAGAATTCCTTCGGTGCAAAGAAGCTCCTCACGAATACGAACAACTTGGTTCAAGTGGATTTGCAGGAGCTACTCCCTACAAAGAGAAATCATCTCGGGAAAAGAAGGAGCAAGAGGCAAAATACGAAGAACACAAGCAAAACGGGGACACGATCACAAAGGTGAAGCCACCATGGCTTACGGAGGTTACGGCCTCCGATTCCTCGCAACAATCACAAGTTCTTACACCGGTGACACGGTGGATCTCAAGCAAGAAGAAGCTAGGGAAGGGAAAACCTAGGAATAGGTGGGAGAGAGAGTAATGCAAGAGATAGGATGAGGATACCCCTTCATCCCCTATTTATCAGAGGCTTTGGCTATTTCCCAAAGACCCCCCTAGATACATTGAGTGAACTACCTAGCCTAAGCATTGCAGTCCAAGCTCCGGTAAATATCTCCCTCGATTTGAATGGACGGCCCCGCTTCCTGCCGGGAGTTGCCGTCGCCTCGACGCAACCTCCAGGATTCCGCCACGTGCCATCCCCGCTTCCTCGGAAGCTCCGCCTAGGTTTTGAGGCCCAAACCCAGGAAACCCGCCACCGGTAGCTTTGGGCTCAACTACCGAACCCCGAGTTTTGCGGCCCAAACTCGGAAACCGACGCGGATGGTTTTGAGGCCCAAACCACCAAACCACTCGACGCGAGCCACCTTGTCTTCGCCCGGTTGGACTCCGAGTCCTCTGAGCCTCCGCTCGACTCGCACGTCCACCGTCTTGACTCGGCCGACTCGGTCTACCTCCATGTCTTCTCGCACTCGCCGGTGCCAAGTACTAGCCACCATAGCTAGTCCGCCGGCGCCCATGGTCCCTCAGTCCGAGCCCCATTTCCGCCCTTCACCGCTCTCAGTCCATCGGCACGGCAAGCCTCTACTCGACCTTCTCCACGCCATTGACCACTGTCACTAGGCATAGCACCTGCACACCACAAGTCGATAGACAAGCACACATTTCTGCTTTTGCAGAGGTTAGGGTCAGCCACTCAAACTAAAACACTCACGTGTTGGACGATCACTCATCATCAAAGCTGAACATACATGGGTACTTATCCACCATGTGTTCGCAGCACTGCTGCAGAGAATCGCATCGCGGCTCAGCAGGACGAGGAGGAAGAGGGCTACACGCAACGGAGAAGCCCGGCAATGTCGGTGTGGTATCTGCCTATGATCGACCGTCTGTGTGCACTATTCGGGAACCCAGAGGATGCCAAGCTGATGTCGTGGCATGCATCAGATGACTGCAAGAAGGATGATGGCATGCTTCGGCACCCATCTGATGGCCAACAGTGGAAAGATTTTGACGAGGCATATCCGGAATTCGGCAACGAGTCAAGGAACATTTGGTTCGCGCTCAGTACTGACGGGATGAACCCTTTCAGTGAGCTTAGCAGCTCGCATAGCACCTGGCCCGTCATACTCACCATGTACAACATACCTCCCCATCTGTGTCAGAAGCGCAGGTATCTCATGCTGACCATGTTGATCTCAGGACCAAGACAACCCGGTAACGATATTGATGTTTTCCTAGAACCGTTAATGGAGGAAATGTAGGAGCTATTTGATGATGGGGTCGAGATGACTGATGCGTACCGCAAGGAGAAGTTCACCCTAAGGGCCATCATATTTGTCACGATCACCGATTACCCTGGTCTCTTCTCACTGTCAGGGCAGATCAAAGGGAAAACTAGCTGCATAAAGTGCATTGATGGGACATGCACCATTACCTTAAGGCATCGTACAAGACAGTTTACATGAACCATAGGCGGTTCCTAAACAAAAGTCACAGGTATAGAAGACTTGCTATGAATAAATACTTCGACAATCAGGTAGAGCTGGGTGAACCACCGGCGGAGACTTGTTGGGTCCAAAGGTGTATGAGATGGTGAAGGATATGTCTGCCATCGAGTTTGGCAAGAAGAAGAAGCCATCATAGGAAGGGACAAAACAAACAAGAAAGCGAAAGCGGGTCAACAAGACAGAGGAGGATGAGGAGGAGGAAACACCAGTACATGTTCCTTTCAAGAAGAAGTCGATCTTCTTCAACTACTTGTCATACTGGAAAACACTAAACACACCCCATGCCATCGACTGCATGCATCTCGAGAAGAATGTCTTCGAAAGCACGATCGGTGTATTGCTCGACATCAAGTTTAAGACGAAGGATGGTCACAAATCACGGATGGATCTTCTCCATCAGGGCATCAGGCATGACCTTCACCCAGGACCGCCTCATAATGGTAAAGTTGACATACCAGGTGCAGCATATAACCTAAGACGCGATGAGAAGATATCTATGCTCAACTTGTTGAGGGGTATCAAGATACCGACCGGTTTCTCCTCAAACATCAAGAGCCTCGTCTGCATGAAAGACCTCACAATGTCTGGCTTCAACTCACATGACTGCCACATCATGCTGACGGTATTCCTTCCCATCGTTATCAGGGCTATCAGTCCAGAGTACGTGAAGATAGTAATCACTTGGATGTCGTACTTTTTTAACTGCATCACACAGAAGGTCATCAGCAAAGCTGAACTGGTTGCCCTGAAGGAGTTCATCGTGGAAACTCTTTGCCAGCTCGAGATGTGCTTTCCCCCTTCTTTCTTTGACATTATGCCTCACCTAATGATACACATGGTTGATCAGATCGAGCAACTGGGCCCGTGTACCTGCACCAGATGTGGACATACGAGCGGTTCATGTCTACTTTGAACAGATATGTCCATAACCGTGCTTACCCAGAGGACTCTATGATCGAGGCATACACAACCGAGGAGTCCGTCAACTGGTGTATGAGGTACATAAATGATGGGAGGGCGATAGGATTGCCTGTTCATCAGCACGAGGGTAGAACCTCCGGGAAGGGGTGCACAGGACGGCAAGTACGCACCGATATACCATACAAAGATGTGGAAGAAGCTCATTACAACATCCTTCATCAGTTGGCATGCATGGACAAATATGTTGAAAAGCACCTAGATGAGATTCGCGCCGCACATGACGGACAGCGCACGGAGGAATGGGTCCAAAAACATCACAAGAGCAGTTTCATAGAGTGGCTTAAAGAGCAATGCATCCCACTGGAAGGAAGCCCTGATGAAGATACGAACACCGTTAAGAAGTTGATACAAGGGTCGTCCACTCAAGTTACGACTTGGCAAGGGTACGACGTGAAGGGGTACAGGTTCCACACGAAAGACAAGGACAAGAAGAGCGCGTCACAGAATAGCGGTGTTCGATACGAAGGAGTCGACGGGGCCACAAACAAGAGGACACAATGCTATGGACAGGTTGGAGAAATATGGGAGCTTTACTATGGAAAAGACCTTCGCCTAGGTGTCTTTCGTGTCGACTGGGTTAACTCGAAAACAGTTGTTGTCGACAGATTAGGGTTAACCACAGTGAACCTCAAAAGTACTGGATATAAAGATGATTAGTGGGTACTTGCTACAGACGTCGCGCAAGTGGCTTACTATATCTACCCAGAGGACACAAAGAAGCACGTGGTCGTGTCTGGAAAGCAGAGGATTGTGGGAGCTGATGGTGTCCAGAGTCTAGAACAATACAACAACTACGAAGAGCTCCAACTTTTCACCGATCTACCACAGAAGGTCAAGGCCGTTGAAGATCGTTGCAACAAGAGCGGTCTAAAGCCCTGGGCCCGCCCCGATGGTGAGGTACGATCCGTGAAAGCGGAAGTACCAAAATGAGATGTAATAAAGTAGTGGACAAGTCATTTTTGTAACAAACTAGTGGACAAGTCATTTTTGTAATTTACATCTCATATATGAATATACTTATATACTTATATGAATATATATCAAGTATACTAAATTTATATCAAGTATACTGAATGAACTGATGAACCTGAAAATTGAAATCAACTGAACAGATCTTGGTTAACCGCAGCGGGCATTATAATCCGCCCGCTGCGGTTAATATTTATCACAGCGGGCATTATAAGGTGCCCGCTGCGGTTAATATTTATCGCAGCGGGCGGCTTATAATGCCCGTTGCGGTTAAGGTTTTCTATATATAGGGGGCGGGCCCCCGCGTGTCTTCTTCATCGCTGCGGTTAGGGTTATATTCTTCCCGAAGGGCTGCCCAAGTCCAACGCCGCCGCCGCCAGTGCTCCTCCCCGCTCCCCGCTCTCCGCTCCGCTCGGTGCTTGGTGCTCTCGGTGGTCCACTACACCCTCGCCACCCTCTCCGGTGCTCCTCCTCTCCCCGGACGCCGGTGATTCAAGTCCTCTCCCCGGCCTTGGTGCTCCTCCTCTGCTGGTGCTTGGTGCTTGTCTGGTGCTTGGTGCTTGGTGCTTGGTGTTTGGTGCTCAGTGCTCGGTGTTTCCTTGGTGCTTGGTGCTGCCTGTGATTATTTGCTCGGTGCCTGGTGCTCCTCTCCCTCTACTCCATCCCCTCGGTGATGCCTGTGATTATTTGCTCTGTGATTATTTCCCTCTGTGATGCTGCCTGTGATGATGTGAGATACTGCCTGTGATGCACCGATGATGTGACGAAATTTTATTTTTCACTGAGCATATGCCACTGAACTAATGAAATGAAATGTACTTTTTAAGTCACTAAACTGATGAAACCTGATTTTCACTGAGCAAAGTGTCTTAGGTCAGTGATATTTTTTCAATTTGGGAATGATGATAGCTATTTGTCATGACTCTCATCAAACCGTGGCTCACATCCATACCTAAGCAAAAGCATAGTCATGTTGTGCTGATGGTTAGGTTGGACGTGTGCCACGGTTCCATGATTGTTATGATTTGAGTTATGCAATGATGTGAAATTGATGGCTTACTACTTACTACTTTGTACTCTACTACTATACTCTACTTACTACTTTCTACTCTACTCTAGTACTTATGCAATGATTTGAAATACTACTACTCTACTACTAGTGGCATATGCAATGATGTGAAATACTACTTAAATGCTGAGGTAGCGGCGGCTATGATGATCAAATACCCCCCTCCTAAACTTGGATGGCTCGTATAATGGGTTGAATCTGAGCCAACCTGTACTTTTATACTTTATCTCATGGGTCTGAGCCAACTTGTATTATTTCTACTTGTACTTGTACTTGTAACCCACCCCCTACTTGTACTCTACTTGTACTTGTACTCAACTTGTACCCCTACTTGTACTCTACTTGTACTTATACCCCTACTTGTACTTGTACTCAACTTGTATATATGGTACTTGACTTCACTACTTTCTACTTCTCCTACTTCTCTACTATACACTCTTCTACTTCTACTTCTATACTTCACTACTTGTACTCTACTACTTACCCTACTATGAAGTACTTCTACTCTAGCACTACTTACCCTACTACTCTACTTTCACTAGTTACTCTACTTCTACTATTCCACTATACTAGTTAATACTAGTACTATACTACTTCTTTGTACTCTACTACTTACCCTACTATGAAGTACTTCTACTCTAGCACTACTTCTTTGTACTCTACTTGTACTACTTACTACTTGTGTACTCTACTTATACTACTTGTTACCTCTAGTTTGACTTCAAATGGCGGCAGAGGACCCGTTCAACGAATGGAGGGACCCTACCCCTAGTCCACCTACTTCGACTGAATACGCGAGCCAGGTGTCCATTTCATCACCACGGCCAAAGAAGCCCCGTACCGCTGAGGACGATGATCCTACCTATGATGCAGAGGTTGAGGGTGATGATGACTCTGCCGATGGTGAGGGTGATTATTGCATGAAAGGGAGCACATATGAGTATAAAAGAAGAGTTCCACGGATTGAACGAGCAACTGCCAGCTCCAGACGTGAGGTAGAAGCCTGTTGTAACTACTTATTTGGGATGTACAAATTAGTGTGTCATAGAATTAATGCTCAAACCCTTGAACAGATCCCAATTACGCCTCTTCAGTTGGAGTTCAATGAGGCAGAAGGACTGCCTCCCACTCCCGCTCCCACTCCCGCTCCCTCGACGACATCATCCTCAGCGAAATCTAAGGGAACAAACGGAGGAGGGGGGGACATGGGAGGCACCAGAGGGATTTGACTGACGATGTCCACAGGATCCTTGAGGTGGGGCCAGAGGGAAATCCATTGCAGCCTCTTCAGGTCATCGGCCGATACAGCAACCAGGTGGGTTGCATAGTGAGGGAGAAGGTGCTCATCACTTGGCCGACCTGGCACGCTGCCCAGACGATATCAAGGAGAATGTCTGGGGCGAGGTGACTAGGAAATTCTCCTGTCCACAAGGCGCTGACATGGCCAAATGCAAGGAGTGAGCACTGCATGTGGCGTCCTATTCATGGCGCAACTTCAAGTCCATGCTTGCTAGGGATTTCTTTAAGGAAAAGTCACCCATACACAAATACACCATGGTGAAGGCGCACGTATGGGACGAATTCGTTAGGTTGAGGAGTACACTTGAAGCAGAGGAAAAGAGCGCCAAGTTTAGCGCAATGGCGAAGAAGAACAAGCATCCCCACCACTTGGGCATGATTGGCTTTGCTGGTCATAGGCCCCGGTGGCGGACACAAGAACAAGCTAGACAGGAGGCAGGAATCCTCGATCCCTACGAAGGGGTTGATGGTAGGGCAAAAGACTTCATTTTTGCCCATATTCCGAAGAGGCTCAAGCCAGGCGCGACCAGGTTCAACGAGCCTCACTTCGAGGCGGTGGAGCAGGCTGTCATCGAGGCCAACAAATCCAAAGACTCCATCGAGGTCCGCAGAGGACACGACATGCTGACCGAGGTCCTTGGAACCCCTGAGCACCGTGGTCGCGTTCGTGGAATGCAGTCCAAGATGAGTTGGTTGTCCGTTGAGACCTAGAAAACTGACTCTACCAAGTACAGGTCAATGGAAAGGTATAAGAAAGAAATCTTTCAGAAACGATACGAGGAAGGCGTGTCCGAAATGATTAGCCAAGGAATAAAGAAGGCCTTCACCAGCAACGACCCCGAGATGGTGGCTATGACGTCACATATGTTTCGTCAGGCTGGTCTTCCCGCGCCTCCGAGTCAAGTTCTAGAAAGACGATTGGTGCAGAGGCTACAAGACATCCAGCAATCCCTACATGTCCAGCTCCATATCCCAATCGGGCGGTCAGGCAAGAAGTTGTTTATCCCAGAGGGAGTTGTACTCTCCGTGAACGAAATTGCGGAATTCAACATAAATGACATCCCTAAGAACTATGCCGTCGTGACCCCCACCTGGATTGCGCCAAATCACGAAGATTATGAATTGGATCATCCTAGCTTACAGCGACACCGAATTCTAGGGACAGCAATGGGAAGCGAAATGTTGTGGAATAAAGAAGACGTTGAGCTCGTCCCGGACACACCAACTGTAACGCCAACCACCGGCAAATCACAACCATCAGTTGTCGGATCTTGTCCCCCTGAACCGGAAGATCCGGATGACAGCGGAGATGGTGACAAGGATGATGGCGGGGACAAGGGCAAGGGCAAGGAAAAAGGAGATGGTAATGGTGATCCATTGAGAAGTCCAGCTGCGGACCCACTTGCGGACCCACCAGGAAATGTAGAGGCACCTATGGGGGACCCACCTGTGGACCCACCGAGAAGTCCAGATGCACCAATAGAGGACCCACCTGTGGACCCACCGGAAAGTGTAGAGGCACCAATGGGGGACCCACCTGTGGACCCACCGGGAAGTGTAGAGGCACCAATGGGGGACAAGGAAGGGCTAGAGGGGCAACAAGGCACGGAGGAGGCACCAAGGAGCCCACCAAGGAAGGATCCAGGCATGAGCACCAAATCGCTGTCGTACACTACTACATTCGAAAGGTACGGTATCGTGATGCATAATATCATGTTCAACTTTCTATCCTAGCTATAAGATGGTAGTAACCTTTACTATACTCTCTTAACCGTTCTCTAGGCCTCCAAATACTAGCCGACAGCTATTTCTGGAGGACGAAGACTGTCCTGACATCTATGAGCGTGGGAAGTTCTTGATTCCTAAGGCACGGCTCATAGATGAGGAACTATAGGAAACTAGGAGATTTCATAGGTGGTATATGGAAGCTGCAAAAGTCGAGATGTCAGGTTTTACAATCAAGTTTCCCCCCAAGTACTTCCACTTGTCTGACACTATTACTCTCCCCGTAGACTTCCGCGACATGTGGCATCTATTCCGGGAAGAAGACCTAGATGTTGTCCAAGTCACCCTATTCACTCTGTAAATCTCATTGTCGGTTTCACAGATTTCAGCAATACTAATGGTCAACTATATACTTAGTATGACTCGATGACTTCTCCGTGCAGGACGTCGGTGATAGTAAGCAACAAAAAGAGACATCCTGCTCTCTACCTCTCTCCAATGCATATTGCTGAGAGAGTCATCAAAGGGTACGAGATAACAGATCCAAAGTTGACAGCGCGGCAGAGGCAACAGAAATACGACGAGAATATGAAAGAGGAGAAGAAGAATTTGTCAAGGTACATAAATGGAGTGATGAAGAAGATTCACCCGGATGGGCCGCGCTGTATCAAGGCGGCTTACCACTTTGGGTAAGTCAAAATTGTACATAGAACTAAGTGGCTAGGATCATAAACTTACATCGTCGTCGTAACCTGTATTTTATTTGAATGGTGTAGTAAGGGTCAAGTCGATGGACATTGGGTTGCATTTCTCATCTATCCTCAAGATGGTAGGGCAGTAATATTTGACTCGTTGAGGGCAGTAAATAGAAAAGGGTACAAGGCCTTCGAAGATTGCTTGAAAACGTAAGTCACCTAGCTTATTGATCATTTAAGGTTTTCTCCTACGTATTCAAATTGTTGTTAACTAACACTAATGCATTTCGTACAGTGCTTACAGGGAATACCTAAAGGAGCCCCAATGCTGGGATCGAAGAAGTGAAAAGTTCAAGAAGTAACATTCATACCACTTAAAGATCCGGCGTGAATTCCCCGTAAGTATTCCAAAGATTCAGTCATGTTTTCATATATATGTATTGTTTCTAACATTTCTGTTTCGATCGTGCAGTGCGCTAAACAACCATATGGATCAAAGGCATGTGTCTTGTACACCTGCGCACACCTAAGGCAGTGCAAGGAGTACACCAGCAGCTGGAAGAAGCTCAAGGCGGGAATCAACGATTGGGAATGCATTACGAGAGACAAACTTGCTTTCAAGCAACTTAAGCCCGACATCTGTAAGTTCCTACTAGAGAATTGTGTGCTAGAAGGGCAAAAATTCTTCCACGATGAGGGTGACCTAGCGATTCTGCCTGAGTTCGAGAAGTTTAGGAAGTGGGACACCATGCTCCGTCCCACGGATTACAAACACCAAGTGAAAATTTGAATTTGAAATGTAATCCTGTGTTTCTTTTGTGTATATGGTGGATGACAACAACTTATATGTGCTTGTGTATGGATATTTGGCTATGTGACTTTGAATCTGTGTATGGATGTTCAATGTATATATATGATGTTTATCTCTGCTATGATTTCTGTGAATTCTAGTTGTATGAAATCTATAAATACTACTCCAGATTCTGAAACTGCACTTTTATTTTTATAATTAAAAAAATTAATTGTGGCGGACATTGTAACTTGTCCGCTACAGTTAATACATTAACCGCAGTGGTCGACGTAAGCGTCCGCTGCGGTAAATAGCATTAATCGCAGCAGGCGCTGGTGACCGCCACGGTTAATACTTGATTAACCGTGATCTTATCATCGCAGTGGACGGCTTTGACCGCTGCGATAAACAGTTTTTGACCGTCACTGTTAATAGGTTTTGACGTAGTGCGGGTTGACGCGGTGCGGCGTGGAGGGCTCACGCTGTAGCCTGTCGTCCGAAGTCGTGGTTGTCAAGGAGTACGGCGGCGTAGACCTGGGCCGTGGTCGTAGATCGGCTGCCGTCCGGCTGCGGCGCGTTCGGGTTGACAAAGCAGCAGCGGTTCGGCGGCGTCCAGCACGACAGTTGGTGGAGGCGGCGGAGTGTCCGACGGCGTCGAGGCCACAGCGCGAACGGCTCGTTCGGCAGCGGTTCGTCCGGCGGCGGCGGCACGTCAGGCGGCGACAGCAGGGTAGCTGGTGGAGGCGGAGAAGTGTCTTGCAGCGCCGAGGCCACAGCGCGAACGGCACGTTCAGCGGCGACCCGTCCGACGGCGGCGTCAATTCCGTCGGCAGCCTGCGATGGGTGTGAGAGGGTGAGGATGAGGGGATTTTGGAAGGTACAGCAGGATGGGGACCGGGTGCCGTGATTTTGTGATAGCCGGACGGGGTTTTTTTTTGGCCAGGTTTCACGGCGCGGGGTTTGAATTCAGAGCGCGGGGATTGAAGTTTTTCGGGGATCTGAGATCGTAGGGGTGAAGCGAAGGAACGTAGACGATATCACTAGATATCTTTTAGTTGTAGAGACTAGACAATGATGCTTAATCAATCTAAGGCATCCAAGGACTACTTGTTCCACATTGTGTACCAATGCACATTTATTTCCCTCAGTGAATATAAATGCACACACATCTTCGACATGATTATATTTGTCGAACAAATGGATTGCAAGCTTCTTTGACGCCTCACAAGTGCCCACAGGTGCAGTCTCGGAGGATTGAACTCACGATCTCAGATCTTCAGGTTCCTTGCTTACAATGACACCTCAAATTGACTAATACTTTTGGCTGATACATTCGTATATGGCATATTTGAGATCTAAAATGAATTCAAATAAAAGTGTTAGATCTATTCAAGTACTACAGCTTTAGTTTAGGTCATTTCTCCATCCAAGGACATCTGGAAAAAAAAAACTTCAAAACCATTAATCTTAAAAAACATGTTGTTTGGCCCTAAATGATTTCAAATAAAAAAAATGTCATCACCTACAAAGTTATACATTTATCTGAGTGTTAACTTTGGTTTATGTTTATTCTTCATCCGAGGTATTTTGAAAACACAAAAATAAATCAAAATCTAACAACTTAAAATAGATTTCGGGAAACTAAATGTTTTCAGATAAAAAATTATTCATCTACAAAGTTGCAGGTACCTTCAAGGCAATTTATCTTTTTTTAAAAATATTTTAATTTATGAAAAAATAAAACAAAATGTTTAGACCTTACATAACTTTAAATGTAAAAGTCATCGGCTAACAAGTTGTAGATCTTTCAAGTACTACAACTTTGATATAAAGTTTGTCTTCATCCGACTTGATTAGAAAAGGTAAGAGTTTTCCTGTTATGCACCTATTTTTAGAGACATGTCAATTTGCGAATTGCCGATTAAGAATACTTACCCACACCTTTTCTCTTTTACCTAAAAACCAATTTGCTCCCTCAAATTCTACCTTGGTAATGAGTTGAGCAAAGTTCTGCTTGTCGTTATCAAATCATGCTTTAGATCAACTTGATGAATTACACGAGATGATCAATGAAAGAGATTAGAACCAGGACTTAAATGACACCTAGTCATATAGTTGGGTTTTGGCCTTTTAATTCCCCAAGAAAATTGTATTCTCTACTGCAAGGAACTTTAGAACCTTCTCCTTTATTCCGATGGTTTTGGATATTAAATAACTTGGGTAAACAATTTTTTTTGGCTAGCTTCTAATCAAGGATAGGTAAACACATGCAATGAATATTTTAAGAAGAAAAAATATGCATCTTGATGATTATTCTTGTGTCCTCTACAACACTGGCTTGGAGAAAACTAGCTTCCATCTTTTCTTTGAGTGTCCTTTTAGTGTTGGTGGCCCATCAACATTCATTGGAATCTGAACCACCAACCCCTAGACATGATTATTCAAGCTAGAACAGTCTTTGGTAGTAAAATTTTCAGAGAAGTGTATTCATTATGGCTTACTTGAGGATTTGGAATACTGGAAATGCAATAATGTTTGATAATAGGTTTGTTTCATTGAGTGACTAGAAGATTGATTCAGGGTTGAACTTGGTTTGGTATGTACCAAAAAGCCAAGCAGTCTATCTTAGGTCCCTTATCCTTGTGGCAAGAGAGTCTCCAATGATTGTAACTCTTGTTTTATTTTTGGCCTTTGCAAGCCTTATAAATTGTATATATGCATTATTATTTTATTTAATGGACTTAAAAATATAGGTAGGGTGCTTCCCTGCCATTTCCAAAAAAAGCCTAATGGATTCTAAAAATAGACTTCTAGAAGTGGGTTGGCTAAGAAACTATTTTTAGAGATGAATATTTATAGAGTCACCTCTACCCAAAAATGGAGGTGTTGCTAAAATTTGTTTATGTAGTTGTGAGTTGGCATGCAAAAGATATAGATTTTGATAGTCTTTCTAAGATGGGTTTTTGTGCAAGTTTGAGAAAAACTAAGTTAATCGTGACATGAAGGTTTGACTTTGTGCTTTATCAATTTTAATGTGGGGGCTAGATATGCTTTGGGAACCGATTTTGCTGGGAAAAACTATGTTGTCAATTTGGGTCTCCATATATTTTTGTAAAGAAATCCATTATGATCACAAATGCTCTCACAGGAAGTGAATGCACATACGCACAACATACCCTTCTCAAGGAGCTAGCATCTCTAAGAAACTGAGGATGTAGATTTTAAGATTAACAATCATTATTTATAGGAGTCTTATTGTTTATTTTTGGAACAAATCTAGAAAAATATGGATGGTGACATGGTTATACACCAAAGTTGTAGTTTTCAATAATATCTAATAACTTTTAGCCAATAAATTTATCATTTGAAGTCATTTAGAATTTTAAATATTTGTTTTTTGCTCAAAGATTTCAAAATTCAAAATTTAGGAACTCCAAATGACATCAAATTTTGAGATGGTGTTTACCAATACTGCAGTTATCAATACAATCTATAACTTAGCAGTTGACAAGTTTATTTTTAAAATTATGTAGAGTTCCAAATGTTCATTTTTAAATTATCATATTTTGATATCCAAAATTTCAAACTATTCCGTATGGAGGCACACTCTATACCGAAATTGTAGAGCTCAACAAGATCTAAGACTTTGTAATTGAAAGTTTTCCATTTGAAATGATCTAGATGCTCAAATATTCTTTACAAGAGTTAATATAAAAGGTAGCCTTCTATGTAAAGTCAAGTTTGCAGTGCAATGTGGTAGAGAGAACATATATGCTATTAAAAGTCACATGTTTGAGTCCTAGAAAATGTGTTCCAAAAAAAAGACCTAGAAAGTGCAACATCTTTTATTTACAATGGTGGGTCATGTGTGTGTCTACCTACCTCTGTTAATCGATTCACACACAGGCCACCTAACTGACTGCTCATTAGCACATAGTATTTGACAGACGGTCAGACTTTTTTTGACAGAACTAGAGAGACTTTCACCCCTGCAGGCCTTCACCCCTACTGGGATATAATAAAATTTAAAGACAAAAGGTTCGTACAAAGGTCTTTCCCTTAGGCTTAGGAAACAAAGAAAGACAGGAAAATGAAACTAAACAATAGAATTATAACACATTTTGGATCCATTGATCGAATAAAATCAAGTCTTTTGTCTTAGCCCTCAGTGACAGGAGGTGCAATTTCTTCTTGTAAATCTCTTTAGCCTTTTCCACTTCTGGATGAAGGTTTTGGAATATGAAGTCATTTCTAACCGTCCAAATCGCCCAGGACATCAGAATCACAGAGACCATGAAGAATCTGTTGTTGGATTGTAGCCTTACATGTGTGACAGCATCATCAATTGAAATATTGCTTGGAAAAATTATGCCAATTGAGCTTCAGTATTCCTTGGCAAAGTGACGGTTAAAAAATAGGTGTGTAGAGGATTCTGCAACACTCAAATTGCACATCACACAGTTGTATGCTGAAACCAACTGCATTATTTTCTTTCTCAGAATGTCTCTTGTACTTAACCTGTCCTGAAAGAGTAGCCAGAAGAAGACTTTGTGCTTTGGTTGGCAAAAACATTTTCAGAGCCAACTAAAGGCTTGATGAATTTCCCTATGTCCAGATAGAAATTTGTATGCTTTTGAGGAAGAAAAATCCCCCTAGGTTGAGCTCCATTTATCCTGTTGCTCTATCAAAGGGAAGTGTTCTATTATGGACTCTATTGTTTGTGACTGGTTAAATGCTTCTATTGAAAGAGGTAAGTTGAAAAGATCATAAATGGAGTGTTGTTGGTATACTGTATTAACTGATATCCACTTGCTCTTGGCAAAGGAATATAATTCTGGATAATCATCTCTGAGAGGTTACTGCATCCAATTGTCTTGCCAAAAGAGAGATGTTTGACCATTTTGCAGTCACCTTGGTGAAGGATTTGAAAGCTTGCAGCAGTTTTGAGATGTCTCTTCACCAAAAAGATCCTTTACTGCTATTACCTGGCAGCTTTCCAATTGGATACGGTAAGACTTACCTCTAACAATGCATTGCGTTGCGGGTATCCAGAGTTTTTTTTTTATATAATGTTGGTAAGTGCACTTTAAATTTTAATATTATATTCTATAAATTTATCAAAGTTCAAAATTTTTAACTTAGAACAACTCTAAAAATATATTCTTTCATTGGACGGAGACGGAGGGAGCCGTAGTTACCTGCTCCCACATAAGACAAACTCTAGCAACCAAAATCTGATCGGGACAGATATGTGTGCATATAATACAGTGCTGCCACCAAATTAAACCCTATCTATCCGCATGCAGGGGGCTACCATTAAGCTCTGGTTTCAGAGAGCCACAGCACATGCACCTGCTCTGAGACTGCTGATGGATGAAGCAAAAGTCAGGGCAACACAGTGTCGCCGATGGAGGGTCAGTAGTTGGCTTTGAGGTCCACAAAATCTCAATCGGACTGGGGGAAATCGGTCGTCTCCATCGATCGATCGATCGACCCACGCCACTGCACCGTACCTCGTAGCTCGAACGCCGAGCTAGCTAGCTTTGAACCTGTGCAGTGGGTCTGATGCACTGCCATGCATGCATGTAGACGGAGCTTTTTTGCATGAACAAGAAGGCCGCGTCGTCTTCGTCCTGTGCCATTCCAATAATTTGTTCGGGCAGCTTTTGAGCAAGGTAGGGGCCCCCCCGGCCGGCCGGCCGATCGATCCAGTACTCTCGATCACTCTTTAATTTACTCACTTTCACGGGTACTACTACACGCGCATATGCATCTGATGTGAACAATCAATCAAGCACACAGACACAGAAGCGGTCGTTTGGCCACAAGGGAATACGGCGACAGCAAGAGGTAGGTAGCTAGGAGAGAATATTTGTTGCCTGAACAATGTCATAGCCGGATCGAAGAAACTGGATGCATCGCCGCGCTACACCACCAAAATACTGAAACACGTACAGCAGGGCATTGTTCAGCGAGGAGTGCAGTGTTTGTGAGATACAGTATATACTACTACCTTCTAGCTAGCTAGCCTATGCACCTGCTCAGAACACCGCTCTGTGCGTTGCCTCAAGTTGAATTTGAAGAAAATGTATTAAAGGAATTGAAATTAAACTGCAGGTTTTGTCGCGGTATATATGACGACAGGCTCGTAATAATAATATACTGTAGAACACATTTAACACGCGGCCGCCAACTACTATCGTCTTATGGAACACATTTAACCAGTTGCTCTGCATGTACCATGGAGTACACCGTCGTCGTGAATCCCTCCCCGTCGGCGGGCGGGACAGCTACAGTATTGTCCTATAGCCTGCATGCATGCATGAATAATGAATCAATGAACATGACACGAGGGCTGAGCCATATCGCAGCTGCATATATATATATCCATCCAATCGCCATGTGCGTATGCATGCATAGCTACAGCCTACAACTAATTAAGAGCAAGACTAATAATACAACCATTTTTTGGCTTCAAGAATTCTTAATTTGTAGCCTTCTCTCACCCCACTCATATAATGGTTACTGTGCCTGAGTTGGCTGTAAGCTTAGAAGATACTTCTCATCTCTCCTATCTTCTCTCCTCCACGTCAGTCTTTAGCCAGCTTGCAACACCATCTATTATACTTGCTCTAATAATGCTGCACTGTGGTCTGTGGAACGACATATATATAGTGCATATGTTACGTAGTACTAAGCCGCCGATCGAGCATGGACATTGGACGAGACATTAGCACGAAAAAGGCTATTAAAACGCTGCCGCTGAGCGCCTATGTAGAACAATGTCGTTCCACAGACCACAGTGCAACATTATTAAAGCAAGTATAATAGATGGTGTTGCAAGCTGGCTAAAGGCTGACGTGGAGGAGAGAAGATAGGAGAGATGAGAAGTATCTTCTAAGCTTACAGCCAACCCAGACACAATAACCATTATATGAGTGGGGTGAGAGAAGGCTACAAATTAAGAATTCTTGAAGCCAAAAGATGGTTGTATTATTAGTCTTGCTCTTAATTAGTTGTAGGTTGTAGCTATGCATGCATGCGCGCATGGCGATTGGAGGGCGAGCGCGCCATTGGAGTTCTCGCGATAAATCCATCTAACAACTATGAGCTCCAACACATGTTATTTGCCCTATCCATCTGCTTGCAGCCACCCAACCCCCTCCACCCACTTGCTCCCATGTGTACTGCCCCTCCACCCCTTTACTTCTCTTGTGTTAATTTACACATATTTTAAAGCATAGTAGATGGCTGAGATAATAGGTGGTGTACCACATAGTTGTGGGAAATACTCCTC
This sequence comes from Microstegium vimineum, assembly GCA_022036555.1. NCBI lineage: Eukaryota > Viridiplantae > Streptophyta > Magnoliopsida > Poales > Poaceae > Microstegium > Microstegium vimineum. Next base: position 60,060,330 of record CM039131.1, on the reverse strand, counting down.
GGAGTTCTCGGATGTGGCGCATGTGTGGTGTGTCGACGTCGTCGGCCGTCGTCGGCCGTCGTCGCCGCGCGCCGCCTGCCATATGCATTCATGCATCTTAATTTGAGAGGCCCGTACATGCACGGCTGGCCGGCCGTGGCGCACAGTACGTGTCCAGGAGATCAGCTATATATCATCTGACGATGCTAGCTACTATACCATCCTCCCAGCCAGCCGGCCGCGCTGCCATATGGCCGGCCGAGCACAAGAATAGAACGCAGACACAACTGCATATGCAGTGGTGTGGAACAGTGCCACTGCCATTATATTTCGCCACCGTCCATCAATCAGGAAATAACATGCGGCCTGCACTGCACACGTACGAACTGCTAATCAATGGACCACCACTGGCCAACGGATCCGGCGATTGTCTCTGCTTAATACTGTAATAATCTCTGTCGTCGTCAAAGCCCTAGTCTCCTCTGCACCACCACAATCAATCCCCCTCTTCCTCCTCTTGTGGCGCCGGCCTTGCCGACAGTGACGAGTAAAGACCATCCTTTGTTGTTTAGTCTAGTCATATATAGTAGCTATTGTTCGGATTGGATAAATTAATGTGCAAAATGGGATAATTCAATACCATATATGGCATTCATTGATTTCTTGCCCAGAGATCTTGTTTATTGTAGAGAATTTCGTGAAATGCAATACCTTCCGTAAAAGTGACCGCGTTTTGATTGGTTGCTTTTTGGCCTGGGTCTTACATGCATTGTGTTTGAATTCAATAAACAAAGATAAAGTGATGGAGCCAGCACAAATCTTGAGAGAAACAGTGCCGTTTAGATAAGCTGCGCGGACGCTCATACATACGAATTGTCTCAGAGAATTTCTGTGCGAATGGCTGTTTTTAGTTTCAGCATGGATAGGTACCGTGTGTGGTGCCAAGTTGATAGTAGATATATTGATCATCTTCGACGTGACAATAAGGCCGGTGTGGCCGATCCTCTTTCAATGGCTTAGGGCCTGTTTGGGACAGCTCCATCAACTTCAGATCCAGTAAAAATAGCTTTACTCCATAAAAAGTTTGCCAAACACTCTAGCTCCACCAAATTCGGATTCAACAAAAAGGTGGATCTGAAGGTCAGATTCACTGTTTTGGTGGATCTCCTCAAGGGGTGCTCCACCAAACTGAACCGGGACTAAAGGTCCCTTCCAGCAAAAAAAAATTATTGCCTCCCAACAAACTCGCGTCCCATGAGAATCGAACATTGGACCTCTTATACCTGCCTCGCGTGCCCGAACCATCCCACCTACTCAACTTATCTATCAATAGATGGAACTCTTCCCTTTTGAACCCACACGTCGAGGGACCTTTAGCCGCGGTTCGTAACACCAACTGGGACTAAAGGGACCTTTAGTCCCGGTTCATAACACCAACCGGGACTAAAAGGTCTATCTTTAGTCTCGGTTGGTATTTCCAACCGAGACTAAATGTTCTGGACCTTTAGTCTCGGTTGGTAACACCAACCGGGACTAAAGGATATTTTTTATCCCGGTTGGTAAATATCTATTAGCCCCGGACGCAAAAATAACCGGGACTAAAGCCCATTTTGGCAATCGACAAAAGGTGGTTTCTCTACTAGTGACTGCCACTGATTACACAAATACCGGTTCGTTTTCTTTTCTTTCTTTCTGCATCGGTTCTTCTTCCTCCGTGCAGCTCGCCCGCCTCGCACGACGCGTTGACACTGCCCCTCGCCGGCCTCGCCCCACGACGGCCGCGCCCCCGGGCAACCCGACGAGGTCCTGCGCCGCCCCGCGCCGGCCTCGCCCCAGACCCACACCGTCTCACCCGCCCTGAGTTGTCTCGCTCGTGCCCGCCCCTGCTCTCGACGAGGCTGCGCCCGCCCCGGCGAGGACCTAGCCCGACGCGCTGGCCGTGTCCCTCGTCGGCCTCGCCCCACGACGGCCGCCCCGGCCCCAGCCCCGGCGACCCCTGCCCCGAGCTCTCTCGCTCCTGCCCGCGCACCGCCATGGCCAACCGGCCCCGCCCCTACTCTCAGCGAGGCTGCGCCCGCCCCCAGCTCTCCGCCGATGCCACGCCTGCAGGCCCTGCGTGCCCCTCCCATGGTTCTAGCTTGCCCTTTGCTGAACCGACCGGAGGAGGAAGAAGACTAGCATTTTTTAACAGTCAATGGTGTGTGGGACCTATTATAAGGGCATATTTGTCCATTCCATTCAAAATACCCCTGTGTGGATCTGGTGCTATTTGTTAGCCAAACAGTTTTGTGATGAATCTCATATTCACTGGTGGAGCCGCTCCCTAGTGAATCCTAGATTCAAATTCAGTTTTTTAGAGGTGGAGCTTTCCCAAACAGGCGCTTAGATGCATCAATACCATGGAAGTTTCCTTGGCGTTGGATCATGTGACGTTTCTTCTCATGTTCGGAACCTGCCATTGTGGATGATTGGAAGGTCATGCTCCGATGGTGGTCATTACTGTTGTTGAGCAGAGGCGTCCGGGTAAAATTGGAGGCCCAGTTTGAAAGGTAAGTGGAGGCCTATTTTTTATTGTCAATTTTTTTGTAAATATTTATTTTTATTTCTCGATTCATATATTTTTCTAATCTGATTCTAAAAAGACATAACTTCTAAGTTGTAACAATTACACTAGAGCTGTGTTGAGCTTATTCCGATTGATTGAATAGTGTTGTGTAAGAGAGAATAAGCTGAAACAAACTGAAAGTAGTTCAAGTGAACAGAGCCTGGTGTACAAAGACAATGCACAAAAGATTAAAATAAAGGGCTTAAGATGTTATGTAAAAAACCAGACAGTGATGACAGACTGTTTTCCAACAAAAAAGAAGTATGTTAGAATAATAGACTTATGTGCTCCACTAGACGATGTTTATGGGTCAAAAAGATAACTATAACTGATTTACTAATTAAAATAAATCATAAAATTATTATATATACTTACAATACTTAGTAAATTTTGGGGCCCGTAATTTTTAGGGGCCTAGTCGGTCGCACGGCTCGCACGGCCTCAGGACGCCCTGTGTTGAGTTTCGATATAATGTGTAACACCCTAAAATTTGAATTAGCAAATTAGGTTTGAATTTAAATTAAATTTGATTTAATTCAAGCATTTTTGTGATCATAGAATTAAATAAAACTAAAACAAATCTCATGTTAGGGTCCAACATGTTTGTGCATATCATGCCTCTATATTTTCTCTGTGTTGTTTGGTTTTCAAAATCTCCAAAAAGAAATTTCAAAATCAGATTAGAAATCAATTTGAAAAGCAAAAAGAAAAGAATTTGGAAAATCCTTTTTCCTTCTCTCTCTGTTTTCGGCCCAGAAGGCCTGCCTCCTCTCTCCCCCACATCTATCCCGCATGGGCCGGCCTCCTCACCGCGGCCCAGCTCCTCTCGGCCGCAGGCCCGCGCAACGCAGCGCAGCGCCCCCTCTTCTTCCACTGACATCGCGGCCCCGCATGTCAGCCGCTTCTTCTTCTTCCTCCCCGAGTCCGCCCCGGACTTTGCCTCCCGCCGCGCCGCGCCTCTGCAACCGCCGCGTCCGCACCGCACTGGAGCCCGCGCCCTCTCCTCCCTCCTCCCTCTCGTTGACAGCACGGGCCCGCCCGTCAGCCTCCTCCCTTTCTCCTTCCTTGAGTCCGAGCCGGACACGCCGCGCGCCGCCGAGTCCGCAACCGATGGGCGACGTCCGTGCGTCATAACCGCGTGGGACTCTCCCTCGGCTCCTTTAAATAGCAACCGCACCGCGCCGTCTCTCCCCATCCTCGCATCGCCTCGCAAGCCACAGCAGCAGCGCCGCGCAGCCGAGCAGAGCTCCGCCACCGCCGTTCCGCGCAACTCCGGCCGCCGTAAGTTTCCCCGAGCCGCGCATCATCTTCGCGTGACCGCGGAACGTCTTCCCTTCCCGTTTTCCCTCTCTTTTACGCTCTGGTTGACCCCGCCGTCGTGCCGCAGGGATCCCGAGCCGCTGCTCTACGCCGTCGGCCGTCTTCGTCCACCATCGAGCCTTGACGTCGCCTCTGGTGAGTCCGCCTTGGTCTTCTCTTGCTCCCCGACCTTTTTCCCGGCCGGATTGAGCACCCGAGCCCCTAATCCCCTCACTCGAGCGAGCCCCGGCCATGGCGCCGCCGTGTGCTGCCGCGCCGGCTCTGTCCTAGCCGGCAGACCACCGCTCTCATCTCGCCCTTCTAATCTGGGCCGTCCAGATTAGATCGGATGGACCTAATCCACCGATACCCCTTCGTCTGGCAATCTTGCTAAAGAGCCCCTCGGGTTCTCTGACTCTCAACCCGCCGTCCAAAGCGGTTTTCACGTTTACGTTTTCCCCTCTGGAAAGCGTATTCTCTTTTTAGATCTGTTTAATTCGGTTTTAAAAGAAAATCTCTATTTACAGATTTGCCATCCGATTTCAAAACCCTATAACTTCTTTGTTTTCAATCCAAATCGATCCGTTCAAGTTTCGTTAGATCCGTAGTTTTATGCTCTATCCAGTAGTATAGTTTTCATCTATGTTAATTACTTTTGAAAATAAAAGTAAATTAATTCTTTTAATGTTTTAATCTTGCCCTTTTCAAAATCTTGTTTAATCTATAGTTTATTCGTTTTAGATCCGTTTTGTCCCGTTCGAGTTGCGTTGGTTTCGTAACGATAAGATCTACCTGTTAGTAACAATATTAAATATGTTTTATTCTCTGAAATAAAATGATAATTGATTAATCTATATAATCAATGGTTTTTCAATTAAAATCAATTAGGGTTTTCCACCTCGGCTTTTCATAAAACAAAACATACTTAGTTTAATCTTGTTTTTATAAAGCAAATGTAATGTGACTTAATTTAATTTGGGTATTTCTCTGAAGTATCCAATATATGCTTTTCATATAAATAAAATAAATGAAGTCTAATTCTCTTATAAAAGCTAATCTTCGGTAGACGTTTCTTTTCGTTATAGATCCGATTAGCGTGATTCTCGCGTCTGTGTGATCGTAGCAAGACGTAGACTTCTTTTAAATCTTTTTCATTGATTGGTGTATTGTTCTGAAGTAGATATATTGTATGCTTTGTATGATTGTTCAGATGCTTGTGTGGTGTTTATGATCTTGTCCAATCGGTGAGAATTACGTGGAGATCAAGAAGAAGTCATCAGAAGACCGAGAATCAAGTGAAGAAAGGATCTAAGAGTTTAAGGCAAGTTTAACATGGGATCATCCTTGTTACCTATTCACCTTAATTCATCTAGTCATATTGCATGTGTCTAATTTGATTCCTATTTAGATCTATACCATAGCTTGTTACCTTGTACCTTGTCACCATGGGTTTCTATGCATATGGGTAGCTTTGCTATGCTTTACATGATGAATACTGAATCGAATATGGATTAATGATATATGCAACAATGAGATAAAAGTGGCTTTTATAGCAACATGGAATAGGACCACACTGTAGGGCAAAAGCTGGGACTTAAATGCAACCATGAGTGCTATAATGGCTCTGGCTTTAGTTAAGTATGAAGTTTGGACTAGCATGCTTGTGGTTCGTGAAAGGCACCTTTGTCGAGCTGGTTATGGGGTATAGCTCGTGTGGGGACCGCTGCGTGTGGTACCATCGGGGTGTCCCATATTCCCCTTTGCATTGGGTCCGTAGGGTCCGCTACATGCTAGAAAGAGCTTTTGAAAGACTTCATAGTGTACCCTGCCCGCTCACCTTGGAAGTGTTTTGGGATTGGCCGTCCCGGGCATATGGGCTACACGGCTTGTGGGTAAAGTGCGTAACCTCTGCAGAGTGTAAATCTATCATGATAGCCGTGCTCACGGTCACGAGCGGCCTGGAAAACTCACAGTGTTAGATGCTCATGTTGTTGAACAACTTATGATGGTAAGTTTGGAGATATGATATATGAGATTGTTTCATTAATGATCATGTGGTTACCAAATGGGTTAAGCATAACTAAAGCTAATTGTTGTTAAAACTTGACCAAGTTAAAAGCAACCGCAGTAAGCCAGTGTCAGCCTTTTGAGCTTCATAACCCTGTGTTATTCTTGCTGAGTACTTTAAGTGCTCACCCTTGCCTCATCAACCATATCAGATTGTAAAGAGCAACAGTTAAAGGAGTTAGGCTTGTGATCAACCAGTCAGTTGTCCCTGTGAAGTTGGAGTCTTCACATGAAGTTCGGAGTTGTCTTCCCGCTGTTCGCTGTGTTGAGGTTATCCTTTGACCTTATATGTTATGTATTTAAGTATTGTCTTTTGATACTTCCTTAATTTGTGGCTATATGTGAGATTTGACTTCCTGGGCTCACATATGGTGTAAATCTGGTTTTGTTCTTAAAACCGGGTGTGACAAATTGGTATCAAAGCAATGCTGACTGTAGGACGCAAGCCTAGATAGAACTAGTCGTTGTAGTAAGCTCTTAACCTTATCTAGTTCTTGCTCTTCCTCTAACCTTGATATTTTATTAAAATTATGCTCCCTCCTTCTCTATTCTTTTATAAGAACTTTGTCTTGATTCATCTTTTTTCCTTCTATCCAAATAGATGGTTCATCATGAGAAAGCTGCTCGCAACAACTTTGGAAGACGGTGTCTTAGTGAAGGAAGTCAAGCTTTCACGGAAGCTCAGATTCAACACACTTGTTGGCACAAGGAGTACATTACTACGTTCTATAGCAGTGAAGCTTTCTTCCACCTTCGACTCATGCAAGTGTTGCAAGACCACTACCCTAATCGACAAGCCATGGTGGAGTATAAATGCACTATTTGGACTCATCCTAAGTATGAGAGCCATTGGAGCATAGAGGCACATGTCACAATGCGTAGTCTGACTACTGGTTCAAGGATGGTGGAATCCATTCACACATCTCTCACAGATCGTTTTAGTATGCAAGCTAGTATATCGGATGCTGCTCATCAAGCTCTTTTGGTATACCTTGGAAAACACTATGAAGACCTGAAAGATGTCAAGCAGAAATACTTTCCTCGACGTCTACCAGGAAGTTTTCAGTGTGTAATGGATGACCCTCAGTCAGAGCAGAGTGAACAAGTAAAGGAGATGGCCTTGACCATCCAAGCCCTCCACCAAAAGTTGGAAGATAGTCAACTAGAGTTGTCAGAATTGAGACAACACTACGAAGAAGCTCTTGATGAGATTGATGATTGGAGAAGTTGTGCTGGATTACCCAAGATCAACATAGTAGAAGATGTGTCCCGCTCTACCCCACGCAAGAGATGCTACCCTGGATGTCGCTGCAGTCGTACCGTGTTTAAGAGATAGGAGTTTATGCCCTTGTATAATAAAACGTTAGTAGCAAAGTCGAGTCAAGTTTGTGTGTCTTGTGAACTTTTAGTGTTTGAATGATTGTCTTTATGATAATGCATGATTTGAGTCTTTGTAATGAGTGCAATGACCTTGTGGGATCTTCTCCACAATTTCATTTAGTCTATAGGCCTAAGGCTGTAAATAGTTGGGTTCTCTTGTCTCCTGTTTTCCCTAGTCTCTCTCAATCTATCGTTATCGTCTTCTCTTTGGTTTTTCTCCATCCTATCTTTTTTGGAGCAAGCTATCTCTATCATCCCATATCTCTATTTTGGAAGTTAAAGAAAATCATGGAAAAAAAATCTGGACAAAAGTAGGCTTTTGCACCTTTCTGTGACCTCAAGAATCACCTTCAAATCTGTTGTGGTTTGGGAGATACAAAATTCACAAGGAGACACAGTTGTGCTGCTTGAAACCTGGAACAGTTTCGGTTGGTTGCTGTCTTCAACTACCTTAACAACAAAATCTGGAGAAGTGTGTTATAAGGAAGTTGTAGATAACTTTATAACCTTTCCAACGGTCTAAACTACAGCTTCATCGGATTAACGAAACAAGTATGACCGTTTTACTCTGTTGTTGTTTTCCTGTCCGCGAGGAAAAATCAAGTTGTGGATTCATACCCTCCCACATGAACTTCTTTGGGATGTCGGAACCTCTTGATGACCATCAACATAACTCAAAAGAAGATGCAAACTACCCTCTGGAGTCCCTTAGTTGTCTCTTCCTAAGGGGGGTAGCCAAGTTGAAGAAGTTACAAAGACAAAGGTTTCAACTCTCTATCATCTTGCTTGGAAGAATCGGTTATCCCTATGATGAAAAAGTCACTACCAAGGATGATTTACCTTTGTTCAGGATTAGTGTCGATGTGGTTATGCAACCTCCACCGACAGTCGCCGTCAACCAGCTTGAGGAGAATGACAACCCCACAGAGAGGGTTGTGGATGAATTTCCAGATGTATTCCCGGAAGATTTGCCAGGATGGGAGTAAAGGAATTAGAAGAACTTAAGAAACAAATTAAAGAGTTGTCGGATAAAGGTTTTATTCGTCCTAGTTCTTCACCTTGGGGTGCACCAGTTATTTTTTATAAGAAAGATGGCAGTCAGAGGATGTGTGTTGACTATCGGTCACTAAATGAGGTAACTATCAAGAACAAGTACCCTTTACCCAGAATCGATGACTTGTTTGATCAGTTGAAGGGTGCTTGTGTGTTCTCCAAGATTGATCTTCGGTCTGGTTATCATCAGTTGAAGATCTGTGCTTCAGATGTTCCCAAGACAACATTCACTACAAGGTATGGGTTGTACGAATATACGATGATGTCGTTTGGTCTTACCAATGCACCCGCATACTTTAGGTACCTGATGAACAAGGTTTTTATGGAATATCTGGATAAGTTTGTGGTGATATTTATTAATGATATTCTGATCTACTCCAAGAATGATGATGAATATGCTGAACACTTGATATTGGGATTACAGAAGCTTCGAGAGCATCAGTTACACGCTAAAAGAAGTAAGTGTGAATTTTGGGTTGAAAGAAGTTTCCTTTCTTGGCCATGTTGTGTCTAATGGAGGTATATCAGTTGATCCTAGCAAGATGGAAGATGTACTGAATTGGAAACCCCCAACCAATGTCAGTGAGATTCACAGTTTCTTGGCTTAGCTGGATATTAAAGAAGGTTCATTGAAGGATTCTCTAAGCTAGCTAAACCTATGACCACGTTGCTTGACAAGGATGCCAAGTTTGTCTGGTCAGACAAGTGTCAAGCTAACTTTGAAGAATTGAAAAAGAGATTGACTACAGCTCCTGTGTTGACCTTGCCAGACTTGAGTCAGAAATTCTCTATCTATTATGATGCCTCTCGTCTTGGTTTGGGTTGTGTGCTTATGCAAGAAGGAAGAGTTGTTGCGTATGCTTCGCGACAACTGAGGAAGCATGAGTTGAATTATCCAACTCATGACTTGGAGTTAGCAGCTGTGGTTCATGCATTAAAGATATGGAGACACTATCTTATTGGTCATAATGTGACATCTACACCGACCATAAGAGCTTGATGTATATCTTTACTCAATCAGATCGGAATTTGAGGCAACGCCGTTGGTTGGAGCTGATTAAGACTTAGATGTTCACTATCACCCTGGTAAAGCCAATGTTGTGGCCGATGCTTTTAGCAGGAAAAGTTATGCTAATGAGATTCGGACAATACCTATACTTGAAGAGTTGTGTGCTGAACTTGAGCATCTCAACTTGAGCATTGTTGCTAATGCTATGGAGATGGTAGTGGAGCCTACACTAGAGAAGGAGATTCATGAAGGTCAGTTGCAGGATAAGAATCTGCGGTTAATAATTGAGAACCTGAAGGAAGGAAGAACACTCGGTTTCCGGTTAAATGATAATGGTACATTGTGGTATGGAAAGAGGATCTGCGTTCCCAACATCAAGTCTATTCGACAGACGATTCTACGAGAAGCTCATGAGTCAACCTACTCGGTACATCCTGGAAGCACTAAGATGTACTTAGATCTTAAAAAGAAGTACTGGTGGGTTGGATTGAAACGTGATGTGGCAGAATATGTAGCAATATGTGACACATGTCAGAGGGCTAAAAGCAGAACACCAGAGACCTACAGGACTGTTGCAACCGATGAAGATACCTGAATGGAAGTGGGACGAAGTTGGTATGGTTTTCAGAGTTGGGTTACCGCTTACTCGGAAAGGTTATGACTCAATCTGGGTCATAGTTGATCGCTTTACTAAGGTAGCTCACTTCTTGCCAGTTCAAACCACTTATACGGAAGCACGGTTAGCTGAGTTATATATGGAAAGAATAGTATGCCAGCATGGAGTTCCAAAGAAGATTGTGTCAGATAGAGGAACCCAATTTACCTCGCACTTTTGGAAGAAAGTGCATGAGTCCCTCGAAACAGTGTTGAACTTTAGCTCAGCCTATCACCCTCAGACAGATGGATAGACAGAAAGAACTAATCAAGTGCTAGAAGATATGTTGAGAGCTTGTGCTTTGCAGTATGGTACCAGTTGGGACAAGAGTTTGCCCTATGCTGAATTCTCATATAACAACAGCTATCAGGAAAGTCTTAAGATGGCACCGTTTGAAGCTTTGTGTGGACGGAAGTGCAGAACTCCGTTGTTCTGAAATCAAACGGGAGAAACCCAAGTGTTTGGACCAGATGTTCTGAGAGATGCAGAAGAACAAGTCCGAGTAATCAGAGATAATCTGAAGATAGCACAGTCCCGACAGAAGAGTTACGCTGATAACCGAAGAAGAGATTTGTCATTTGAAGTAGGTAATTATGTTTACTTGAAAGTGTCACCTATGAGAAGTGTGAAACGGTTCAATATGAAAGGAAAGTTAGTACCCAGATATAGTGGTCCGTTCAAGATTCTTGAGAGGCATGGAGAAGTTGCTTATCAGTGAGATGTGCTCTCTTACCAGAGTCTCATATCTAAGCAGATATAATCCTTGAAGATAACCTTATCGTTCTCTCTAATCTCTTCGAATCTCGAGGACGAGATTCTTTTAAGGGGTGTAGATTTGTAACACCCTAAAATTTGAATTAGCAAATTAGGTTTGAATTTAAATTAAATTTGATTTAATTCAAGCATTTTTGTGATCATAGAATTAAATAAAACTAAAACAAATCTCATGTTAGGGTCCAACATGTTTGTGCATATCATGCCTCTGTATTTTCTCTGTGTTGTTTGGTTTTCAAAATCTCCAAAAAGGAATTTCAAAATCAGTTTAGAAATCAATTTGAAAAGCAAAAAGAAAAGAATTTGGAAAATCTTTTTTCCTTCTCTCTCTCTGTTTTCGGCCCAGAAGGCCTCCCTCCTCTCTCCCCCACATCTATCCCGCATGGGCCGGCCTCCTCACCGCGGCCCAGCTCCTCTTGGCCGCAGGCCCGCGCAACGCAGCGCAGCGCCCCCTCTTCTTCCACTGACATCGCGGCCCCGCATGTCAGCCGCTTCTTCTTCTTCCTCCCCGAGTCCGCCCCGAACTCTGCCTCCCGCCGCGCCGCGCCTCTGCAACCGCCGCGTCCGCACCGCGCTGGAGCCCGCACCCTCTCCTCCCTCCTCCCTCTTGTTGACAGCACGGGCCCACCCGTCAGCCTCCCTTTCTCCATCCTTGAGTCCGAGCCGGACACGCCGCGCGCCGCCGAGTCTGCAACCGATGGGCGACGTCCGCGCGCCGTAACCGCGTGGGACTCTCCCTCGGCTCCTTTAAATAGCAACCGCACCGCGCCATCTCTCCCCATCCTCGCATCGCCTCGCAAGCCATAGCAGCAGCGCCGCGCAGCCGAGCAGAGCTCCGCCACCGCCGTTCCGCGCAACTCCGGCTGCCGTAAGTTTTCCCGAGCCGCGCATCATCTTCGCGTGACCGCGGAACGTCTTCCCTTCCCGTTTTCCCTCTCTTTTACGCTCCACTTGACCCCGCCGTCATGCCGCAGGGATCCCGAGCCGCTGCTCTACGCCGTCGGCCGTCTTCGTCCACCATCGAGCCTTGACGTCGCCTCTGGTGAGTCCGCCTTGGTCTTCTCTTGCTCCCCGACCTTTTTCCCGGCCGGATTGAGCACCCGAGCCCCTAAAACCCTCACTCGGGCGAGCCCCGGCCATGGCGCCGCCGTGTGCTGCCGCGCCGGCTCTGTCCTAGCCGGCAGACCACCGCTCTCATCTCGCCCTTCTAATCTGGGCCGTCCAGATTAGATCGGATGGACCTAATCCACCGATACCCCTTTGTCTGGCAATCTTGCTAAAGAGCCCCTCGGGTTCTCTGACTCTCAACCCGTCGTCCAAAGCGGTTTTCACGTTTACGTTTTCCCCTCTGGAAAGCATATTCTCTTTTTAGATCTGTTTAATACGGTTTTAAAAGAAAATCTCTATTTACAGATTTGTCATCCGATTTCAAAACCCTATAACTTCTTTGTTTTCAATCCAAATCGATCTGTTCAAGTTGCGTTAGATCCGTAGTTTTATGCTCTATCCAGTAGTATAGTTTTCATCTATGTTAATTACTTTTGAAAATAAAAGTAAATTAATTCTTTTAATGCTTTAATCTTTCCCTTTTCAAAATCTTGTTTAATCTATAGTTTATTCGTTTTAGATCCGTTTTGTCCCGTTCGAGTTGCGTTGGTTTCGTAACGATAAGATGTACCTGTTAGTAACAATATTAAATATGTTTTATTCTCTAAAATAAAATGATAATTGATTAATCTATATAATCAATGGTTTTTCAATTAAAATCAATTAGGGTTTTCCACCTCGGCTTTTCATAAAACAAAACATACTTAGTTTAATCTTGTTTTTACAAAGCAAATGTAATGTGACTTAATTTAATTTGGGTATTTCTCTGAAGTATCCAATATATGCTTTTCATATAAATAAAATAAATGAAGTCTAATTCTCTTATAAAAGCTAATCTTCGGTAGACGTTTCTTTTCGTTATAGATCGGATTAGCGTGATTCTCGCGTCTGTGTGATCGTAGCAAGACGTAGACTTCTTTTAAATCTTTTTCATTGATTGGTGTATTGTTCTGAAGTAGATATATTGTATGCTTTGTATGATTGTTCAGATGCTTGTGTGGTGTTTATGATCTTGTCCAATCGGTGAGAATTACGTGGAGATCAAGAAGAAGTCATCAGAAGACCGAGAATCAAGTGAAGAAAGGATCTAAGAGTTTAAGGCAAGTTTAACATGGGATCATCCTTGTTACCTATTCACCTTAATTCATCTAGTCATATTGCATGTGTCTAATTTGATTCCTATTTAGATCTATACCATAGCTTGTTACCTTGTACCTTGTCACCATGGGTTTCTATGCATATGGGTAGCTTTGCTATGCTTTACATGATGAATACTGAATCGAATATTGATTAATGATATATGCAACAATGAGATAAAAGTGGCTTTTATAGCAACATGGAATAGGACCACACTGTAGGGCAAAAGCTGGGACTTAAATGCAACCATGAGTGCTATAATGGCTCTGGCTTTAGTTAAGTATGAAGTTTAGACTAGCATGCTTGTGGTTCGTGAAAGGCACCTTTGTCGAGCTGGTTATGGGGTATAGCTCGTGTGGGGACCGCTGCGTGTGGTACCATCGGGGTGTCCCATATTCCCCTTTGCATTGGGTCCGTAGGGTCCGTTACATGCTAGAAAGAGCTTTTGAAAGACTTCATAGTGTACCCTGCCCGCTCACCTTGGAAGTGTTTTGGGATTGGCCGTCCCGGGCATATGGGCTACACGACTTGTGGGTAAAGTGCGTAACCTCTGCAGAGTGTAAATCTATCATGATAGCCGTGCTCACGGTCACGAGCGGTCTGGAAAACTCACAGTGTTAGATGCTCATGTTGTTGAACAACTTATGATGGTAAGTTTGGAGATATGATATATGAGATTGTTTCATTAATGATCATGTGGTTACCAAATGGGTTAAGCATAACTAAAGCTAATTGTTGTTAAAACTTGACCAAGTTAAAAGCAACCGCAGTAAGCCAGTGTCAGCCTTTTGAGCTTCATAACCCTGTGTTATTCTTGCTGAGTACTTTAAGTGCTCACCCTTGCCTCATCAACCATATCAGATTGCAAAGAGCAACAGTTAAAGGAGTTAGGCTTGTGATCAACCAGTCAGTTGTCCCTGTGAAGTTGGAGTCTTCACATGAAGTTCGGAGTTGTCTTCCCGCTGTTCGCTGTGTTGAGGTTATCCTTTGACCTTATATGTTATGTATTTAAGTATTGTCTTTTGATACTTCCTTAATTTGTGGCTATATGTGAGATTTGACTTCCTGGGCTCACATATGGTGTAAATCTGGTTTTGTTCTTAAAACCTGGCGTGACATAATGGATCGGATCGGATGTTAAAAATGCCATTAGCGACGACCCTAGATTTACTCTTGTGTATCTTTTTTTTGTCGAGAGACTTGAATGTAAAAAATGTAATTGTTCTCTTGATTAAAAAAGAATCCCTTCCTTCTCCAAGAAAAAAAAGAGAGTGATTGTTGCTGATGGTTAAGTAAGGTCTTTGAACTGTTGCTAGTTCAGAACTTAAAATCAATAATTAATTGTGACGTTTGTTTCCCAATTCAACGAATCTTGGCGCTTGCATTAATAGGGAAGCAAAGCAGTCATCAATCATCATCAGTCGTACATGAGAGGCACATGTGGTGCAATAGGCAGTGACCGTCGGTTCACACAAAACATGCCGTGACTATGATCCCTGGTTGCAATCCAAGCTGCTAGTGGGCCTTCGACGATCCAAACCCTTGGGCCGGCATTGAACAACTACTCTAAATGCTCCGATCGACGGGGGGGCATTTTCCATCAGTGTCACGATGTGGTATTCACCTTCCAGTTAATCGCATATATTCCTCGTGTCGCCGTCATTGATGCCTCTGATTGTTAGGCAGTGCGAGGTGGTATTATATACGCTAGTGACAGGCAATAATTGATCGTTCGATCATGCTAGTAGATCGACATGCATGCCGCTTGGTTTTGATGCATATATTTTTTTTCTAGTGCTAGGCTTGGGCCATGACATTGCACTACGATCGACTTGGATGAGCAAAACTGCTGTGCTTCATGCGCCGACGTACGTACAACAGAGAGGCAGAGATGATGGACACCTAGGCAGCCAAACTTGCACAGAAATTCGGTAGGCCTTTAGCGCCTCGAACAAGCAACCACCGGACCATTTATCAAAAAAAAAAGCAAGCACCGGCCCAACTGAGGTAGGCCCGTTAGATCCCCCAGCAATTCGGCCCGGTCCGGCCTCTTTTTTGCTTTGTATGTAAACTAAGGCCGCGTCACCTAGGCCGTTGAGCTATCCAGCCCGCTCCGCTGCGTGTTCGTTCAGAGCCCACTCCATCTCGCTCTGCTTCAGCAGGAAAAAAAAAGGCCCATATACTCGACAGCCCACCCAAAATTTCTCTTCTTATTATTGGCAACTCCCCAGAGCCAAGGAGGAAAAGACAAGAAAAAAGAAGAAATTTCTGCCTGCGTGATAACAGGAGCACGAAAGACGAAAGCTACTCGAATCTGGCTTTTGGGACCGGGTTCGTCGGTTTGGCCCTTTATGCCGAGCCTTCGCTCTCTCGTCAGAATCAAATCGTACGTCGTCACGGCCGCCGGCCGGCCAATTCCTCGATGTCACGCATCATTTCATTTCCCTCGCTCTGATCTCTGAAATTAAAGATGATGGACGTGAGTGCATGCAGGCTTTCAGCATCGTGTCCCCACTCGCTCTCATTCTCGCGACGAAACGGACCTCTGGAGGATGTTGTTGGAACGCATATGGTATGGGATATATATGTTGCCGCCGGCAGATCCTGCCTAGCTGCACGGCTATAGTATACATATTCTTCTGGTTCTGGATAATAATGCAATGCAGGCAGCTTTGTTCCTGCTTTGCTTTGCTTGAGGCAGTAGCAGCTGGGCACCGATCGACTTTTGGTTGGGTGGTGCGAGACGAGATGCCAAAGATGCATGCGTCGCCCGCCTACCTCTCGACGGACGGGCGGACGGAGGGAGGATAGACAGAAAAAAAAAAAAACCGATCTTATCCAGCGCACTGCGCACAGAGCACGGGCTCAGCTCCGCATGTCTCCTCTTTTAAGCTCCTCCAGTCGTCGCTTCTGGGCCGGGCCCCGAATAATGCAGTAGTAGCTCCAGTCCAGTACATGGCGATGATGGATCGGAGACCGCCGCAGCCGTTTGGTTCACGAGCTGATCGAGCTCAAACAAAGTGATTCACTTTTAGAGCTGGCTTGGCCGGCCGCAAATGAAGCGTAGTAGTACATGGCCAATTTTGCTCCAGCTAAATAAGAATAAGAATGTATATATAGGACGGACTTGAGGTTTTGAGCAACGATATATATCATGTCATGTTCGCTTATCAATCGGCTTATCAATCACCGAAACAGTGTTTTTGTCTCACAGGAAAAACAGCTAAAAATATATCATCAACTGGCTTATCAGTCACCGAAAACAACGAAACGAACGGTGAGTGCCTCAGATCAGTTGGGGACCCCGGACTCATTCAGAGCAGGCAGCGAATTGGAGCATGTTCCCTGCCTCCTCGGCTCCTCCTTCCGTGGACACTTGGAGCACTAAGCTAGAGGATCGATCAGCTAGCTAGTACTAGTAGCTCTGTAGATATAGCGTTGAATATATGCTAGCAGCATGCAGTCGAACGAACACGGTACGCTCCAACCAAATAGACGATGAAGACGTAATAACCACAGCACTTGTAGGGAAAAGTGAGTTCGTATGGTATTGGTATTCGATACCCCCCACCCCGCCGGAAAATGACTGAAGCTAGCTGATCCAACCAACAGTGCTGTGAGATGCCTGCTGTGCTGCGCCGCGCACTCGCCCACTCCGTCTTCCCCAGCCCATTAAACCAGATCCTTAATTCCGCGTGAAAGCGTGGATGAGTACCTGCCTACACGACCAGCAGCTCATCCATCCAAACTCCAAAGCCAAACAGCCTGGTTGCATTATGCCACAGGACATACTCCTACGTGACGATCGGCAGGCAGGCAGGTTGTTAGTGGAGGAGGCAGATCGAGGGGCAGCCGAGCATGGCATGGCCCTAAAGATTAGATTAGATTAGATAGAACGACCCATGTGCCCGCCCGAGAGGCCCCGAGCACTTTGGATGGACGACCTTGCTTCGCCGCCCGCCCGTCGGCAACTCTCAAGCAGTCCAGCGGCAGACGGACAGCCAGCGCCCAGCGGCGACGCGCACTACCACCGGTGCCCGGTGGGTGGGCCGGGGCCGGGGAGGGGATGGTGGACTCGTGTCGCCGTCACCTTCGTGTCTCCCTGCTGC
Organism: Microstegium vimineum; assembly: GCA_022036555.1. Classification (NCBI taxonomy): domain Eukaryota; kingdom Viridiplantae; phylum Streptophyta; class Magnoliopsida; order Poales; family Poaceae; genus Microstegium; species Microstegium vimineum. The sequence continues at coordinate 60,043,156 of CM039131.1, read as the reverse complement.
TGCTGCTGCTGCCATCGGCCCCGCGATGGATCCAGCCGGACCCGGGTAATCATCGGACGGAGAATCTTGATCAGCCGCCGCCGACGTGGGGGACTCTCCGCGCTTTTTTTACGTGCTATACGTACGCGTACGTGGCGGTGTCGCTGTGGCTTTTTTTTTTTTTTTTTTTTTTTGCCGTCGCATCGCGTGCATGGTGACTCGCGGGAGTATAACGGAGTTGTGGTTCAACTTGCTTTGGCAGCGCAAAATAATAAGGGCCTGTTTGCAGCGCAGAAATTTCACAGAATTTGTGTAGGAATTTTACATAAATCGGTTCATTTTCGCAGGAAAAAGTACAAAGACAGAAAAAAATCCCTCGTTCCAAACAGGCCCCTAAGGGAGGGAGGATCGTACAAGACGATAGGTCAGATCGTACGAGAACGATTCCCTCCTCCACTTGGGGAGGATGATTGCTTGGTTTCATTCGCTAGCTTCGAATTTAATCGTGCAAGTCCTCGTCCGGCGTACAGAATCTCCGAATATGTACACGCCGCCCAGCACCTTTTGCTTTATTGCAATATATAATTAATATATTGGCACGGGCACCGCTCCCCCTCGCTGCCAACCCCCACAGCGCCTGCAGATCCGCTACTCCTCGCTGCCAACAACCACCACGGGAACAGCACGGGTCTGCTCCCATGCTGCCACCCCCCTCCCCCCCCCCCCCCCCCCCCCCCCCACACGCGAACGGATCTGTCATCGCTCCGTCCCCAACATTGTTGCCCTAGCCCTAGAAACAACGAAAAACAATAAAACAAGAGTCAAACTCTACTGCAACAAATTAACAATATAAAGTGAAACAACAAAAAGATACTGCAACAACATAGAAACATGTGATGCAACAAGAGAGAAACCAACTGGTGCACCATCGCTGCCCTACCCCTGGAAAACAACGAAAAACAATAAAACAAGGGTCAAACTCTACTGCAACAAATTAACAATATGAAGTGAAACAACAAAAAGATACTGCAACAACATAGAAACATGTGATGCAACAAGAGAGAAACCAACTGTTGCAACAACAGATAAAACGATATTGAAGCAAGATGATAAAATCATCTGAAACAACAAAAAAAAGTAAAACTGAAATAATGTGGACAACTATTGAAACAAATTACTCAAACATTTGAAACAACAATTTGGTACTATTGAAACAACAGAACAACAAATTGAAACAAAAAAAAGATGAAACAAACAGGCGCAACTGTCCAGAGGGGGAAAAGCTGGCAAGGAAGAGGAGGAGGAGGGGGGAAGGGGAAGGACGAGGAGCAGGTCTCTGGGGTCCTCGTGACCTACCTTGACGGAGCAGCCGTGAGGAGGAGAGGGAAGGATAAGTAAGAGGAGCAGGAAAGGAGCGCGAGGTGGGAGGGACCAGGATGAGGCAGCTCGTCGTGGATCCTCCAGATCCACTGCCACAGTCGCCGGATCTGGTGGATCCACGGTCGTCGTCGTCGAATCCGGCGGATCCATGGCCGTCGCTGCAGCCACCGCCGTCGGATCCGGTGGATCCACGGCTACCGTCGTCGAATCCTGGATCCATGGTCGTCGCTGCCGCCGCCGCTGTAGTCGCCGCATCCCCCCATGGCAGCGGCCTGGTGGGCGGAGAAGGCCAGAGGAGGAGAGGTGTGGGCGCAGGAGGCCGGAGCAGAGGAGGTCGGAGCAGCCGGAGTAGAGGAGCCAGGGCAGAGGACGCCGAATGGAGGAGCCTAGAGCGGAGCGGTGTGGGAAGGGGGCGGAGGAAACGAGGCAGTGTGTGAGAGCGTGAGCAAGTGGACGGGTGAGTGAGGATAAGGCTGGGACGTGCGGCCGGTGGGTGCGTCAGGTGGGTCGGACGTCCGCTAAGAAGCATTACCGTTAATATATATACAAACAAAGTCTTTAGAAAGTTGTATAGTTACACGGGCACTATATACGAGTCCGTATGCATTGCAACAGGAGTACAGGTCATAAAAGGCGTTCACAGTTTAGTGCCTAACGCACCTAGCTAGTGTCACGACTCAAGACGTGCACATTAGGCCAGCCACATCGCTGCATGCTGGCTGGCTTGTAGCCCCAGCTTCCACGTGGATGCGCAAAATCCGAATCACCGGCGGGTACGGATGGCTTCGCAGAGAAGTTCAGAAGTGCGTGCACAAGAACTTTTGTATTAAGGTAGATAAAATGGTCAATACAACAAGCTTTGACAGCGTCCTAGGAGGGTCAAAAGTTATACATGAATGCTCAGACTCTCCCTATCCCTAGCATACAACAAACTGTGTTATTACATTGGACCTAAATCAACCCAAACTACGCCGACCAAGGGGCCTATGGCCGGGCTCCCGAACGGCGGCGACGTTGCTTGCGCGGGCCCACGTCGTCGACCGGTGAGAACAACTCACGCAACGCCTGCAAGTTGGAGTTTCCGATGAATATTTCGCAGTACGCCTCCATGGCCGACGTCGACGGGGTGACATACCACTGGTGACTCCCAAGCACTTCAAGGCAAGGTACTCCCCCTCGCTTGAACACCGTAATACGAGATATGCTTTTTGTCGCTAACCGCTTGCTTTGCGTGGGGAGCGAGGGCGGAGCATACCTACCGTAGGCCGAATCCACTATGGGCAGCTCCAAAAGAGGCGGTTGTCTTGGCTTCTTGATTCGCTCGGTGAAGCGCTTGAGTCGTCTCTCGGCCGATGTCGTTGATGGAGTGCGGTTGACGACGTTCGTCGCAACCTCGATCGCCATGTCTCTCGGGGTGGTTGGCTCGGCGTTGACCCACGCAGGACACAAGTGTTGGGGCGGAGTGGCCGGCTCAGCGCCTGGGAAGGTGTCGCTAAAGCGCGCTTCGGCCTCCATGGCACCAGGTTGTCTCTACAGAGGCAACAACAGAGGCGAATCTGTCGTCCATTGAACACCATTTGTCGGAGGACGGGTGTCCACCAGCGATGCATCCACGTCCGGAGAGGCAACCGACAGAGGAGGCGGGTGACCAGTCGCTGGAGCTCGTGCAGTAAAGACGAGCGAAGCGACAAGCTCCTCCAACATGGGGTCGACCCACACCGGAGGTCCATCTCCCGTCCACCGCTCCAACGCCAGCAGATCTGGCATGAAGTAGCGATGTGACGGCCGCCTCTGCAACCGTCCCCATCTGCAACCGGCGGCCGTCACATCGGATCCCGCGGTTGCGGCGACGGCGGCGGGGCCGGGCGCTGCTGATGGTGTGTAGCACGGCAACACAACGGGGGTGGACGGAGTCCGAGCAGCCGGACCGCCATGGTCGCGCGCTGCTGCCCAAAGGCGAGGGCAGGGGTTGGGAGATGGGGAACGGGAGGGAGATGGGGAGGAGGGAGAAGGGGAGGGGGTCGGGGTGGGGTCGCCGGCGCCGGCGCCGGCGCCGTGGGGAATACCAGGGTGCGCAACCCTAACGGTGTTTGAGTCATACCACTCGGCCTTCTCCGTGTGTCCTTTAGGATTCTTTTTTTAATATGTATATAAAAAAATTAAAAATTCAGCGGCGATCCCGACAGCTCGGTGGCTCCACCACTGTTGGAAACCAACGGTTACTACTCGATCTATCTGTCTACGAAAGAATCAACTTTTAGAATCCATGTCGGTCAAACTTTTAAAACTTTAACTAATTTTAGAAAAAATATAACAACATGCATGATTTAAAGTAAACACCATATGAAAATATTTCCATCATAAATCTAATAGTACTAATTTGATATCATAATCTAATAGCAACATGTAAGATTAAAATGATTGACTTAATACAACTTCAGAAATCTATTATTTCATAGACGGAGCGGAGGGAGTAAAAAAGAGAGCTTCATCGACAAGGCCCCAACAGGGCACCCTATGATTTGAGATTTTTATGGGAGTGATCCTGTCCTTTTTTGCAGCGTCAAGATATATAAATTTCATAGCACGTTATGATTGCTTTGGTAATTATTATTTCTTTCATTTCTTTCATATTGGCCTGCACTGTGGCCAGTGCGTGCCTAGTAGTGAAAAGCATGCCAACTTTCGCACATTCAGACGGCATTGTATTGCACAACCAGGAGACAAGCCACGGACAGATAACACTACTGAACCATTTTGTTGTCTGCATCAATCAAGTCAGAAGAAGTAACACAGTGCTCTTGGCAGAAAATTTTTGTTGCATTATTTCTTCACCTCGCATTCCACGAGATCACCGGCTAGTTAGGGGAAAGGAAAACGCAAGTAAAACGATTACAACACGCGCACACTCCACTATTGATAAACATATAGGAGTAAATAATTAAGAGAAAAAAAAAGCTCCCTAGAAAGACGGGGTACCCAACCATACCATCATATAGCAGTATCTGGTGGTATAGCGCTTTACAACTAGGGCTGATGAGTCAGACCAGCCACACGGTTCTTTTGATTTCAATTCAATCACCGGAAAATTTTTCTGTAATCATCAGATGACTCCCTCGCAATAGCCAATAAGGGGAGTCGGGCGGCAAAGGTTTTTTTTCGTCGACATCGCACAGCAGGCAGGTGGCTCTCACACCGTGTAGTTCTGCTGGATGGTGTCGATGTCCAGACCCTTGAGCTTCACCACCGACTCCACGTGGCCCTTGAGGGTGTTGAGCTCCCTCAGCCTCGCGATCTCAGCTCGTCTCTTGGCCTGCTCAGCGATCTCAGACAGCTCGCGGTAGCTGGTCTTGTCATTGAACAGTGTATTGGTGGCAGCCTCCGGCGGCTGGAGACCGTGGAGCGTCCTCTGCGCGGTGGCCCATTGAGCCTCCCTCTCTTCCCGTCCGTAATCCTTCTTGGTGGTGAAGGCGGTCTGCACGCAAGGATTCAGAAACACATTAGCGAATGGCTTGATGAGAGAGAGAGAGAGAGAACAAGGCAGGTTTATTTTGCTTGCTTCTCCGGCTACTGACACCGAAATCCTACCTTGTTCTCGAGGAGGTTGTCCCATGCCCTGCCGCTGAGCACGAAGCGGATGAAGAACTTGAGCAGGTCCAGAGGGAAGTAGAAGATGATGCTGTAGAGCCAGACGACGCCAGCCCAGCCCCAGCCGATACCCTTGATCCTGGCGAAGCCCCAGTTGGCGTAGACAGCGAGGAAGGTGGCAACCTGCATCAGTAAAAACAGGCGCAGATTAGGCATGTGCTGTGTCTTCCACGAACCTCCCATTCAGCGAGGCAGCCCGGTACTTACAAGTTGAGCGAGCAGGAACGCGGTCACCAGGAGCAGACCAGGGCGCTCGACGAAGGACCAGCTACGGGAACGGGTGACGAAGATCAGAGCCTGGCTCACAATACTGACTTGGAGGTACAGCGCAGACATCATCTCATGCTCACTGTCCCTGATTGACCTCACACCGAATTTGTCCTGCACAATGTCACCATAGTGAGCAGGAAAATCCATACCCGATCGAGGAGATCGATGCAAAGGCTTGGGGATATTTTGAGAATTTACCGAGAAGAAGTCGGTCTTGTGCATCGCCCAGAAGAAAACGACAGTCATCAGAGCAAGGTAGGTTCCAAGAACGACCCCGGTAGCAAAGATTTCATTCAGCTTCCAGCTGTCGGGCAAGGGAGATGGCTTAACTCTGTCCTTAGAGATGGTCATGATAGTACCTGAAAAAACGAGAATACGGTGAGAAACTGAGAAGTGATTGCCTATACTATGATATATACTATTAGAAAAAAAAACAATAATACATACCGTCATTGAGAATGGCAATGATAAGAACCATGAAGGGAGAGAAATCGTATTTCCAGATCAAAGCAATGAGCATAAATCCAAGCTGGAAAACAAAATATACATTAGCTTGCAGACAACAGTGAAAGCTTTCCATTTTAGTTTTAAAAAAATATGTGAGGTACTTACCACTATACGGATTGTGATGGAAACAGCATAAATCTGTAGATTCACAAGATGAAGCAGGGAAAAGAGTCAGAACGTAGGCCATACGCATGCTACCATTTTTAAAAAGGGAAGATATATATGCTTAGAAAAGAACTGACGGTGTAGTTCTTCATCCTCTGGAAGATGCATCTGCTGGTAAGGACAGCGCTGATAATGACACTAAGACCTGGCTCAGTAAGGACAATATCAGAAGCACCCCTTGCAGCATCAGTAGCATCCGCAACAGCAATACCGATGTCGGCCTTCTTAAGAGCTGGGGCATCGTTGACACCATCTCCAGTCATACCAACAATGTGTTTCTTCTCTTGCAGTCTCTTCACAATCTCATACTTGTGTTCTGTGTAACAAAAATCCCATAAGAAAAAGATACTTTACATATCGACTAGGCAGTATTTATAAGTATTTCACTCACCAGGGAAAACTCCGGCAAAACCATCAGCCTTCTCAATGAGTTCATCTACAGGAAGTGATTCAAGTGTAGAATCCTTGTTGTTGCCGAGCAGTGCTGAGGAAGGATACATGTTGGTACCCATGCCAAGCCTCCTTCCGGTCTCTTTACCAATAGCAAGCTGATCACCTGAAGTAAAAAAAAAAGGTCCAAATTTAGCCACTGTGTAAATACTGGCGCAACAAATTGTATGATCATTTGTTAGTAACAGGTTATGTACCAGTAATCATCTTGACGTTAACACCAAGAACAAGAGCCTTGCGAATTGTCTCAGCACTGTCGTGCCTAGGTGGATCAAACAGGGGCAACAAACCAACGAATTGCCATGGTCCACCAGGGGACTCCTTACTTTTCTCAGGCACTTCCTGTAGTAAGGTCACATTTTGAATGAGAAAATGGCTCACCGATTACCAAAACCGAAATAACGTGAAAATTAAAAACATCAGCCAAGATACCTGTCTGGCAACAGCAAGCGAACGAAGACCACGCTCGGCATACTTCTCAATAATACCGTGCACCTTCCGCTTCATATCCTCCTTGCAGTGGCACAGGTCAAGAATCTGTTTGGGTGCCATCACAGGAGTAATTAATTAGTCACGCTGAAAGAACATTTTTTTCAAAAACATTCCAGAATGTATGTTGTTGCCATCGCAAATTTCCTCACCTGCTCAGGAGCACCCTTGCTGACACGGTGCCAGTTGCCATCGCCATCAATGTATGTCAGAGCAGTCCTCTTATCGACAGGGTTGAAGGGCAAGAAGTGGATTTCCCTGATACCAGCCCTGGCCTCCTTGGGATCAGCAAGCATGCCAACCATGGCAGCATCGATGGCATCCTGGTTCTCAGTCCTTGAAGCCCTTGCAGCCAACAGCAACACATGGTCTTTGTCGACGCCTTTGCAAAACACCTCGACGAGGTTCTTGTCGACACTAAGCTTGTTGAGGGTGAGTGTGCCAGTCTTGTCACTGCAAAGCACGTCCATACCAGCCATCTCCTCAATGGCAGTCATCCTCTTAGTGATGGCACCCTGCTGTGACAGCTTGTGCGAACCGATTGCCATGGTGACTGAAAGCACAGTAGGCATGGCAATTGGGATACCACCGATCAAGAGGACCAATAGGTTCTCGATTCCGGCGCGGTATTTGCGGTGCTGGATTGGGAACATGACGATGATCTCGACGACGATGCCGACCGCAATCGAGCAGATGCAGAAGTTACCAATTGCTGTCAGGACCTTTTGGAAGTGTCCGACCTGGTTGGTGCTGTCCACAAGATGAGCAGCCTTGCCGAAGAAGGTGTGCACTCCCGTGGCAATGACCACGGCCTCGATCTCACCCTGCTTACAAGTAGACCCCGAGAAGACTTCGTCCCCAGGGCCCCTGGTGACTGGGAGGGATTCTCCAGTAAGCGCAGACTGGTCAACCTTGAGAGGATCACCCTCGAGGAGACGAGCATCGGCAGGGACGATATCACCAAGCTTGATGCTGATGATGTCACCGGGAACCAAGATTGCAGCCTCTTGCTCGCCCCATCTGCCATCTCTCAGAACCTAGAACAGGTAGACAAATCTGATGAGATGAAATTGATAGAAAGATTTTTAAAAATAATTATCAGCTAATATAACAGTATCACAGATTATTTTAAGTAGTCATTAGTACCTAACACATTTCAATTTGTTTGACTGGCCACAAGTTGGATGAATAAAACAATATTCAAATGACAGCGATTTTTTGCGAGCAATGGCATGTTTTTCCTTCTCTAACATAATTAAAAACACAGAAAAAGGTAGTAGAGGATGGCAACCAAAGTTGAGAATTCTGAGGCAGTTGAATGCCACGTGCAAGACAATAATGCATCATCCTACTACTTAGATACCTTCCAGCCATGGATAAGACTAAACCTATGTATGAATGGAACTGGAACTTGACCTGCCTGCAGAAAAACGTATGCCATGTATCCAAATAAGCTGCAAATGCCAAGGTGCACCAAACTATCCCAATTCTTTATGCCCATTAAACAGCATAAAAAAGATGCGTACCTATCTTTTCCTCAATAATGGAATATATTCCCAATCATGGACCATTCAGTTCTACTTGTGTTTGGAACATGACATAACTGGAGCTTTTTCAAGCTGAAAGGCCAGTACAGAAAGATTCCTCCTTCAACTATATATTGCAACTTGACCATGAAAAATATCATGGCTATCTTACTATGCAATAATTCGTGTATTTTTCTCTTTAAGGGGCTGTTTTTTTTACTGTTTAAAAAAGTATCTATCCTTAAATATAGCTTGCTTGTTGTCTGTGCTCACCTTGGTTTTGGGAGCAAGGTTGGCCATGAGTGCAGCTGCTGCGTTGCCGGCATTGTTCTCCTCAATGAAGGAGATGGTGGAATTGATAACCAGCAGCACGATGATACCGACGAAGTCCTCCCAGTCCGGGGGCTTGCCACCACCGTTGGCAAGGGCAATGGCCATTATGGCAGCCATCTCCATGACCCATGACAGCGGGTTCCACATGAACCCGAGGAACTTGAGGAACTTGCTCTCCTGAGAAACACAAGACAACCCAAAAGCATCAGCATCAGCATCGCAGAGACGCAGGGATTGCATATGTGCACTAAATCCAATCCAAAGGAGAAGAAGAAAAAAACGGTCGTTAATTACCTTCTTCTCCTCGAGCTTGTTGGGGCCAAAGATCTCGATACGCTGCTGGCCCTCGCTGGAGCTCAGCCCCTCGCGGGTGCATTTCAGCTGCTCGAACACCTCCTCGATGGGGATGTTCTCCTGCAACAACAAACACCCGTTAGTGAGGTGAGATCGGTTTCTTTTTGCACGGTGTAAACACGTACTCCTACGTACTACTGTCAGTTAAAGCCAGAACTGTAAAAGAACACTCCATGCAAGCACAAGCATGTATCTCTGCGGGCCCACGGTGTCAGTGGGCTACCTGCTAAAGTTAGCGGTTGGAACATGACAAGGAAGAGCCCAAAGGACAGGGCGATGTACGGGGCCAATGATTGCCTACAATACGGCCGTCCGATCTCGATCAGAGGCCGCTGGCGCAGGGCGGCCGTCTCCTCTACTGCTCCGCACTTTCCGTGTCCCCTCCACGTGTGACCCAGCAAGCACGGGCCCGGGGATGCGTGCGGGCGCGTGTGAACCGGCCGAATTGGACGGAACAAAAAGATGAGCAGGGGGGGCCACCGGTCATGCTCAGGTGGCTGTGGCTCTAGGCCTCTAGTGCAGTAGTACTAGTGCTCCACTGGGTCAACACGGATTATTATTAAATAATAAAATAATAAATGGAAGCTAACAGCTCAAGAAGCACGGATTTCCTATTTTCCACCCTCTGAGGCCTATCTATAGTCGTTACCGCATAATCTCAGCAGCATGATTCCTGTCGATGTGCGTGCCCTGCGCTAATGACTTTTTAGATGGCGACTGACTTTTCGAGTCCAATATTATCGTACAATAATATAACAAATATTCTTCTTATTGGTTCAGTTATAGGAATTGATAATTAATACATGCCAGGATATTAATAAAAAAATCCAAAAGGCACTGGTTTGTCAAAAATTCAAACCATGGACAGATCGATGTCTATATATGGCGAAATACTAGTAGATTTTGCTCCACGATCAAATCAAGGAACGTATTAATAAGTGAGAGCGAGCGATTTCAGAGGTGGGGTACTTCTCTCTCCAAGCTAGCTAGCAAAGGATAGGCGTGGGCGGCGGGGCGGCCTATACAACGACAAAGCTGGTAAGCGTTCATTCAAACAGCTCACATGAGCAAGACGTAGTACACGGGAGGAACATGACCACCGGCCGCCAGGTGGCCGGCCCCTCCTCCCTTCGGCTCAAAAGCCGGTTGATAGGTGGATTCAGCGCGTAATAAAAAGGCAGCTTGCAAGCCCAGGGTCGTCGTCGTCGCTGCAGCGGAGAGGATCCGATGGAAACAAACTAATAATAATAAATAAATTAAGGCATAAAATCTTTTTTATTTTTTATTTTTGCAGAAACAGGAACAGGATTCCCTTCGTGTTTTGTTTCCTTTACTTTTGCAGGAAACATGCTTCCTTTCCGCAGGAGAAAAACTACTGCGTAAACATGTTTCAGAGTTCAGACTCTGAATCAGCAGCCGCGTGTGTTTTCACCCTCTCCAGGATCAGCAGCGTGCGTGTGGGAAGACCGGGAGAGGGACGGACACAACGGCAGGTCAAAAGGGCAAGCGAAACTGAGCGCCGCCCTTTCACATAGTTCGTCCTCACTACCTCTAGCAGAGTCAGCGCGTACGTACGTACTATTATTGCAGTCTGAATCAGGGCGCAAGCAAACAAGCAACCAACAAAGGATCGGAGGGAGGGAGGCAGTGGTAGCGGCAGCAGCAAGCAGGAATTCCTCACCAGATCGACGGCTTCATTCCTGATCTCCTCGAGCCCACCCATGGCGGCGGACGGCGGTGGCTGGACCCTAGAGGCGAAGCCCGACGGCAGACACGGGCATATGCCGCACGGACGACGCCGCGCCTCCTCGCTTCTCTTCTCTTGCGAGAGAGAAGAAAAGGAAGGGTCCAATGAATGAAAGGGTAGAAAGGGGCAAGTGGTGGTGGTGGTGGTGATGGTAGGCGTCGAGTGGAACGGGGAGGAGATGGGTGCGGACCTATATAGCGCCGCGCCGCTTTATACCCGCAGGCCGCAGGTCACCACCACCATCTCTCTCTATAGCAGCCCTACCACCATCCCCAGGACGGGGCCCACGCACGGAGCCGCCAGGTGGGTCCCCGCGCTCTCGGTCTCTGTTCGCGTGCCCCTCGTCGAGTTAGGCAAGGCCGCCCCCTCGCCGCTCCTGGCCCGTTGGCACCCGGTGAGATCTGGCCTGCGCCCGCGACAGCAGGCGTGGCGGACCCGCGCGTCAGCTGCGTGCGGGTCGAGCGGCCGCGGGTGGACGTGGAGATATCCCATGGCTTCAGCCGGTTTGACCCCAACCCGCGGCGGGTGGGGCGCGGGCGTGCTGGCCTCGGCGGCCCTCGGGGGATGGGCCCATCAACGGAACGCGGAACGGAAGGCGCGCGTGTCAGCCACTTGGTGGTGGGCCCGCACCGTCACGGGATAACGGGGCGGACGGCGCAGGCGGGCTGTGGGGTGGGGTCCGTCTCGGTGAATTTACGAGCCCCGGTAGCCGTGCGTGGGATCGGAGAGAACGGACGGACGGACGCGGAGCCGTCAGCCGCCGGTCGCCGGCCGCCTCCGTCCGTGACGGGTTGTGGATAACGATCGTACTCGTACGGCGAGGGGGCCCGATCCGTGCGCCCGACTGCCCGAGGGCCGACTGGGCCGCCGCCGAACCCAACAAAACGAGCGTCTCTCGTTCGCATCTGTACTAGCACAGGCACTGAAGCAGTTAGTTGGGCGTTGCCGAGGCTGGGATCGGGGCGGTGGACGGCGCAAGGCAGAGCCGGCCGGAAGAGGCACACACACAGCGGCTCGTGCTCTGTCCGATGAGGATGCGAGTTGTCAGTGCCAGTGCATGCGTACAGACATGTGCAGCTGTTCAGCGAGAACCGGCAAGGACGAAGCAGCGGGACACATGCGCAGGAAACGACGGGGCCAGAGCTCTCTGGCCTTTTTTAAGTACTAGCGCCTAATCTTCACGCAGGAACCAAAGTTTCTTGGCCATGGATGCAGCTTAATTCGTTCTCATGGGCCCATGTCCATGGATGGGGTAAAGAAACGCACATGGAGATAAGATGAACGCCCAGTTGACAAGCGCCGTTGCGGCATGTTCCAATGAGCATGGTTGCAGGTGAGGTGAGGTGAGGTGAGCATCGCATCGGGGCGGCCAGCCTGTTGTGGCTTAGAGGGACGAATTAACAAACGATTCCGGGCTCCAAAACAAAAGGCGCCGTTCCTACTCTGAATACTTGTGTGATTCTTTCCCGTTTCTTTTTTTTTTTTAGAAGATGCCACTTGATCAGGACAATCATGCAGCTGCAGCTGCAGTGCAGGATTGGGGAAGGAGCGGAGCAGGGCCCGGAACACAGGTCGGCGACGGCCACTTGGGATCTGAAAACACGGCCGCTTCCGCTTGCATCCATGCATTCATTATCTTCACGCTTTTCACGAGAGATTCCGGTGCCCGTGCCGTGAATACACTAATCCGGTAATCTAATCCTTAACCGGTCGCTTCCATGTTGCAGCTGCAGGCCTGCAGCTTCTGCGTAATTGGACCTGTAACTGCTGCATGAATTTGGAGCGATTTGCTCGGTTCAACGGGAAACCAATGCTCCGAATGCGGGTAGGACGTCCGTGCGGCGGTGCCCTCGTTCAGATTACGGTTTGACCAGGCTTCTTCCTGGGCCCTCTCAACGCGTCAACGTCAACGAAGCAAAACTCCTCGTGGAGCTCGAAACGGCACCGGATCAGCCGGCTGCCGCCCGTTTGGGCCGGGGTCTCTTTGGAAGATGAGACGGATTCTTTGGTCTCTTCGCGCTCTCGTTCTCGCTCTCGTGGCCTGCCTGGCACAAACTAGAGCCACGAAAGAGCAGTTGCAGTTACAGTTGCAGTTGCACGGCGATTCAGAATTCAGAAAGAGGGGACGGACTGATGATTAAACAACCGGCAAATTCTGTACTCCTTGGTACAAAGGTCACGCCTGCTGACGTAGGCCCAGCTCCTGCCCGAGCCGCCAAGCCGCCTTCCACCCCCTCTGCTCTGTCTGCGGCTGGCTTCGGTCAGCGGGCGAAGGCCCCCACGACGTGCTGAAAATGAAAGCGCCCAGCCCAACAATGCTGACGCATGACAGCAGGCGCAAGTCCTCCCTGCCCGCTCCGCTCCGAGCCCGATTTTCCTCGCCAATTCACATCAGCGCTACCCTACCACACGCAGCGAGTTATTATTGGACCATTATTATGACGGAAATTTAGAAAAGTATTTCGCTTCACACTCACACTCACACCTAATGGCCAGGACCATTCTGCAGCTATTATGCTTCTTGCTGCCTTAGTAGGAGTTTTATATGAGCTTCATTCACATTAAGAGCAGTATCATCTAAATATTTTTTTATAACATAACAGTATATTTAAAAATAGAGAGAAAATGAAATTCTAATATCAACTTTCTATTTAGTAATGAAATTAAATGCATATGAAACTATAGAATGAAATACAACGAGAGTTCGTGTTTCGTCTAAGTTTCATTTTATTTTATATGACATGATAGTTTTGGACACAACGATATAAAACTCTACACTGAGACCGGTCTCAGTACTACTATTTGTATTAGTGTTTATTATTTTTCGAGACTAGGCATATACCTTGTATTTCATTAAGAAGAAGAGAGTGGTTAATAGACCTAAACATAGATTATACATGAGGAATCGCGAGTAATCCATGGATTATCAACGAAAACCTCAAAACAAGGCACAAAGCAAGAAACATGAGGGGTGGGGGACCCTCCACCCACAACCCCAGCAACTGAGCCTAATACAAAAGATAACTCGACACCTAGTTAGCTAGCAGTGATAGGAGCCATAGAAGATAACTGCAGCAAGGCAACCTGTAACACCCTAAAATTTGAAAATAGAAATTTGATTTGAATTTGCTTAAATTTGATTTATTTCAAATAATTTTATGAGCATAGAATTAAATAAATAAAACTAAAACTAATATCACATGCTAGGGTTCACTTGTTTGTGCATTTCATGTCTCGGCATATTTTTCTCTGTGTTGTTTGGTTTTCAAAAACTTCAAAAAGGAAATTCAAAACCCTTTGAAAAATCAATTTGCAAAAGAAATAAAAAGGAAAATCTTTTCCCCTCCCTCTCTCACTCTTTCAGCCCGAGAACCAGCCCAGGCTTGTTTCCCTCTTTCTCTTTCTTTCTCTCCCGAGCAGGCCGGCACCCTCCCTGCGGCCCAGCTCCCTCGGCCCAGCACCGCAGGCCGCGGCCTCTCTCTTCTCCCTCTTCTCTCGCTGACCAGGCGGGCCCGCGCGTCAGCCGGGGTCGTCCCCTTCCTCCAGCCGAGACCGCGGCGGACTCTGCTCTGCCGAACCGGCCATGCCGACATCCCCGCGCGCAAGCCACGAGGCGCGTCCGCGCAGGCCTACCCCCTCCTCTCTCCCGCTGACGCCGCAGTCAGTCGCCCCCTCTCTTTCCCCTTCTCCCTACCGAGTCGAACTCTGCCTCGTGTTCGCGCCGACTTCCGCAGCCGCCGGCCGCAACAGACACGCGCGAATCCCGCGCGTAGCCGCCCTGGACTGCTCTGACCTGGCCCTTTAAATAGCGCCGAGTACCGCCCTACCTTCCCCATCTGCTGTCGCCTCATCCCGTGCCTCGCAGCGCTGCCCGCACCGCGTCCGCCGCCGGACAGAACACCGCCGCCGAAGCGTTCGCCGATTCCGGCCACCGTACGCCTCACCGAGCTCCGCTTTGGTGTTTGTGGGTTCTCAAGAAACCTTCTTCCCCTCTTTTTCACCTCCAATTTGGCTCACGCGACCTCGTCGCTGCTTTGCGGAAACAGCAGTGTCGTCCGCGCCATGGCCGACCGCCACCGTGTCTCCCCGGACCCCGAATTGGTCTCATGTGAGCCCGCGTTCCTCCCCTCTACCTCCCTGTGCCCCCGGTTTCTCTTCTACCGGCTCTCACCAGGCCGTCGTCGTTCTCAGAGAGCCCGCGCCCGCGGTCGCGCGTCGTCAGCCGCCTCCGTCCTCTCTCTGCTCGCGCGAAGTCCGCAGATAAGCATAACTAAGGCTAATTGTTGTTAAAACTTGACCAAGTTAAAAGCAACCGCAGTGAGCCAGTGTCAGCCTTTTGATCTTCATAACCCTGTGTTAATCTTGCTGAGTACTTTAAGTGCTCACCCTTGCCCTATCAACCATATAAGATTGCAAAGAGCAAGAGTTAAAGGAGTTAGTCTTGTGATCAACCAGTCAGTTGTCCCTGTGAAGTTGGAGTATTCACCTGAAGTTCGGAGTTGTCTTCCCGTTGTTCGCTGTGTTGAGGTTATTCTTTGACCTTATATGTTATGCATTTAAGTATTGTCTTTTGATACTTCCTTAATTTGTGGCTATATGTGAGATTTGACTTCCTGGGCTCACATATGGTGTAAATCTGGTTTTGTTCTTAAAACCGGGTGTGACAAATTGGTATCAAAGCAATGCTGACTGTAGAACGCAAGCCTAGAGAGAACTGGTCGTTGTAGTAAGCTCTTAACCTTGTCTAGTTCATGCTTCCCCTTTTTCCTTGATATTTTCTTAAAAATTATGCTCCCTCCTTCTCTATTCTTTTATAAGAGGTTTGTCTTGTTTCATCTTTTTCCCTTCTATCCAAATAGATGGTTCGTCATGAGAAAGCTGCTCGCAACAACTTTGGAAGACCGTGTCTCAGTAAAGGAAGTCAAGCTTTCACGGAAGCTCAGATTCAACACACTTGTTGGCACAAGGAGTACATTACTACGTTCTATAGCAGTGAAGTTTTCTTCCACCTTCAACTCATGCAAGTGTTGCAAGACCACTACCCTAATCGACAAGCCATGGTGGAGTATAAATGCACTGTTTAGACTCATCCTAAGTATGAGAGCCATTGGAGTATAGAGGCACATGTCACAATGCGTAGTCTGACTACTGGTTCAAGGATGGTGGAATCCATTCACACATCTCTCGCAGATCGTTTTAGTATGCAAGCTGGTATATCGGATGCTGCTCATCAAGCTCTTTTGGTATACCTTGGAAAATACTATGAAGACCTGAAAGATGTCAAGCAGAAATACTTTTCTCGACGTCCACTAGGAAGTTTTCAGTGTGTAATGGATGACCCTCAGTCAGAGCAGAATGAACAAGTAAAGGAGATGGCCTTGACCATCCAAGCTCTCCACCAAAAGTTGGAGGATAGTCAACTAGAGTTGTCAGAATTGAGGCAACACTACGAAGAAGCTCTTGATGAGATTGATGATTGGAGAAGTTGTGCTGGATTACCCAAGATCAACATAGTAGAAGATGTGTCCCGCTCTACCCCACGCAAGAGGTGCTACCCTGGATATCGCTGCAGTCGCACCGTGTTTAAGAGATAGGAGTTTATGCCCTTGTATAATAAAACGTTAGTAGCAAAGTCGAGTCAAGTTGTGTGTCTTGTGAACTTTTGGTGTTTGAATGATTGTCTTTATGATAATGCATGATTTGAGTCTTTGTAATGAGTGCAATGATCTTGTGGGATTTTCTCCACAATATCATTTAGTTTATAGGCCTTAGGTTTAATGCAATAAATAGTTGGGGTTCTCTTGTCTCCTGTTTCCCAATCCTATCACAATCTATCGCTATCATCTCATCTCCTGTTGTCTCTATCATAACCTCTCTGGAGCAAATTGTCCTTATCACCTTATATCCCTATTTGGGGGAAGTCAAAAATCATGGAAAAGTTTTGGACAAAAGTAGACTTTTGCACCTTTCTCTAACCTAAAGAATCACCTTCAAATCTGTTATGGTTTGGGAGATACAAAATTCACAAGGAGACACAGTTGTGCTGCTTGGAACCTGAAACAGTTTCGGTTGGTTGCTGTTTTCGACTACCTTAACAACAGAATCTGGAGAAGTGTGTTATAAGGAAGTTGTAGATAATTTTATAACCTTTCCAATGGTCTAAACTACAACTTCATCGGATTAACGGAACAAATATGACCGTTTTACTCTGTTGTTGTTTTCCTGTCCGCTCGGAAAATCGAGTTGTGGATTCATACCCTCCCACATGAACTTCTTTGGGATGTCAGAACCTCTTGATGACCATCAACTTAACTCAAAAGAAGATGCAAACTACCCGTTGGAGTCCCTTAGTTGTCTTTTCTTAAGGGGGGAGCTGAGTTGAAGAAGTTACAAAGACAAAGGTTTCAACTCTCTATCATCTTGCTTGGAAGGATCGGTTATCCCTAGGATGGAAAAGTCACTATCAAGGATGATTTACCTTTGTTCAGGATTAGTGTTGATGTGGTTATGCAATGTCCACAGACAGCCACTGTCAACCAGCTTGAGGAGAATGACAACCCAACAGAGAGGGTTATGGATGAATTTCCAGATGTATTCCCGGAAAATTTGCCAGGATGGGAGTAAAAGAATTAGAAGAACTTAAGAAACAAATTAAAGAGTTGTCGGATAAAGGTTTTGTTCATCCTAGTTCCTCACCTTGGGGTGCACCAGTTATTTTGTTGATAAGAAAGATGGCAGCCAGAGGATGTGTGTTGACTATCGGTCACTAAAGGAGGTAACTATCAAGAACAAGTATCCTTTACCCAGAATTGATGATTTGTTTGATCAGTTGAAGGGTGCTTGTGTGTTCTCCAAGATTGATCTTCGGTCTGGTTATCATCAGTTGAAGATCCGTGCTTCAGATGTTCCCAAGATGGCTTACACTACAAGGTATGGGTTGTACGACTATACGATGATGTCGTTGGTCTTACCAATGCACCCGTATACTTTATGTACTTGAGGAACAAGGTTTTTATGGAATATCTGGATAAGTTTGTGGTGATTTAGTGATGATATTCTGATCTACTCCAAGAATGATGATGAACATGCTGAACACTTGAGGTTGGTATTACAGAAGCTTTGAGAGTACCAGTTGTATGCTAAAAAAAGTAAGCGTGAATTTTGGTTGAAAGAAGTTTCCTTTCTAGGCCATGTTGTGTCTAATGGAGGTATATCAGTTGATCCTAGTAAGATGGAAGATGTACTGAATTGGAAACCCCCAACCAATGTCAGTGAGATTCGTAGTTTTCTTGGCTTCGCTAGATACTATAGAAGGTTCATTGAAGGATTCTCTAAGCTAGCTAAACCTATGACAATGTTGCTTGAGAAGGATGCCAAGTTTGTTCGGTCAGAGAAGTGTCAGGCTAACTTTGAAGAATTGAAAAAGAATTTGACTACAGCTCCTGTGTTGACCATGCTAGACTTGAGTCAGAAGTTCTCTATCTGTTGTGATGCCTCTCGTCTTGGTTTGGGTTGTGTGCTTATGCAAGAAGGAAGAGTTGTTGCGTATGCTTCACGGCAACTGAGGAAGCATGAGTGGAATTATCCGACTCATGAGTTAGAGCTAGCAGCTGTGGTACATGCATTGAAGATATGGAGACATTGTCTTATTGGTCATAAGTGTGACATCTACACCTACCATAAGAGCTTGAAATGCATCTTTACTCAATCCGATCTGAATTTGAGGCAACGTCGTTGGTTGGAGCTGATAAAGGATTATGATCTCGATGTTCACTATCATCCTGGTAAAGCCAATGTTGTGGCCGATGCTCTTAGCAGGAAGAGTTATACTAACGAGATTCGGACAATACCTATGCCTGAAGAGTTGTGTGCTGAACTTGAGCATCTCAACATGAGCATCGTTGCTAATGCTATGGAGATGATAGTGGAGCCTATACTAGAAAAGGAGTTCCGTGAAGGTCAGTTGCAAGACAAGAATCTGCAGTGGATAGTTGAGAACTTGAAGGAAGGAAAGTCACCAGGATTCCGGTTGGATGGTAATGGTACACTGTGGTATGGAAAGAGGATCTGTGTCCCCGACATTAAGTCTATTCGACAGACGATTCTGCGAGAAGCCCATGAGTCAACCTACTCAATACATCCAGGAAGCACTAAGATGTACCTGGATCTTAAAGAGAAGTATTGGTGGGTTGGATTGAAACGTGACGTGGCAGAGTATGTGGCAATATGTGATACATGTCAGAGGGTTTAAAGCAGAACATCAAAGACTTGCAGGACTGTTGCAACCGATGAAGATACCTGAATGGAAGTGGGACAATGTTGGTAGGGATTTCGTAGTTGGGTTACCGCTTGCTCAAAAAGGATATGACTCAATCTGGGTCATAGTTGATCGCTTGACTAAGGTAGCTCACTTCTTGCCAGTTCGAACCACTTATTTGGGAGCACCGTTAGTTGAGTTGTACATGGAAAGAATAGTATGCCAGCCTGGAGTTCCAAAGGAGATCATGTCAGATGGAGGGACCCAGTTTAGGAAGTGCATGAGTCCTTCGGAACAGTGTTGAATTTTAGTTCAGCCTATCACCCTCAGACAGAAAGAACAAATCAAGTGCTAGAAGATATGTTGAGGGCTTGTGCTTTGCAGTATGGTACGAGTTGGGACAAGAGCTTGCCCTATGCTGAATTCTCATATAATAACAGTTATCAAGAAAGTCTTAAGATGGCACCGTTTGAAGCCTTGTATGGACGGAAGTGTAGAACTCTGTTGTTCTGGAATCAAACGGGAGAAACCCAAGTGTTTGGACCAGATGTTCTGAGAAATGTAGAAGAACAGGTCCGAGTAATCAGAGACAATCTGAAGATAGCACAGTCTCGACAGAAGAGTTACGTTGATAACCGAAGAAGAGTTTTATCTTTTGAAGTAGGCGATTATGTTTACTTGGAAGTGTCACCTATGAGGAGTGTGAAACGGTTCAAGATGAAAGGAAAGTTAGTACCCAGATATATTGGTCCGTTCAAGGTTCTTGAGAGACATGGAGAAGTTGCTTATCGGTTAGAATTACCGGAAAGTTTGTCAGGAATTCACGACATGTTTCACGCATCTCAGCTCAAGAAGTGTTTACGAATGCCCAAAGAACAGTTACCGTTGGAGGAACTTACAGTTAAGGAAGATTTGACCTAGGAGGAATACCCGGTGAAGATTCTGGAAAAAGCTGAAAGAGTACGAGATGTAAGGTCATTAAGATGTGCTCTCTTGCCAGAGTCTCTTATCCAAGCAGATATAATCTTTGAAGATAACCTTATCGTTCTCTCTAATCTCTTCGAATCTCGAGGACGAGATTCTTTTACGGGGGGTAGATTTGTAAAACCCTAAAATTTAAAAATAGAAATTTGATTTGAATTTGCTTAAATTTGATTTATTTCAAATAATTTTGTGAGCATAGAATTAAATAAATAAAACTAAAACTAATATCACATGCTAGGGTTCACTTGTTTGTGCATTTCATGCCTCGACATATTTTTCTCTGTGATGTTTGGTTTTCAAAAACTTCAAAAAGGAAATTCAAAACCCTTTGAAAAATCAATTTGCAAAAGAAATAAAAAGGAAAATCTTTTCCCCTCCCTCTCTCACTCTTTCAGCCCGAGAACCAGCCCAGGCTTGTTTCCCTCTTTCTCTTTCTTTCTCTCCCGAGCAGGCCGGCACCCTCCCTGCGGCCCAACTCCGACGGCCCAGCACCGCAAGCCACGAGGCGCATCCGCACAGGCCTACCCCCTCCTCTCTCCCGCTGACGCCGCAGTCAGTCGCCCCCTCTCTTTCCCCTTCTCCCTCCCGAGTCGGACTCTGCCTCGCGTCCGCGCCGACTTCCGCAGCCGCCGGCCGCAACAGACACGCGCGAATCCCGCGCGTAGCCGCCCTGGACTGCTCTGACCTGGCCCTTTAAATAGCGTCGAGTACCGCCCTACCTTCCCCATCTGCTGTCGCCTCGTCCCGTGCCTCGCAGCGCTGCCCGCACCGCGTCCGCCGCCGGACAGAACACCGCCGCCGAAGCGTTCGCCGATTCCGGCCACCGTACGCCTCATCGAGCTCCGCTTTGGTGTTCGTGGGTTCGCAAGGAACCTTCTTCCCCTCTTTTTCACCTCCAATTTGGCTCACGCGACCTCGTCGCTGCTTTGGGGAAACAGCAGTGCCATCCGCGCCGTGGCCGACCGCCACCGTGTCTCCCCGGACCCCGAATTGGTCTTAGGTGAGCCCGCGTTCCTCCCCTCTACCTCCCTATGCCCCCAGTTTCTCTTCTACCGGCTCTCACCAGGCCATCGTCGTTCTCAGAGAGCCCGCGCCCGCGGTCGCGCGTCGTCAGCCGCCTCCGTCCTCTCTCTGCTCGCGCGCAGTCCGCAGATGAGCTCGCGCCCTCTCCCTCGCTCTCCCGAACCTCTCGGTTCGTTGTGTGGTGGCCCGAGAGCCCCTAACGCCTTGCGCCGTCGACCTCCATGCCGGAGCTCTGTTCACGGCCGGCCACCCTCTCTCTCCCCTTTCTTTCCAAGCCGTCGAATCTCAGATCGATGGACTGGATTAGATGATACCCCTTCGGTCCATCATGGACTATGGACCTAGTCCACTGGTGCCACGCCAGCAGGTCCACCGTGGACCAGCCTGTCCGAGCAGGCCACGTGGCGCACACGTGGGCGGTGACCCAGTCAACAGCCGCCCAAAGCATAGATCTGGAAGTACGCTTTCTGTTTTTCGAAAACGTAAACCCCTCTGTTTTAATCCAAAATACGTTTTCCAAATTGCAGATTCGCCACCGAATTTGAAAACCCTATACTCCCTCGTTTCAAATCCGTTTTGTTCCGTTCGAGTTGCGTTGGTTTCGTAACGATAAGATCTACCTGTTAGTAACAATATTAAATATGTTTTATTCTCTGAAATAAACTGATAATTGATTAATCTATATAATCAATGGTTTTCCAATTAAAATCAATTAGGGTTTTCCACCTCGGCTTTTCATAAAACAAAACATACTTAGTTTAATCTTGTTTTTACAAAGCAAATGTAATGTGACTTAACTTAATTTGGGTATTTCTCTGAAGTATCTAATATATGCTTTTTATATAGATAAAATAAATGAAGTCTAATTCTCTTTTAAAAGCTAATCTTCGATAGACGTTTCTTTTCGTTATAGATCCGATTAGCGTGATTCTCGCGTCTGTGTGATCGTAGCAAGACGTAGACTTCTTTTAAATCTTTTTCATTGATTGGTGTATTGTTCTGAAGTAGATATATTGTATGCTTTGTATGATTGTTCAGATGCTTGTGTGGTGTTTATGATCTTGTCCAATCGGTGAGAATTACGTGGAGATCAAGAAGAAGTCATCAGAAGACCGAGAATCAAGTGAAGAAAGGATCTAAGAGTTTAAGGCAAGTTTAACATGGGATCATCCTTGTTACCTATTCACCTTAATTCATCTAGTCATATTGCATGTGTCTAATTTGATTCCTATTTAGATCTATACCATAGCTTGTTACCTTGTACCTTGTCACCATGGGTTTCTATGCATATGGGTAGCTTTGCTATGCTTTACATGATGAATACTGAATCGAATATTGATTAATGATATATGCAACAATGAGATAAAAGTGGCTTTTATAGCAACATGGAATAGGACCACACTGTAGGGCAAAAGCTGGGACTTAAATGCAACCATGAGTGCTATAATGGCTCTGGCTTTAGTTAAGTATGAAGTTTAGACTAGCATGCTTGTGGTTCGTGAAAGGCACCTTTGTCGAGCTGGTTATGGGGTATAGCTCGTGTGGGGACCGCTGCGTGTGGTACCATCGGGGTGTCCCATATTCCCCTTTGCATTGGGTCCGTAGGGTCCGTTACATGCTAGAAAGAGCTTTTGAAAGACTTCATAGTGTACCCTGCCCGCTCACCTTGGAAGTGTTTTGGGATTGGCCGTCCCGGGCATATGGGCTACACGACTTGTGGGTAAAGTGTATAACCTCTGCAGAGTGTAAATCTATCGTGATAGCCGTGCTCACGGTCACGAGCGGCATGGAAAACTCACAATGTTAGTAACTCCTGTTGTTGAACAACTTATGATGGTAAGTTTGGAGATATGATATATAGAGATTGTTTCATTAATGATCATATGGTTACCAACTGGGTTAAGCATAACTAAGGCTAATTGTTGTTAAAACTTGACCAAGTTAAAAGCAACCGCAGTGAGCCAGTGTCAGCCTTTTGAGCTTCATAACCCTGTGTTAATCTTGCTGAGTACTTTAAGTGCTCACCCTTGCCCTATCAACCATATTAGATTGCAAAGAGCAAGAGTTAAAGGAGTTAGGCTTGTGATCAACCAGTCAGTTGTCCCTGTGAAGTTGGAGTATTCACCTGAAGTTCGGAGTTGTCTTCCCGTTGTTCGCTGTGTTGAGGTTATTCTTTGACCTTATATGTTATGTATTTAAGTATTGTCTTTTGATACTTCTTAATTTGTGGCTATATTTGAGATTTGACTTCCTGGGCTCACATATGGTGTAAATCTGGTTTTGTTCTTAAAACCGGGTGTGACACAACCACAGAGAACAAGACAACCTCGGTGGCAAAGTATCCACCGAAAACTCCTCGGCGGCAAAGCATCCGCCGGAAACGATCGCGACCTCGACGGCAAAGCATCCGCCAGCAACGACGACCACGGCTACGGCTACGACCAACACTCATCAGACATACCAAGGTAAAGAGAGACAAGACGCCCGATTAGGTTCAGAACGACGAGCCGACATGGAGGGGACATCTCCAAGCAGGGAGGAGGGGGGCGGCCACCGTAGTGCTCCAACGAAGCCTTCATGAAGGGGATTTGACATCCGCAGACGCCAACATCGTTGAAAAGCACAAAGGACTTTCGTCCCAGACCCCGACCTGAAGACAGGGTTCAACGACGCCTTCAGGAAGGAGAGTGACGTAGGACGCCATCGCCACCGGCCGAGCAGAACGCTGGGCAGGGTATTATACCCAAGCAGGGAGTCCTCAACGGGAAGTGGGGGTGGTGGTGCTGGCCTATATGCCGGCGCCAGGGAGCCCGCCGCTGCCACCACGGCAGGGCGGGGACCGCACCAGCACGCCGGCGTCGGGCAGCCCACCGCTGCCACCACGGCAGGGGGGGGGGCAACACGGCAGCAGGCCACCGCCACCCGACGCCAACGCCGGCACAAAGCCAGACCCGCCCACCACCATCCGCCCCCGCCGCAGGAAGAGCAGTGCCGACCTAGGGGAGCTAGATCCGGCCAAGGGAGGCCTGGACCCAGCCACCAGAAGGCCGCCGTCGATGCGTGAGCAGAAGACGCCGTCGGTCACGTACAGCCCGCCACCAACGCTGGAGGAGCGGATCTACACGGGGGAGGGGCGGATCCGGCCACCAGAGCTCAGGATCCGGCCACCCCGTGACTCGCCGCCGTGGGGAGGGGCGGAGGGGGGGGGAGGGGGAGCGCGAGCGGCCGCCCCATATGGGAGTGTCGCCACCGTCGCGTGCCGGAGGGCGACGACGGCGGCCGGAGAGGAAGCCGGAAGGGAGGGGGAGGTGGGCCGCCAGGGAAGGTCACCCCCGAGTCGCCTGAGGGAGGCGCTCGGGAGTCGCGGGTTTGACTCTTTTCGATTAGTGTTTATTATATTTTCTTTTCGGTGGCAAGCATGATATTCAGTTTTTTTTTAGAGTACACAGTACAACGCAGACACTCAACACGCACGCACACTCGTCCCTACGAACACACGCACGCAAACCCTACCCCTATGAGCACATTTTTTCTCAGTGTTAGGTAACCGATACATCCATCTCTCGCATGATATGATCAGATCATGGGTGTCAGGACGGTACAAAAGATAAAAGTCGTTTTGTGGAGCTAAAAAAGATGGCGACAATGTAGCTGCATGGAAGAGTTCTAGTAATGGGTGTTGCTTTCACGCGCATGCGGCGAGTGCTTGTCCTTCTCGCTCAATAGGAAAAATGTGGTCCTGCAAGAGCACATCCGAAATCCGATTGCTGTGGTGTGGGCACGGTGGTCCGGAATTGGATCCTATTAGCTTTGGGTTCCATATTCCAATGGTTTCAGCTACTAGATCGAAAGTTTTGCATGAAAAGATCGTTTTAACGATGTTCAGACCTTTACATTGGCACTCATTGATGATTGATGTTAGCACAGTGGTTAGTGAGATTACTCCTCCTGTTTTACAATACGACACATTTTTTAGTCTTGTTCAAAGTTAAACATTTTTTTACTATATTTTATAGAAAAATGCATCAATATTTTATTATGTTAGAAAAATATTATGGCAACATCCCTTGAGAGGAATCAATCAATATAAAAATATGCCAACAAGTGGCACGCACCATCCAACACAGCGGCGGATCGGCTGGGGTGGCTGCAGCCTCCTCGTGAGCCTCAATTCTCCATTAAATCATTGTAACATTAGCTCAAAATCACCACTAAATTATCATTTTTAATCAGCATTATCATTACCTAGTCCCCCACTTGATCTCATCCTAGATCCGCCAATGATCCAACACACAACTACTATTTATCTGAGGGTTTCACGTTAAATCAACTTGTTTTCAACGAAACATGCTTCAATGATAATGTGTTTTTGGTATTTGCATTGTAAACTCAATCAAAGTTAGAGAAATTTAATTTGGATCAAACTTGTTTTTATTGAAAAGAAGTAGGCATAAGAGTTGCTGATTATGTTTTTTTTTATAAAAAAGAATACACCCCCGTATGCAAAATAGTAAAATGAAACAATAACAAGACAACTACGCAACAACCACCCTAGGAATAGTAAAGCCTAGGTGACCACCGCAACAACCAAAAGAAACTAACAAAAACGGAGGAATAAAGTAGCCTATAAATTTCCAAACAGAGGGAGCAGCACCTTTGATATTTTGATGATGTAAAGCTTAGGCCTGTTTAGTTTCAACCAAAATTCAAAATCTAAAATCCTAACTATTTTGGATTCTAAAATTCAAAATGCAAAATATTTTGGTAGGGTGTTTAGTTTCAACTAAAATTTACCTTCCAATGATGAGAATTGTGACGATGACACACAAACCAATGCAAAGATTTCCTTATTTTTACCTCTTGAGTCCAAAATCTAAAATGAGAAATGGACCACTTTTTGCCAAATATTTTGAGTGGTGTTTAGTTCCATTTTACAAAATGAAGAGTCAAAACCTAAAATATTTTGGATTCCATTTCCATGAGGAACTAAACACACACCCCCCCCCCCCCTTAGTTTCCAAATTTGAAGGAGAAAGCCCCAAAAAAAATATCCTCAAGGGTCAAGGTTGACCTATCGTCTCTGCCAACGATTACTCTAATACTAATTGGCACGATACAAGGCGCAGCAAAGCATCACCTGCCTCCCAAATTGTGTTTTGTTTAGCACAATCATTGCTCACCTTACCCAGCCCGTCCCCAAAAAACACAGGCAGTGGAGCTGTCACCGTTCCAGGAATCATGTACAGTTTTTTAACTCTTATAAGACAGTTTCATTCACATAAAAAAAAAGAAGGATCGCACCGTCACTGTTCTTGTTCAGGTCATAAAACAGGTGATTAAACCGAAACATTTATATAGTACGCGGAAGGTCAACTGTTTCTCCCAGCCACTCGTTCCAATTTCGTGCCTCTCTCTCTCTCTCTCTCTCTCTCTCTCTCTCTCTCTCTTTTCTGGCCAATAATTGCATGCGCACACGATGCATGGAATTTACAGGTCGGGACCTGGCCCAGGTGAGGCCGTGCCGTTCTGCTGCCGTGAGGCGTGAGATCGAAAGCCTGAACTGAAAGGGAGGTGGCCGCGAGCTGGAGCCACCCGACTCCAGAATCCGCCGCTCTTTTCTTTTTTTTTTTCTTCAATTCACGAGCCTGAAGAGGCAAAGTGGAACTGCTCCAGTGCTCCTGACCTCTGCATGCAGGCACAGCACAGCGGAAGCGGAGCAGCTTCCCTCTTTTTTTTCTGAATCCATTCGACTATTCAAGGTCTCCTCTGCTGAACAGTGATGCATGGATAGATTTCGTTGTCGTCTCCGGCCTCTTGGATCCGGCTCCGGGTGGCAGGTACGTGCGTGCGTGTGGCCAGTCCGTTTGCAGCGGCCAATTTCACTCTCGTGATGCTGATCGCTGGTAGGCTGCATTGTTTCCACCGAATCGAAAAGCCTGACCTGAAAGCGAAAAGCCACCATTTTTGAAGGCCACCCCCTCCCCTTGGCATGTGGGGGTCCGTCCGGTCCGGCTTCACGGCATCTTCCTGCGCTGAACGACTGGACACTGGGAGGCAGCATCGCGGCAGACATGCTTTCCTCTTTTGCTGCCCTGCCTATTGTTTCCACCGAATCGCATTCCATAGTTCCTGACGGCGATCTAGCACAGCTTTTTTATTATTATTATTCCTGGTTGGCGTTTCTTTTATTTTTCGTTTTCCTGACGATTTCTGACTGCTATTTTGTTCAGGACCTTCACTTTTTGCCGTAAACGCTTACGATGAAATCGTTCAAATCAGTAAGCGCGAATCCTATGGACATACGAGGTTTGATTACTGTAAAAAAAACGCCCATATCTTTCGAGATTCATTTGTAATGTAATGTAATGTAAATAAATGATTGTGATATGTGAACCTGAAGATCTTAAATAATACTGTAAATCCATGCATGCATGCCTCTGCCTGCGAAGAGGAGACGTACGGCTCTCGCTGGTCAATTCTTCCGACGGGGAAAGCGGCCGGTTGAAGTTGAACCCAGTCCAAATCCTGGCATCTCTTTTGTCTCATCCTTTTTATCATCTCCTAATCTTTCTTTTCCCTTGGACTGGCCTCAAGGCTGCATAAACAATAGTATTTTGTTTCGGGTGACCACTGACCACAGCGGATAGGGCCACGTGCTCCACAAGTCAGACAATCTGGTCCGGCCCCAGCGCAGCTTCATCAGACCATCGTCGTCAGGATGTTCATTCAAAGAAGGCGCTCCCAAGGAGTGTTTATTCTAGTTAATCTGCATGTATGAACTGTGTGTGAACCATGCCGATTGAACGATGATTTCAATATGATTTGTCAGTCACGATGGTGATTACAAAAGGCAATGGTGGATGTCTGAACAAAACCTGGCTGCGTGAACGAGCTTTCGGGCTCTTCAGACTCGTGCAGACATGGTGCACGTATCTGGAAGAACAGACAACGCAGGAGTTTTTTCAGAGCTCCGTCTCTGGTCGCTGTTTTTGGAAGTCTTTACCAGTTATTGGCGTCCGAGTCCGTATTTTGATCACGTTTCCTTAATTAGCTTGCGTCACCTCGAGTCAGTGGTCAAGACGGAGGAGATATCAATCTTTTTTCTGAAAGTGTTTTCCTTTTCCAATTACATTGTATTCCAAAAATGTGGGCAGTGACGAGGGAAACCGGAAAATAGAGATACATGTGATGTGATGTGTGTCTCTTTTTCCAGACAGATTAATCGACGCCGTGACGACGAAGATCTCTGACCACGGAGCAAAATATACACTTGACGGCTCTGATGCAGCTACTCTCTCTCTCTCTCTGTCTAAAAAAATGTAAATTTAAGACCTTATTAGTACGATATTCAGCTAACAATTTGCTAAACTATTAACTACGAACTGTTCGCTCCTTGCATCCAACATCAAGGCCTTGATATATTACTACTAGCTTAAATATTAATTGGTTTAGCTCAGCTAGTAAGATACTATAACTATTAGTTAGATATTAGCAAACAATTAGCTAGACCCACTAGGGTCCAAAAATAATAATTATTAGCAACTAACTATTAGCTCCATAGATCTAAATGTAGTCTATGACCCTATTTAGATCCATTAGAGCAACTCCAACACTTTGATAATTTTGGTTTGGCAAAATATGGAATTTGTCAACTCTGAAATAGATACGTCAAAGCAAAAAATATGCAATCTTCAACAGTTCCCCATAATGACTTGGCAAAAACGGGAGAAAAAAAGGAAGAAAAAAAACCCCCCGCCGCCCAGTGTTCCACCATGAAAAAAAAGGAAGGAAAAAAAAGAAAGAAAAAAAAGGACGTTGCCAAGTGTTCAGCCGTGAAAAAAAGAAGGAAAAAAAATTGCCTCCCCTTTTTACGGTCTCCAAATTGCCAAGTGCATGCTCTTATTTGCAACTTTGGCAAAAATGTCAAGCCCAAATGCCAAACTGTTGGCCACCATTTTTTTAATTTTTTTTAGCAAAATTAGATATGCCAAGTCTAAATGTCAAACTGTTGGAGTTGCTCTTAGCTACTAATAGTTACTCCCTCGGTTCCAATTTATAGTTCGTTTGACTTTTTCAACCTCAAGTTTAACCACTCGTCTTATTTAATTTTTTTTACAAAATATCATTTCTTTTAGAGTAACTTGCTTATTTAATAAATAGTCTAGATGAATGACTTAAATTTGACTATATTTGTATAGTTTTTTTTAATAAGACGAGTGCTTAAACTTGAAGTTAAAAAAAGTCAAACGAATTATAAATTAAAACGGAGGGAGTAGCTAACAAATAGTCCATTAGCTAGTTTGACCCAACTAGTGAAATAGTTGTTATGGTATGAGGACTAACAACTCGTCCCATTACTTGATATTTATGGAGTAACAATTAATTCATGAATAGTGAGCTAACCGTTAGTCCGCCTATTTGGATCTTCATAAATGGACTAAAAACTAGTCAACCAGCTGTTAGCCACGTGGATCTAAACAGGGTATTTGTTGGGTATTTAGCTAACAATTAGCTAGACCCATTTGGATCTAAGAGGTAATTATTACTCTATCCGTTTTAAATTATAATTTGTTTGACTTTTTTGACCTCAAATTTGATCACCCGTTTTATTCAAAATATTTAAGTAAAAATAGTCAACTTTAAGTCATTCATGTAGACCATTTATTAAATAAGCAAACCACACCCAAAAAAATAATATTTTGTAAAAAAATTTAAATAAGACGAATGATTATATTTTGAGTTAAAAAAGTCAAACGAACTATAATTTAAGAGGGAGGGCATTGAATTAGTGTCGAACACCTGATCTGAGTTTAATCCCTACGAACCTGGCCGATAAGCTGTACTGTTTACCAGTTGAAAAGCTGGAGCATGCCTGAATACCTGATAGGCTTATCACATCACATGACCCGAGCTCTGATTGGTGCATGCATTTCTGGCCGTACGCGCGTAGCATTTTTATATCGGCATTAGATTCCATGACCTTTTGTAACTTTGTGCACTAGTATCTGGCAGGTACTCCGTATTGTGGAAGAAAAAATGGTTCATTATATATTCGTCACATTTTGGATGATAGTATGTAGAAAAATGAGGTTAAAGATGTCAGGTCTCGGTTCACTTTCCATCAAGGAAGCCATTATCAAGTACAGGGACGTGCTGGACTCTCGCGGGAAGGAGGTGTAATTAACAGACCATCATCGTTGATCCATCTCGGCGGCTAATTGTCGCCAACATGCATGTTTCACGATCGTATTAAGATAGTGTATTCTTTTTGAACTGTTGGAATTTATATGAGCTTGACCCAATAATAAATTCAGAAATTCCTAATAAATCTCAAAGGCCCATGCATGGTACCACCTTGCTTGTGGAAGTGGAGGTATTGGTTGGACCGGACTATATAACTAGACTATCGGTCACGCCAATAAATCATAAAATTAAGAGCTAGAGTTTCTACCTCTTCTCGCTGTTGCGCCACCATAGCTACTCCAGTCCGATCGTCGGCGTGCACCGACGACCGGGCGAGCAGGTCTCCGGAACCCTCATCTTCATGATCCTGCAGCGGGAGAAGGCGAATAAGGTTTTTGGGAAGCGCTCTTCGCGCGACTGCTCCTAATCTTCACGACGGGTCGTCTTCCGTCCAAGTCAGGCGGTGCTACGTCCCGACGTATTCGTCGTCAGCTGAACTGAAGTCTATCGCCGCCGCTGATCGACATCGACGACATCGACATCATCTTTAACAACCTGAACGTTGCTCCATCGACACCTACATCTTCGCCGTCTTCACCGCAATCTACTACTTCTACAACTAGTAGGTATAAACCTCGTGATCTAATCTTATCGTTCATATTGTCCAATCTATCTAGTATACAAACCATGTTTATGCTAGTT
Organism: Microstegium vimineum; assembly: GCA_022036555.1. NCBI lineage: Eukaryota > Viridiplantae > Streptophyta > Magnoliopsida > Poales > Poaceae > Microstegium > Microstegium vimineum. Next base: position 60,012,159 of record CM039131.1, on the reverse strand, counting down.
AACTTGAACATGCTATGTGATATGTGGTTTAATCATGTTAGTATGCAGTACATACTTATTCTAGTTTCTCAATCTGTCATGATTTATATTCTGGTATTAATCTGGAAATTGTTATATATTTCAACAATCCAAAAACCTTAATGTAGATTTCCAGAATTATCTATGGCTAGTTTTGTTGACGTGTTGAAGCCAGAAAAGTCTAATGGTGCAAACTTTAAGAGGTGGTCCGTCAGGGTCACAGATTGACTTACTGTCATAAAAGTTTTCTGGGTCAAAGATGGCTTGCCCGAGGGTAATATCTCTGATGAAGATCAGAGAAAATACCAGGAAGCTAATAAAATCTTTATGGGAGCTGTGCGTATTGTGGTGTCGGATCATATCTATGATGCCCTCATGCACTATGAAGATGCACAGTCTCTGTGGAACTATCTGAACTCCACCTATGGAGCTTCGGATGCAGGCAAAGAGTTATATCTCATGGAGAGCTTCCATGACTATAAGATGATTGGAAACAAATCTATAGTCGAGCGAGCTCATGAGGTGCAGCGCATGGTAAAGGAACTTGAGCTCCTTAAGTGTGTTATACCCGATGAATTTGTGACTGGTTGCATTATTGTAAAGTTGCCTTCTTCATGGAGGAAATTCGTCACAAGTCTTAAACACAAGAGACAGAAAATATCAGTTGAAAACCTGATAGCATCTCTTGATGTTGAAGAGAAGGCTCAGGCTAAAGATAACACTGAGAAGGGGAACGAGGATATAGTTAGTGCCCACTTTGTCCAGAGAAACCATGGCAAGAACAAAGTAAAGGTTAAGCTTTTCAATGTCAAATCAACTACTCCCTTCAAGAAGAAGAAGAAAGACAAAGCTGAGATGCCTTGCTTCACCTGTGGAGAGCTTGGTCATTTTGCTAAAGACTGTCCGGAACGAGCAGACCGAAAAGAGAAAAAGAAGGTCAACCTCGTGACTACTAGCAAAACTGATGACGGGTATGGTAATTTCCCTACTGTACTATCAGTTTTTCAATCACCAAGTTGGTGGGTTGATATAGGTGCTAATATTCACGTGTGTGTTGATATCTCTTTGTTTTCTTCTTACCAGGGGCTCCAAGGTTCCTCCGTCCTAATGGGGAATAGGTCACATGCTTCCTCGTGACTACTAGTAAAACTGATCACGGGTATGGTAATTTCCCTACTGTACTATCAGTTTTTCAATCACCAAGTTGGTGGGTTGATACAGGTGCTAATATTCACGTATGTGTTGATATCTCTTTGTTTTCTTCTTACCAGGGGCTCTAAGGTTCCTCCGTCCTAATGGGGAATGGGTCACATGCTTCTGTTTGTGGTGTTGGTATGATAGATCTGAAGTTTACTTCGGGGAAGATCGTACAATTGAAGAACATGCAGCATGTCCCTACTATTCGCAAGAACCTTGTTAGCGTTTCCCTTCTTTTGAGAGATGGGATTAAAGTAGTATTAGAGTCCAATAAAGTAGTTATGTCCAAACATGGGCAATTTATTGGTAAAGGCTATGAATGCGGAGGCTTGTTCCGTTTATCTTTGGCAGATTATAGTAATAAGTCAGTTAATCATATTTGTGGCACCATTAATGATAATTCAAGTGTTTGGCATTCTCATTTATGTCATGTGAATTTTGGTTTGATGTCGCGTTTATCTAGCTTGAGTTTAATTCCAGATTTCACTATTGCCAAAGGTTCTAAGTGCCATAGTTGTGTGCAATCAAAGCAACCTCGAAAGCCTCATAAGGCAGTGGAGGAGAGAAACTTGACATCTCTTGAACTCATACATTCTAATCTTTGCGAGATGAATGGTGTGTTGACAAAAGGTGGAAAGAAATATTTCATGACTTTAATTGATGATGCAACTAGATTTTGCTATGTTTACTTGCTAAAAACTAAAGATGAATCGTTAGACTACTTTAAAATCTATAAGGCTGAAGTTGAAAATCAGTTAGAGAGAAAGATTAAACATCTAAGGTCTGATCGTGGTGGTGAATATTTTCTATACTATTTGATGAGTTCTGTGTGGAATATGGCATTATTCATGAGAGGACAGCTCCCTATTCACCCGAATCAAACGGGATTGCCGAGAGGAAAAACCGCACGTTGACTGACTTGGTGAACGCCATGTTAGACACTGCTAGACTATCTAAGGCATGGTGGGGGAAGCTTTATTGACTGCGAGTCTTGTCCTGAATAGAATTCCAAACAGAAATAAAGAAACAACTCCATATGAGATATGGGTTGGTAGGAAACCATCACTTTCATACTTGCGCACGTGGGGATGTTTGACGAAAGTCAATGTTCCAATTTCTAAGAAGCGTAAGCTTGGGCCGAAGACTGTGGACTGTGTCTTTCTAGGATATGCTCACCATAGCATTGCTTATAGATTTTTAGTAGTAAAATATGAAGTTCTTGATATGCATGTAGATACAATCTTTGAATCTCGTGATGCTGTATTTTTTGAGAATATATTTCCTATGAAAGATATGCATAGCAATGCTAAATTTTCTACTGAATTAGCCCCCGTTTTTACTATACCTACCGAGCATCCTGTTGAGTCTTTTGAACAACCACTTGAAGAAGTCTTAGAGGAGGATGACAATGAAGTTCCTGTGAGGAACAAGAGACAAAGGATTGCAAAATCTTTTGGTGATGATTTCATTGTGTACCTTGTGGACGATACTCTCACTTCTATCACAGAGGCATATGCATCACCAGATGCAGATGATTGGAAAGAAGTTGTTCGTAACGAGATAGACTCAATTCTTTCTAATAGAACTTGAGAGTTATCTGAATTGTCATTTGGTTCTAAACCCATTGGTTGTGATTGGGTGTTCAAGAAGAAGCTGAGACCTGATGGTACTATTGATAAGTACAAGGCCCGACTTGTGGCTAAGGGTTATACTCAAAAGGAAGGCGAGGATTTCTTTGATACTTATTCACCTGTTGCTAGAATGACCACTATTCGAGTTCTACTTTCCCTGGCTACCTCATATGGTCTTCTCGTTCATCAAATGGACGTGAAGACAACTTTTCTTAATGGAGAGTTGGATGAGGAGATTTATATGGATCAACCTGATGGGTTTGTAGTAAAAGGTGAAGAGCAAAAGGTGTGTAAGTTATTGAAATCGTTGTATGGCTTGAAACAAGCACCTAAACAATGGCATGAGAAGTTTGACACTACTTTAACTAGTGCGGGCTTTGTTGTTAATGAGGCTGATAGGTGTGTGTACTATCGACGTGGTGGGGGCCAATCTGTTATGCTATGCTTATATGTTGATGATATTTTAATCTTTGGAACAAATATTGATGTCATAAATGAAGTCAAGTCTTTTCTGTCAAAGAGTTTTGACATAAAAGATCTAGGAGAAGCTGATATAATTCTAAACATCTAGCTGATTAAGGAAGAGAGTGGGATTACTTTGTCGCAATCACACTATGTTGAGAAGATTTTAAGCCGATTTGGTTTTATGGATAGCAAGTCTTCTCCAACACCTTATGATCCTAGTGTGACACTAAGAAAGAACAAAAAGGGTGCTAAAGATCAGTTGAGATATTCTTAAATTGTCGGTTCACTCATGTATCTAGCTAGCGCAACCAGACCAGATATCTCTTTTGTTGTGTGCAAATTGAGTAGGTACATGTTCAACTCGGGTGATAATCATTGGAATGCACTTGAAAGGGTCTTGCGCTATCTTAAAGGTACAATGAGTTTTGGGATTCACTATTCTGGGCACCCAGCTGTGCTAGAGGGATATAGTGATGCGAACTGGATTTCTGATATTGATCAAATCTATGCCACTAGTGGGTATGTTTTTACTCTTGGAGGTGGCACTGTGTCATGGAGGTCTTGTAAACAGACTATTTTGACTAAGTCAACCATGGAAGTAGAACTTACTGCTTTAGATACAGCATCTGCAGAGGCAGAGTGGCTGCGTGACCTCTTGTGTGACCTGCCGGTGGTTGAAAAACCAATACCAGCTATCCTTATGAACTATGATAATCAAACAGTGATCACTAAAGTGAATAGTGCAAGGGATAATGCGAAGTCAACAAGACACGTTAAAAAACGTTTGAAGTCTGTCAGGAAGCTGAGAAATTCCGGAATAATAACTGTGGTTTATGTCCAAACCGACAAAAACCTAGCATATCCCTTTACTAAAGGGCTATCACGGAATGTGATAGAAATTGCATCAAGGGAGATGGGTATAAGACTCATGTGAGTTTACAGTAGTAGTAACCCAACCTTTTTGATCGGAGATCCCGTGACTAAGGATCTGGGAAGAACAAGCTATTGATAAACTGAGGAGAGTATAACTATAAACCCTCTCTAAGTGAAGATACAAAATACTCTCAAAAGCAATGAGGCACTGTATGGTAGGTTGGCTAAATGCTTTAATATGTTCTATTGGCTTTCATTAGCGAAGATGTTGTCCTATAGAGCATTCTTGAAAGAACATACCTATATGAGTTCGACTGTTAAAACATCGCAGTCTATGAGACTTGGGTAATCTCTAGTAAACTCATTAAGAGACCACAGAGTACGACGTATATGCTCAACTCACGGAGTAAGACTATTGGTGGTCAGGTACTAGTTTGGCTTTGGGTAAAGCTCATTCGCACAAAACTTGCAATTCAAGGCGTAGTCCATTGTTCAAGTTGTGGATGAGTGTAACTTGAGGTTTTAGGCGGAAGTTCAACTTCACAGTCTCTGCCGAAACACTAGTATATCGAACAAGAGCGAGAACAGACAAATCTCTAAATGGGTATTTGAGATCTGGTGGGGGATTGTTGGAATTTATATAGGCTTGACCCAATAACAAATTCAGAAATTCCTAATAAATCTCAAAGGCACATGCATGAAAGCAAGAGGGGATGTGGAAACTATTTAGTAACACCTTGCTTGTGGAAGTGGAGGTATTGGTTGGACCGGACTATATAACTAGACTATCGGTCACGCCAAAAAATCATAAAATTAAGAGCTAGAGTTTCTACCTCTTCTCGCTGTTACGCCACCATAGCTACTCTAGTCCGATCGTCGGCGTGCACCGGCGACCGGGCGAGCAGGTCTCCAGAACCCTCGTCTTCGTGATCCTGCAGCGGGAGAAGGCGAATAAGGTTTTTGGGAAGCGCTCTTCGCGCGACTGCTCCCAATCTTCACGACGGGTCGTCTTCCGTCCAAGTCAGGCGATGCTACGTCCCGACGTATTCGTCGTCAGCTGAACCGAAGTCTACCGCCGCCGCTGATCGACATCGACGACATCGACATCATCTTTAACAACCTGAACGTTGCTCCATCGACACCTGCAACTTCGTCGTCTTCACCGCAATCTACTACTTCTACAACTAGTAGGTATAAACCTCGTGATCTAATCTTATCGTTCATATTGTCCAATCTATCTAGTATACAAACCATGTTTATGCTAGTTAACTTGAACATGTTATGTGATATGTGGTTTAATCATGTTAGTATGCAGTACATACTTATTCTAGTTCCTCAATCTATCATGATTTATATTCTGATATTAATCTGAAAATTGTTATATATTTGAACAGGACCATCTGGCGGACACTTTCCTGGAACATGAAATCGTCTCTCGCTAGCTTGCGCTGTCAATCTGAAAGATAGGATCGATGGGCTGATCACTGTCTCATCTATTTATTTTGTACTACTAGTCAAAATGATTTCCTTCCCAGAAATCAGAATGTTTATTATTTAAAAAAAACAATGTGATGCAGCGGACCAGATCCTGAACCGCTAGAATGTGAAGATTTTAGGGAGGCACAAGAAAAAAACTAGCACGTACAAAGATATTTGAATTCCATGGCATTTACGGTTCGGAAACGTACTAATTACATGATATCCAAATCTTTTGTCTCTGTCCAACTCTCAGGTCTTCTTTAACTGGATTGGGCTTCTGGAACAATAGTAAAGCCTGGAAAAGCCTTTTTTTTTCTTTTTTTTTTGCTTCGGCTTCTAACTCTGTTTAATTTTTCTTTTGTCTTGTTTCAGTTTCGCAAGCTGTTTTTTTCTTCTCATTTACACATTTGTCCGGGCTTTAATCACAAGATAGGATTGACTGGATTATAGGTTTCTGATTTATTTTCTAGTCAATTTGATTCCTTCTCAGAATCCCGTATTGTTTACAATGTGAAGCAGAGCAGATACGCCCGACCGTAAAACTGCCGGGCAATTTAAAAAATGTACAACAAGACTTGAAGTCTTCCTAGGCGTTTACGGTTCAAACCCTAGTTTCGTATGTTTCTTTCAACGCCCAATCGAATCAATCCACTTATCCTAATAAGCAAATAATCGCAGAAAATCAGTCCGGCCATCATCACGCACGCGCGCGCGCGCGCGCGACATTATTAACCCCAGACCTTGACCTGTTCTGTTCTAGCGGCTTCTTCAATCGATCAGCATGAGAAAAATAACACATTGCACTGTCGTTCAAAATTACCACAAACACACCGTCAGACCGATCGACTCGACTGTCAGTGTGCCGGTGGCTGACCGGCCCGGTCTGCAGTCAACTTATCGGTATTAACAATCCGATCCCAGTACTATCGATTCCTCAGTTTGTGCCATTTGTGTTTGCGTGGGCACCCGTGATTCAAAATTCAACCGTTGAAATCACCAACAACTCGATCGGCATTTTCTAGTGCCGCCCCGTATCATGGTAACGTTGAAAGCAGTGCAGTGCGCGGGGGCACAAGCAAGGAAGGTCACGGGATTGGGGAGTCCCACGACAGACACGCATGTCAACTGGGGGCATGCGGTCACGCTAGTCTTCCACCCCGAGGCGGAGGCGGCTAGCAGCGAGCACGGTTGGAATTGGAACTCGCTCGATGGCCGAGGAGGAGAAGATCTCGGTGTTGGTCGCTGAAATCCTGCAGTGATGATTTGGTGGCTCGCTCGCGCCGATGTGTTGCGATGACTGACGGCTTAATTTCTCGGAAATGGGGCCTGGGGCTACCGGCCACGGCTGCACGACTTTTCTTTCCATGCCGCTGGCGGCTGGCGCTGTGCTGCGTGCGTGGCAACTGCGACTGGTTTCAATGGCGCAGGAACCATTGAAGACTGGAGCAGAGCGGCAGCAGCAGAGCACACAGATTTATCAGCACTCTGATCTCAGAATTTCTGACGATGTTGTGCCTCGATCATCACATGGAATAGACACACTCATATTGCCAGGGTGGGTAGACAGGCCGCTGCCTGCCCTCTCCGATCCTCTGCGTGGCCTGATTGATCGACCCGGCCGCCCCGCGTCATGTTAACATGTCATGGTCCCTGAACAGAACAAGATTAGGTGGTGGTCTAGCGATTGATGATCATCGGTGGCGAATCATTTAACGCGTACACACTACACACGCGCCTCTCAGTGACCTGACGACCCAGCATGGACCATCTGTACGACGATTGCTGGAGGCGAGTTGCGTGCGGTTCATCAGCCCGTGTTATTGAGAGCCAGACTAATAATTCAGCTCACTACTGGTTGTATGGATTTTTACCGCCAACCTCTTAGCCTATCCATATAATAGTTACACCTTTAGAGCATCTCCAAGAGATATGCTATCCGGAAAAATTGAACTCCAACAGATCTTCTATAATAACAAGTATGTTATTCCTGAAATCTTGTTGGACATAAATAGCAATCGAACATGATTTGCCATCTTGTGACGAGAAATAACAAGTCTATTAAAAAACTTTTCTTTTTTTAGAACTTCTATATTTTACAAAAGAGCTAAACTATGTAATTTAGCTATTTATTTTACCATATCTGTTGGAGATGCTCTTAGAATCAATAGATGACCCACTTGTCTATCTCACATGATTCATTAGTTATTGTGTCCAAGCTGGCTGTAAACTTGAGCATCTCCAACAACTTGGAAAAATTGAGTTGCTAAATCTTATGGTTTGACAAGTTACTAAATTATTTGGGTGGAAAAAACCACTCTCTCCAACAATTTGCTATTCTAACTTGCCAAACTTTAAAAAAAAAAGAAAAAGAAAAATCGTGAGACCGATAACAAGTTGGAAAAATAGCAAGTTGGTTAGAGGAGTTGTTGGAGAGGGAATTTTATGATTTCTCCAAATTTATAAGGATAACAAGTTGGATAGCAACTTGTTAAATATAGGCGCGCGGAGGCCGTGAATATCAACTTGGAAAAAATAGCAAGTTGGTTTGAGGAGTTGTTGGAGAGAATTTTGTGATTTTACCAAATTTATAAGGATAATAAGTTGTTTTAAAAAATTGTTAGAGATGTTCCAACCCACTTCTTCTCTCTCCTCCACCTCATCATTTAGCCTACTTATTATACTTGCTCTGAGTGGAGCCGTGTTTTCGGAATCGCGGATCCTAGTTCATGTTCTCTCGTCCCACGCGCGGGCGACTGCCAGATGCGTGTTCATTGTGCTGCATTATTCATTGGCGGGGGGCTATTCCGCTTTCTCACTCAATTGTGCGGCCATAACCATAGAAAAATATATCAGAAAACAGTGATTCATAACCATAGAAAAATATATCAGAAAACAGTGATTATGTTCAAATTTCTCACCGTCTACGCACTTATTATACGGTAAAAACCTATACACGCAAGCAAACTTGTTCTTTTAGTGTGCACTAGTTCTGCCGTCCGATCGTGACGCAAACGCGGAAACAATCGGGGCCTAAAAGGCCACTGATTAATCCGCGTTAGCCAAAGCCAACGCCTCTGGAAGAAGCGGACGCACACGACAGCAACGGGATCGCAATGTACTTACGCGATTGCGACTCAGGGTACCGTGGTTGGTTGCCCGACTGCGCAAGCAACAGCCGAGTAGGAGTACATCATTTCGGCGAAAAAAAACTACCACTGCTGCCTGCCTGCCTGCCTGCCAGCACAATGATGTTCATCAGTTTGAAGAGCAGAAGATATGTCATTCATGCCGTCCTTCGTCACGTACTGTAAAGGTTTCAGAGAAGTGTTGCTTCATAAGATGTCCATTTGCAGGCGTAAAGGCTACGTTGAGGATCAGCGTACGTATTTTATTGCATACTAATAGCCACATCACATATACTGTATAAGGTTTGTGTAAAGCTTCAGCTTCGTTGCTGAATTAATTGGCTTTTCGAACACTGGCAACATGCATGTCATGCCATCTTGGGAGCTCTGTTCGTGCAGGGGATAGATAGACTTTTGGTGATTTAACAAGGCAGGCATGAATCATTCTAGCCTTTTTTTTTCCTCAGCTGAAATCATGATAGCCTTTGAGAGCAATAAGGAGCATTATATTTAGGTTGACCTCAGCATAGCACTTGCCCTCAGAACCAATCAAAGAGCTAATTTGGCCCGTGAGAAAAAGAGGGCGGGGAGCGAGGCTCAATTATTAGCACTTGTTTTCTCGGAGAGGCACATTATTTCCTGCGGTCGGTGGTTCACAGTTGACTCCTCGCGTGAAAGTACAGTATGGTTCTTCAATTAACAAGCTATTTTTATTGCATAATACAGCCACTTTTACTAATGTGTGTTAAACTTGTAGATTAATCGCTCTTGCTCCAATCGTCTTACCATGTGAACACGGTAATTTTGTCAAAGTATATATACGTGTCCTTGATGTTACTTCAGGTACACAAACCTCTTTTTTTTTTTTGTAACATCTGATCATACATATGCATGCATTTATTCAACTTTTCAGTACTGAAATGATTTCAGACATATATATTTGACATTTGAGACATCTGTAATGTATGCAATAATTCTTGAGCACAGTTGACCTTCCAAGATGCCTCATCATATCATCCTATATATATGCTTCAGGCCGGCGCGGCGACATGATTTGAGCGCGCCACATGGGCACATGACATGAGTTCGTTGCACCGTACTACCTGCCACCAGAGCATGGAATCCTGTATTATCAAAAGGAAATAGAAAACGGAAACGAATAAATAAACTGAATCCTGGCAACCGTCGACTACTAGATATTTTAGACTACCAATAGTTTGATACGTTGCAGTCCAAACCCGTTCGTTTTTATAATAACAAAAAAATACGTGTCGGGAGACGTTTGACACAAAGCTAGCGTGATAGTCCTGGGATAAGACGGGAGAGTAGAAAAGTGCTCAACAAAGCAAAAGCTCAAACTTTCTTCCAAGTCCAGGTCAAGTGTTCCGTAGAAAATGAAGAGCGTGACATGAATAAAAGAACTTTGGCACACCATCATATGTCTGTATCATTCCACAAACCTTACCATTACGCCGTCTAGCTAAGTGTGTTGGAAAGGTACTCCGTAGAGAGCTAGTTTTAAACTAGCAAGTGTTAGCTAGGCTCTGTCGACATGCAACAAACAGATGCACGGACGGTCGATCAGATTGTGCAAGTGCAATGCCCACTGGCATACAGATTTGTCTGTGAGTGAGGCAAGAACACAAGGAGGAGGGGGAGAAGATCATTTTTGTTTGTATAAGAAGAAATAAATACCTGCAAAAAAAAAAGAATACAGGTTTGTGTTCTTAACTGCTGTGCTGTTGTCAATCAATCAATCTTGATACTATTTTGGGTCTTAGGCGGCGCAGCGACATCAGAACTTTGTTGCCGTATGGCCGTGCAGTTTGAATTTCTTGCTTCTGCATTACTACACCGTACCAGCGCTCCTTTTGACAATGCATCCATCCAGCACGCACTTGTTCCTTTCAAGGGAGCACTTGAAAATCGGTTTGATTGCATTGTCACCCGGCACCGGCAGCCTTCTTTGTCTTTCAGAGCACGTCACAGCCTTTATTGTTTTGATGAATCCGGCAGCCTTGAGCCAATCTGAGGTGAGGTGAGGTCTGGGTGGTAATGAGTTCCAGTCTTTCAGAGACAGGAAACAACATGCTGAATATTCATATTTGGAGGCGGCCAGCGGCCTTGATGAGCGAGAGCAATAAAGTGTTGAGGGCTTGAGGCCGGCCTAGGTAGCTCTCTGTTGTTGTTGTTGTTGTTGTTGTTGTTGTTATTGTTGTTGTTGTTGTTGTTGTTGTTGTTGATGAAGATGATGATATTCATTGCATTTCCTTGTCAAGTTGGATGGGGCTAAAAAATATCTGAACTTGGGCTGCACCGCACCCGTCGCTGGCACTGAAATGAACGCATGATCTCACCAAATGGCACCATACGCAGATGGGACGACCTATAGCCATAGGTGGGCATGCATACCCAGTCGTCCCAGCCTAGCTAGCTGCAAAGAAAACATTTGCCATCTGCTCTGATCCTACTCGTCACAAGTGGCAGTGCCCACTGCGACGTGTGTGTTTGTTTCTTTCTCCATCGTAGCGTGTTCTGTGATTAGCTCAGCGTCACTGAATAATCTCGATCGGTCTGGGTTTGTTAATCGGTGAATGGGCCTTATGTGTCGCTAGCACAGTGAGCACTTCTTTCTTTCTTTCTTTCTTTCTTTCTTTCTTTGTGAACGCAGGAGCCCCAAACTGAATGAACAATTCAAAATATCTGGTGCATGCACTTGCCTTCCATGCTAGTGCTCGCTTTCAGTTATTGTACTTTACTGTACCTTACCCAGAGCCAGATGCTACTGTACCTATCTACATACAGTAGATAATACTCGCAAGTCACGGCTGTACGTGCCGGTTCGTTGTAATCGTTTTTTCCTAGCTAGGCTGCTGCTGAAATATTCAGCGCACGGACGCAATGGCGCCATCACGCCGCTCTGAAACTTCAGCGGCAGAGGAGAAAGAAAACCGGGCACCGGGCGCTGTTGAGTGGTGGTACGTGCGCGCGCGGCGGCTATTGCCTGTATGGTCGCCGGCCAAGTCTTCGGCGGGCCGTGAGCGATGCCTGCGGCGGGCAACGTTTCAATGACGGGTCGCCGCCTCGTGGATCCGCTGTTGCTGTCCCTGGCGTTGGCGTGGCGTGGGAAGTCACGCTCGACGCCGGCGACTTGTCCGCGCTCGTAGGTCGAAATTTCCCGCGGCGATGTCGAGACGCCTCTGCGCCCTGCGGCGGGGGCGGTGACCAGAGACCAGCAGGGTGGTGCAGTGCTGCCTGCTGCGTCGTCGTGGCCTCGTCTCGTGGGGCACGGGCGAGACTCGGATCGCCAGCTCGTTCCAATTCAATCATTGTCGTGCCCCATTCGTGCAAACTGACGTCGATGTTGACTGACCGACCGGGCGCCGACCGACTGACTGACTGACTGCTGTGGACAGTGGAACAGCAGCGATTCAGCGCACGTGTTTTGACCACCGCGCACCTGCCTTTCCATTTAGCAGCACCGGCGCAACGCCACGCGAAGCGAGAGGCCGGAGGCGCACACGCCATGGCCATATAGGCCCAGTGCTCCCAACTAAAGCCCACGTTCAGAAGATTTTCTGGGCCACTAGCACGCTTCTACTTAAACGACTAGAGTTCTTCTTAGAGGCCAAGATGGGCTGCATTCCCATTAGTTAGGCTGAGTAGCAGGCCTCCTTGGCCCGTTGGTCCAGAATGCCATAACGTATATGAAAATAAAACATCTATTTTAGCCCTTTCAACTATTGAGGTTATCTGATTTTTCTCCTCGTCGATGCATAAAATCAAACGTTATACACTCTATAAACTGTATAATATTATACAGGACAAACCACACCTCTCATCCGGTTTTGATGATGGTTTCAGTGCACTTTTAGCTTACATGACGCCATGTCAGAGATGAGAAATTTTTATGAACTATGTTGGGAAGTTTAGGAGTAAATAGATTTTACAAAAATATCCGACAAATATTCTTTTAAAAAATCCAAATATCTTTTTACAAAAATTATATATGAAACTGGAATTCTAAAACCTAGTTTGATCTAAGAAACTTCATAGAAAATTTGTTTTCGCTTGGAAAATACATGAAACTAGTTTCAACTTTTTTTTTCTAAAATCGTATTGTAGCTCGGTGTTATTTGAATCTTCTATGATCTTTTTTATGTTTATTTACTAGTCGTTACTCTTGTTATCTATCAATTATATATAACTAACAAACATGTTCGTGCGTTATAACTAAATCTACATATACAAATCAGACTTTGTATTATCGTGGGAACACTAACTTTGTATGAACACGAATCATATGATGAGTTCGGGTAGAGGTACGAAAGGCGTGACCCACTACATCTAGGAATCATTGTAAACCGTATGAGCACGAGTTATGAATCTAAGTTGCATATAGTATACGATGGGCCGTGGGTGCGAGATCGGTTGCCACTAGGGGCCAGCTTGGCTGCCAGTGCCTGGCTACTTGCCACCCAAGATAATAGAAGGCCAACCAGCATATATAGGAGGCTGGTGATGGGGGAGGGTCGTAGGTGCTTGCGGCGGTGTCAGGGCGTAGGATGCTGGCGGTGGCGTTGAGTCAAACAAGGCCGACACCACTGGCGGCATGGCTTGAGGCGGACGAGGGACCCGACACCACCGGCGACACGGCTTGAGCCTAATGAGGGAGGCCGGTCCTAGGCTCTAGTGTCGAGGAATGACGACCGGAGTTGGAGAAGATGTGATGCCCAAACATGACTTCGTCCGGAATAACCCCGTCTTGGCCATCCGATCCATCCATGGCATCGGTGGCCTTGCCCTGAAATAGGCGCAACGCGGTAGGGGAACAAGAACGACGACACGAAGAAGAAAGACCACCTTTTCTGTTTTCACGCGTGCCATACACCAGGGAGCTGAAACACCCGGGGAGGAAATTGGTGATTAATAAATGTCAATGTGAGTAATTATTCCTCAACTTTATGTGAAAATAGAAAGTTCCCACCATTAGCCATATCCATCAGATTTAGATCCAGCGATCCACGTGCGAGTTTCCACGAGAACCTGATTTCCATAGCATACGTTCCTGGGGCGGAACCTGGTTTCTAATCGCTAGATATGTCTGCCAACACGGAGCTGAAGCGGAACGGCAAAAAATAGAAACGTGGCACTCCCAAACACTCTTTTAGTCATGCCTTTCGTGACAGTCAAGCAAAGAGCTTCTTGATGCAGTGATATGTTGCCTAGAACCCAGAATGGCCCCCAGAGGGCTGCTACGTAGGCATGAATATTGTATCGATTATTCTGGTTCTAACATGACTTCTAAAAATGTGCCGAGGCATGAAGTTCTTTATCCCATTAAGTTATACAAATTTTTATATCCATTTAATTTTATATGGAAAAGTTATGATTTTAAATGTGCACACAAAAGAAGGCATAGTATATTGCAGTCTTGCGTTTGGAATGGTAAAATTTAAATGTCACCGTTTCAGCTGACAAGGGGAGCATATTTCTGAAAAATTTATACTCACATTTTTGGGCAAAAAAAGAATGAAAAACATTTTTTTTAAAAAAAAAACAAGTAGCATAAGGAGAGAACATGTTCAATTGCCTAAGATGATTGTAGAGAGACATACGCTACCTGTTCGTTGCAGCTACACTTGCAACTTTTGAATGTAAATAGTGCTAAACTGCCACAGGCGCGGCCGCGTAGCTGAAAACGCCCCCACTACACGGTGATCGACTAGAGGAACAAAAGACATCTGACGCCTGGTACACTGAACATGAAAAGGGAAACAATGATTAGGCTCCATTCTTTTCTAATGATGATGTTGCTTATCTGTCTCCTAGCTAGTAACCTCGTACTACCTGAGTGCTTACCTCAACTAATTAAGTACGTGTACTTGATCAGTAATCTCGATCAATCACCAGAAAGGTGATTAGATAAACGAAGTGAGAAGATGATAATATAAACTACTGTGTATTTGTCAGAGTATAAACATCACCTCATCCGCCTCCTATTCCTAGTTACAGTCGTAATACTTATAAAACTTAGTAAAAGACAGGCTAGGGCAAAGGCCGGCAGATTAGTCGTCACACATGTACATCGTCGTCGGGCAAGAAGCGACCTCTGAAATTAAAAGATGTGGACGACATTAATTGTTGGATGAGAAATATGAAATGACAGCAGCGGCAGGCAGTCTGACGTTGAGTCCATCAGATCAGGTGGCCGGCGAGGGAACAGTTCCCCACGACGAAATCACGTCAAGCAAATTAATAACCATCCGGTCCTGCGATTTGGTGTACATGAATGAATGATGGATGCGTGGCCTGCCGCGCGCGCGGATAAGGATCGAGGTGGATGTTGACGAGTGCCGAGTGCATGCATATCCATCTGACTGCCCGCGGAAGGCGTCAACAAGATCTGACATGGCCGAGGGATCCAGCGAGCGATGCTTATATGCTTGCGATCGAGAATTCGAGATGCAGGCCAGGCGGAATGAATGAATAATGCGCCCGCCACTTGCGTTTGATCGCAGAGCGTGCGTGCGCAGCACAGCAGAGATAATAATTGTACGCTGTTGGATCGGACAAGTGATCGAGAACGAGATGGCATCCTCGTTCGATCAGCTAGCCGGATGTATGAAAAAACGTGGACAAATATGTACGTTCGCAAATGGGTTCGTCTGACCGTGCCTGCTAGCCATCACGAGCTGATGAGAGTCGATCCATTGACCGACCTCCCGTCCTCCCGACCCGCTAGCTCTCAGGTACTGTACGTACGTACACGCACGCACATTGATCGAGCATGCATTGTCCGGCCGGGCCGCGCGCGCGCGCACAAAATCGTTCACTGCACCTTGCGCGACGTACGATGGCGCCGCGGTGGTGGTAGCGACTGGCGAGAGCGGCCCCGCCGCGTTTTCTCCCCGCGGCCCCGACAACCCATGGAGACGGACCGCGGCGTGGCCCGTGCCACGGCCGGCCCCCAACACGTTGCCCTGCCGTGCGTTGTTGCCGGCCTACACACACACACGGGCCACACCAGACGGACCTGCTGGGGGAGATGGGAGTGGACGCAAGGACGGCTGCGCCCCACACGGCGCCCGGTTGCCCCGCGACGCCCCGAGGTTGACACGTACGCGTGACCGATGGCGACCGTCCGATCTCAGCCCGGACAGGCGCAGATCGTGGCACGACATCGGTGATGACGTGCATGCTGCTTATCGATCGTCACGTGTCGGATTTTGTGTCGTCTCTTGCTTGCACGCACTGCTCGGTGACTCAGAACTAGCTAGCTTTAGCTACGAACACCTAGACCTAGTTGAACATAAACGGTCTCCGTACGTGCGTGTAACCATGGTTGTTGTTCATTCAGGGCAGCCTCAACACGGTGAGTCATCACGTACGTAGCTAGCCCCGGCTTGCCAAGTTGCCATCTAGGTTCCGATGCCACGAGATACGCTAAAAAATCATATGCATCGTAAGTAGCTGTTAGAGTACTCTGCAGAGTCTACAATAGCTTTGGGAGGGACAAAATGATTGTAGTCTTTTCGGCGCACTTTATCCTCACTCGTGTGCCTCCGGGAAGAACTTTTCGATCGGTCACTCATCGCTCCAGGTCAAAAACGCTTAACTCTAAAGTTCTCATCAGATGGGCTTCTGGAAAAAAAATTACAACTTATTAGTATGAATAGTCTATTAATCCTGTTAAGTTCTAGATAGGGTGTCAAAATGGTATGAATATATATATATGTGTGGGAGATGAGAAATAGAGCAATGAAAATGACATGTGAGAGAAAAGAGGGGGGTCCACAATGAGTAAAAAGAAAGTGTATTAGCTATTTAGCTCTGGTTGAAAAAGTGGTGGCTCTGTGACGCCGTATCCACACGTCACATCAGCTTTTGTTCTAATTAAGGGGCTCATGAAATAATTTAAAAGAATACACGCTTGCCTTTGTTTCAGCTGCATGTGCAAGTGATTTGGGAGTTGCATTCCATTTTTTTTATTGCTCATGTCTCTGAACGAAAACAAAAGTCAATTTTGCTTTGACGACATCCTATGGTTTGATGTTCTGCAATCAACATCTAGCTCAACACATTGTTCAGTTTGGAGGCATACTAGAGCTGCTCTGAGCTAATATTGGTGGCAGGCATTTATCTTCTTAGGACTACTAGATATCCCAAGTTTACTATTTCGATCCTGATTGGATCACGCACATAGTAATCTAGATTATATATAGATGAGATTATAATAACCTAGATTACGGATTATATTAAATAATATTGAGCCTTACGATTACAGAGGTGGATTATTGTTAGTTTGTAATACAGTTGACTTATATAAGCTTAATAAGCAAGTTTAATTAGAGATGGGTCATAGGATAACAATACTTTGGTAGTTGTATATTGTTATAATTCAATCCAGAATCTGAGATGTTTAGATCGATCACATTTAGATTATTTCATTATTGTCTATAATCTAGTTGGACCAAATGTGTCTTAGCTAGCTATAGGGACAAAAATTCGGTATTTGCAGCCGGACGGTTATCATGTAAAGATATTTGTTGGAAAGATGCTATCTAGCAGAAAAAAAGGTGCAGCTTTGGTACTAGATAGCGTCTTCAAACAACCAATATCCATGGATTTACAGTGTTATTGTTAAGCAGCAAATGCCAATATGCAACCTAGCCTTTTTGCATTGTTACGTTTTTGAGCAAATTTTGGGGGCACTATTATATATATCAGTCCCATGTTTGACGGCGGTTTCTGGAATGTCGATCAGGGTTGTCACATCTCCATGACTGTTCATGATAATGTTCTCGTTGCTTCATTGCTGAGGAATTCTGTATTTGTCCAGAACATGGACGGCTTGCGGAAGAGTAGCGGAACACGTACAAATAATGGTCTTCGATCGTCGTCTACATGCAACTGATACAAAAGCTAAGAATATAATGCACGAGCTTGTAGGGCCATTGCATTGCCCGTTGGCGCCATCATCCATTCCGCCAGGTTACATATATACCCTATGGGATAGTAAACCAAAGTGGCAGTCGCTGGCACGTTCGGCTCATTTCCAAGTTCCAGCCCACGGAACAGTGATGATCTCTCTCTGCACTTGTACGTCCTGCCGACACGTGTACTTGGCACTAGACCTCCTGTGGCTCTGTGGTTCTGTCGTCGTCGTCCCTGAGCCAATGGCCGTTCAGGTGTTCCGACTTGGCAAAGCTCATAGTGACGTGCCAGTGTTCGGCAACTGTCCCCGGCCCTCGCGCAGGCCGTGCCCTGGCCTGCGAGGTGCGATCGAGCTGCAAAGGCAAAGCTGACGACCTTGCTCCATCCATCTGCAGGAACGAGCTATAGCTAGCGTGCGTGTGCTGTCGTCCGGCCTTGTCACCCTGTATGTGTTTGTACACTGCTTGGTACTTTGTTTTGTACTATACCGTGGATGCATATGATCAATTCAATGTCAAATGGCTCCAAGATGGTACTCCATCGATCTCCAACAGGGCCTACGTACGTACATCTACTAGCTATGTGAACTGAGCAGCATCCATCTCCAACAGGGCCTGCGTACATCTACTATAGCTGCTAGTATGTGATTGTGATCTCATCTATCTATATGGCTAAGCTGTCTGCAGCACAAGCAGGACTGCAGGAGCTAGTAGCTAGCATCGATCTAGTATCTCTTGCATCATTTGCATATATACTTGCAGGCCACTCGGTGGCGCAGTATATAAGCGGCCGGCACCTGAAGCATCTCTTGCTATCAAGTGGGACTGCGTGGGAGTGTCCACCACCGGGCACCAGCAGAGAGAGAGCAAAGCATCGATCGATCGGGCACTAGGGAGACAGACAGCAAAGCAGAGTGAGAGAGAGAGTGGCCATGCCGAAGCTGCAGAGGTTCAGAGGAGTGAGGCAGAGGCACTGGGGCTCCTGGGTCTCCGAGATCCGCCACCCACTCCTGTAAAGTTCTTTCTTGGTCACTCATCTCATGCATGCATGTTCACTTCACAGATACACTACATACAGTACTACGTATATATAGGGTCGGAGTACTGCTACTGCTAGCTTTGTTTCCTGTCGAAACTTTTGCGTGATGCAAGAGCTAGCAGTAGGAAAAAAAGTTAGGTGAGGACTATCCCTATGAAAACATAGTATGGATTGTTTAGTTTATATGTGGAGTCACGTGTTATTATAACAACACATATACCCACCGTGTTTGTAATATGATCCACTCGTCAGTTACACATCCTCACTGTATTGTGGTGAGGATCATCTCTACCCAATTTGTTTGAAGCAGTAGTAGCGGGCAAGGCTCCTCTGCTGGTGCAGTTTTCTTCTCTCAGTTCCTTCCATTCTTCCATTCCAAGGCCGCGCGCATCAGCATGCATGCGTCTGAAAGCCTGAACGCGCCTTTGTGCAGGAAGACGAGGATCTGGCTGGGCACGTACGAGACGGCGGAGGACGCGGCGCGGGCGTACGACGAGGCGGCGCGCCTGATGAGCGGCCCAGCGGCGCGCACCAACTTCCCACTCCCACTGAGCGGCGGCAGCGGCGGCACCCTCTCCCCGACGCTGCGCGCGAAGCTGGAGAAATGCTGCACGGCGCCGGCGGCGCAGGAGCCGCAGCACGGCGCGGGCGTGGGTCGGGACGAC
Organism: Microstegium vimineum; assembly: GCA_022036555.1. Lineage (NCBI taxonomy): Eukaryota > Viridiplantae > Streptophyta > Magnoliopsida > Poales > Poaceae > Microstegium > Microstegium vimineum. The sequence goes on along the minus strand of CM039131.1, from coordinate 59,992,731 downwards.
GACGTCACTAGCCGCCGGCAGCACGGCGACGAGGAGGAGGCTGCTGCTGCTGCTGCTGCTGCTGCGGTGAAAGTCGACCCCGACGGTGGCGGCGAGGAAGAATACATCGAGGAGATGATCAGGGAGCTCACCTACTACGGCCCCGTGGAGATACAGCAGCACCACCCGTCCGCGTCCTCCGGCACCGCCGCCGCCTGCTCGAGCTCCGCGATTAGGTGACTGATGAGTGATGACTGACGAGCTAGCTAGGCTATAGCTAGCCGTCGTCGTAGCCTGTGCAGTGCAGTCGTCGTCGCCATCTACAGCTACAGCGTTTGTTTGTTTTGGTAGGCACATTAGCCGTCCGTCCGTTAGGTGGGGCCCGACCCCGGAGCTAGGGATGGAATGGAGCGCGAGTTGCGTTTGGCCGGCCGGGGCCCTTTGCTGTTCCTGTTCCTGGGCTGGGGGATTGGGATTGAGCGAGCCGTGTCCGTGTACAGAGCGGGAAGGGAACCAAAGGATCTTTCGGGATAAGGGCTCTTGATTTGGTTCATGATGTGAGGCTTGTTCGCGGCCTTATCGTCTACTGTACCTCCTTTGGTATCCGACCTCTACCTCCTTCTCTCTCTCTCTCTCTCTCTCTCTCTCTCTCTCTCTCTTTCCATTCCATCGCAACTCTTGAAATGACGTGACGACGCGCAGGTCGATCCATCATCGATCGGATGACGATCTTCGGTTCGGTTCGGTCCGTCCTTCCTTCCTGCGAGAAGAGAACCAGACGCAGTGTCGTTTCCATTCTCGTGGATTTGCAATTTCTCTCGAGCAAGCATGAGTCACGACTTCCATTCCACCGATAGGAATAGGAACAGGATCAGCAGCATCGACCACACGACACAATACTAGTGAGTGGCCACGACGACAGTGCACAGTGTTTGCTCGTCGATCTCAACAGTCAAGGCGGGCAGTTAACAGGACGTCACGAACGAACCTTCAGGACAGGAGCGATCCGTTTCGCCGTATCCGAACACGATCCGAGGCTACTGTTTGGCCCATACACACAAGTTGCTTGCTACACAACAACCTGGGTCCTGGGATACATGTGGTTGTGCTTGCGAACACGAGATCGCCCCTCTGAACATGGCATGCGTGGATTCGTGGTGGTGGCTCGTCAGCTTATATTATCAAAAGAAAGAAAGCAGCTCATGTAAGCACAACACAGCTCTGAAATACCAGCGTCCATAGCACCAACAAAAAAAAAGTGTTATATGATTACATCGCCTGAAATACTAGCGTCCACCAAACAGAGGAACAGCTCTGTCGATGGCTTCACTACAAAGTACATGTACCTGATGGCTAGAACACTTGCTAGTTGTCTGCTGCAATACAACCAACACAAACTGTCTCTCTCCGACAGCACAAACTACCAACAGAACAGACTTGCCAAAGCTAGACCCTGAAACACAAATCAAGCAGCTACTAGTCCTAATGATCAACTCTGACCAGTACACGTGGTCATTACAAGGCCTACGATAATACAACATGGATACAGGTGGATGCACAATGCATCAATACGAGGAAACGACCAGACGGTGGTAGCTCTAATTAACCTAGGGGTATCATGTTGCCCTTTTGGGCCGTTAATATTAGTGTACAGCAGCAATGCCCCTACGTCGCTTTTCCTCTTGTGCTTCGCAACACCCTTTTCCGTCCTTGTGGAACATTATTGGATGATCTCAAGGCCCGCTTAGCGGGCTGTTCTCGTTTTGCACCTGGGCCATTCTCAACAGAATCAACATCTATAACAGGCGCTGCAGACTCAATTAATTCGGTACTTGTGGGTGGCCTATCACTGCTCGAGTTAGTGTAGCTAGGATTATCATTTCCCGAAGATTCTAGCCCTGAGTTGGCTTTTGTGTGATCCAGAAGACTGCATTGCCAAGGGAACTTGGTTAATAAATGCAAATTCCAAACATAAAATGTGAGAAAAAAAAATATGCAGAGGTGTCGCTACCCGTTGACAATTGTTTTCTTGGTCGACCCATTCATTTTGGTCTGGGTTGGGGGACCTGCATCAGTTGGTATGGATTCTGGAAAAGTTGCATAAAACCAGTAAACCATTATAAGCACAGTACACCTCTTGCAAAATATAGTAGAAATTTACTAAGATAAACAATTGCTTGGATTCTGCTTCTGCTGTAGGACTTTCAGAGTTCATACCAAAAGATTATTTACTAACCAAAAGATCACACTCTTTAATTAACAAAAACAAACAAGCAGCCTCCAGAAGCATTTGGGATGTAACAAATTCGTTGTACCTACAGGCAGCAGGCTACAGCGGTATAACCACAGATTATAAGAAGAACTACCTATATGGTTTATACCAATGTTTAAGCTTTCACCGAACCTCAAGCAGCATAATGCCCCAGGCTTGTGTGTGTGCAGTGGCATTCCAACTGAAGCCAGGATTTACTGGCTAACAACAGCAATTATGTCTTTCCTGAGCCTTGCAGGCAAGGTTATCCATGATTCTGGCCAATGGTTCCCTGCTCTCAAGTGGATAATCTAAGTAGACTACTGGACTTCCAGCCAATAAAAGTTATTGCAGCTTGACCACCAGTAGGCCAATTTGAAAAATTGTGGATGGCTGATGATTAAGTTAGAAATCATCTAACTAATGAATGCAACTCCTAAGTGCTAAGCACCACTAAACCAACAAAATGCTGGCAATGGCCACACAAATGGTTAAGGTTGATGTTTAGCTAGTTATGTCTGGCCTTTGCCTTTGCAAAACCTAATACAACTAAGTGGCTGTGACCATTACTGGAACAAAAAAAAGTTGATCTAATCTGGCACAAAAATTGCTGAAGCTCAGAGCTTCTCTACATACATCAGCGATCAGTTCATTAGAGAAAATTTGATGCGAGCTCAGAGTCCAGACAAGACCAAGCTAATTTAACCCCACAAAAAAATATGAGTGGAGTAAATGACAAACTAGAATCAAGATTTGTGTGATTGTGTCAGCAAGGAATATCCCTAAATACCTGAAGCTGAGTTGACATGTGTTTTCCCTATATGTGGTTCTGAAGTGGGGCTTTAACATCTCCACTATGACCAGTAGTATCCTTAGTAATTCTGAGACACGAAACATGAGAAATTCAAGGAATAAATGACACTATGTTAGTTTACAGTAGATAAACCAAAATAACATAATTGCATTCTTTCCTAGACGGAAAGAGTATTATTTAAGTTAATTACTGCACAACTTTTGTAAAAAAAATATTATATGTTTAAACTTCAAAGCCAGAATTAGATCCTACATAGAGAAACATCTACTGCAGGTGTAATTTACAGCTGACATTTAATTAACCGCAAGATAATTTGTAAATGATGGCAATGCAGCAAAAACTGAATTAAACAGTAAGAATTTTCTTATGCAAAAACCGACCCTGTGGAAGACACATCGTTACCCTCTGCAACTTTATCTGCACATGTACCACAATAGAATATTTTAGAACATGTATTCACAAATCCTATAATCATTATACATGGTTAAAAACCAGGTAGAATATCATGAGATAACCAGGTTGAGTCAGGGACAACTGGATAAGGAGATTTTACCAGGGAGAATTTCCGATGCAACCTGGTATTCTTGGGGTGCATTCCCATTGTTCTTTGCAAGGTCCACATGCTCAGTAATACCCTTAGGATAACAAAAATGCATTGATAAATAAAAAATAATACTTGTGAAACAAACTACAGAAGAAAGTTTTGAGGGCAGATGTCAATGAATAATGATTTTCTTTCTGAATTCACATCCACATTTTCAACAAACAGAGCCAAGTAGAGTTTATACTACAAACTGAGAAGAGTAAAATACAGGCAGAGGAAACAGAAACATAAGTGATCATGTATTGTGTTCATAGGAGCAGCTAGGGGGCAACAAGCCAACAACTCAGTGACAATATATCAAAAAGGTTGGTATGCACATTGGCCAGATTTACTCTTTTCGGAAAGTTAAAAGCATCGTATGCACTTATCAATAAATGTACAAGCCACTTGCTATGTAAATAGTGTTTCTACTGACAACAGAGTACTGTGCTATATCAAACTGAGCCCAAATGTACAAGTATAATGCAACAAACATAAATAAAAAATCATGAACTACTCACATCAGTTCTATCTTCAGTTGGTGTAATAGGTAAGGAGAATCCACCAACTGGTTCTGTTGCTGCAACTTTCTCAGAACCTGTAGACAATATACAGCAAATTAGTTTTTCACAGTAAGAGTGCAACTAAATAAAAGAAAGTGAAGCGTCAGTAGAAAAGAATAAATATCAAAGTATGCAGCCTGAGTGAATTTGGAGTAAAAGAAATCCCATAAGTGTAAAGAAATTTCACCATTATGGGCTTCGGTAGGATCTCCAACTTTCTCATCAGTGCCCAATGAGAATATAGAGGTGTTATTCTCAAATAATCTGGAATCAGAACCATAATTCAACTTAGGAGCATCAGCAGAACCTCCAGATGATCCAATGTTGGCTCTTCGTGATTCCTCCAATTTTGTCCAAAAGCTGGAAAGGTAGTCCTCCTTTGTGGTTACCTTTACAAGGTAAAATTCTTGGTTAGAAGTGAATATGCAAGCACAAGTGAGGAATCATTTAACCAGACAGGTGTCAAGCAAGATAGTGATTAGGAAAAGGAAAGCCTACAGCATGTAGCACACCGTTTTCCTGCCTAGTAACACAATTTTGTTATTACTAACTTCAATCGGTTTTCCTTCTTTTAGACATCTTGTGAATTTATACAGTTCATATATAATGCGATAATTTCATTGTATAAATTTAAGACTGTTGAAAGTGACCCGTAGCAGTTCCATCACATCTCATTCAGGACCATGGAATACAGATCAATATAACAAATCATCAGTACTTTAAGTGCTGATGGTCATATAAAGTTGTGAAATTCATCAGTCTTAGTCTCTTAGAACAGCTCTAGTGTGAGCAAAATGGAAAAATCCTACATGTGAGCTGTGAAAACAGCACTTTACACATTGTAGCATTCAACTGATATGTGTTAGCTAAACTCAATGCCCAAACACGAGTCAAACGAAGAGGATAAAATAAACCAGGAGCTAATTGCATGAGTGCTATGAGAGAGAGGTGGACAGAGCAAAAAAAATTTATATTTAATGTACGGGGCAATCAAAACGATGTCCACACTAGATTCACCGAACTGCCATGGATCGAACTTTACATTCTCAAATCAATTTTACACTGGAACTTCCCTTATAAGAGAGTAAACATTTTGTAAAACTAAGGATTTGTTTAGTTCGTGGGTGTAAAGTTTTTGGGTGTCACATCGGATGTCACCAGGGGTGTCGCATGGGGTATTCATCAGATACTAATAAAAAAAACAAATTGTAGAATCCGTCTGTAAACCGTGAGACGAATTTATTAAGTCTAATTAATCCATCATTAGCACATGTGTTACTGTAGCAATTAATGCCTAATCATGGACTAATTAGGCTTAAAAGATTCATCTCGCAAAATACACGCAGACTGTGCAATTAGTTATTTTTTATCTAGATTTAATGCTCCATGCATGTGTCTAAATATTCGATGGGATAGGGCGTAAAGTTTTTGGGTGGGAACTAAACAAGGCCTAAGAATATCTCACAGATGATCAAAATATTGCCAAAAAAGCCTAGGCTGTACATAAAGTGTGCAATGCCAAATTCCAATCAATGACCATGACCAGCATAAATTTCTATTATTACCTTTGTTGATGAGATAGAGTATTTCGAGGGCGATGTGTCAAACTTCTGACGGCCTAAGAATGGGGATTGCCAAGGAGGTAACGACTGCATATATGATTTTGCTAAATCAACTGGAGTACCCATGTCAGAGTCATCACGCTACATGAGATGGCATTACATAAAGGGTAAGAAAGCAGTAAGTTCACCAATCACCAAAAAGCAATAGCTTTACAAAGAATAGTAGGAATATATATTTATACTCACAGAACTAAATATATCAGTATTTAATGTGCATGGTCCATTGTCTTCAGTCTTTAAGCCCAGTCCCTGCCTTTTCTCTTCCAACCATTTTTTTGCTTCCGTAACTGCTGCAGTGCATAGCTCAGGTGATGCTTGGAGTGGAGACCCTGGAGAAAAACTACCAGGTCCCATTCTCATACTAGAGAGTGAAACTGACTCAGGGAAATTCCGGTCACGGCTCAAGGAGCGCCATGTTCCTGTGAAGTCATGTGCAATGCCTGCATTCCTACTTGGGATTTCTTCTGGCTTTCCATACTCATGGGATTCAGGGAAAGTAGAATCTCTAACTCTTGATTTTATTAGATCTACCATCTTATCACATTCATCCCTGCAAAAAGAAAAAACACACTAATTGTTCCAAGGGGTAGTACATCTGCTGAAGATATCACCAATAAATCAGGTTTAAAATACTGATGGATCTACCCAGCATAAAAATCACAAAACTCGTCAACAAATAGCATCTAGAGCAGTTAAATTACATAATGGTAAGGTAGCATAACATGTGTAATGATTTACAGTGCAAGTTTTTGTTAGCCTTGAAGTATTTAAGGGTCCCTACACCTACATTATCAGCTGCAAGATGAGTATGAATTTTAAAGTTTGTCCATTACAATACATTGCACAGTACACACAACAAGGATTACAAGAACTTGACCTTAATGAATCTAAGGATGCACCATCAACAGATTTGAAGAATGCTATGTCAATAAAAAGAATTATTTTAATGCCACACTTAATTGTGGTAGGTTGACCAGAAAAAAATGACATTATACATGCTAGCCCACATATAAAAGGACAATAGCAATACGGTTACCTTGAGAATGTTTCCTTTATGACCATTTGCTCAATAGCAAGCTTTGACTCACTAAAAGGAACTATTGCTCCATGAGTGTCATGAATATCTTCATTTCCATCTGAGTTGCACAGCATATATAGTGATGTGAGGACACAATTAATACTCAGCAGTACACGAAAGGCAACAGATGATACAGAGAGCAAAGGTCTATTATTAAATAAATCTGTCTATAATAAGGTGTCACAATTAATATTAGGGCAACAGATGGTACAAGCCTAAAAGAAAGTTCAACATTACTAAGATCGTTAATCCTCCCTTCTGCTTATTGGCTAAAATGGTTGTCCAGCATTACTAAGGTGAAGACAGAGATCCTCTAACCACTTTAATTGGAAACAAATAGAGAAGGTACGGAAATTCTACACTGAAGAATATGTAGTAGAGAAAATCACATAATTTCCATCAAAGTACCTGAAGCTCCCAGATTATGTTCACTCTGAAAGATTTTTTTTAACTCTGCTCCACTTATCCTCAATTCAAAGGAGTAATTAGCATGGTGCCAGGTCATTGAATTCATGACTTCAATTCTGATTATTTCTGACACATTGACGATGTGATATGTACCAGATGGATTGGTGCTACTAATACTGAACTTTGGTTATAGAAGTCATATGCTACTTCAATGAAATCCATTCAATGTACAGTATGCACTACAGATATATATAGTAGCTCGGCATTTCACATCAATGCATGCTTGTTCCTGGTGGCACCTACTGAAATTCTACTCTACAGCCTTGTTTAGATGTAGTCGGATTTGCATCAAACCACATGTGTTGGGGTGGATTGGAGTGGAACTTGAACTAAATTTTCCACCCCAATCCACCCCCAACTTATGTGGATTGAGGTCAATTCCACGTCATCCAAACAAGGCCGTACTGGAGTAAAATTCTATGCGCAATTCAGATATCCAAACCCACTATTTAGCCAACTGTGACAACGAATTAGCTAAGATTCGAAATCTCCTGCCCTAATTTGAGCAAGTCATGACGAAACCCTAAGCCGCGAGGCCGAAGCAGAGCAGCAACTCGTGCAGAGTACTTGAAGCAACAAAAGCACGGTGAGACAGCCAAGCGGCTCGCCGAACTGAACGACGGAGTGAGGGAGCGAGAGAAGGAGAGCGTGGACGAGAGGAAGGAAAGAGAAATTACTCAAGCCGACGCCCTCTTCGCCTTCGTCGTCGTCCTCCTCCTCCTCGTCCTCCCCCGAGCCGGTCTCCTCGGGCGAGGAGAACAGTAAAACGGAAGAAAAGACCCTCTTCGCTCCGGAGACGAAGCCGGAGAGCCAGCCAGGGCTAATCCCCGTCGCCGCGCCCGCCTCCGCCGGCGACGCCGCGGCCTCCTCCGGCGAGAGGCGGCGGCGCTGGGACCTCCCGCTGCCGGATCTATCTTCCTCGCCGTCGTCCTCCGGCGATCGCCGGCGGCGACCCCCGAACAGCGACGCCATGTGAGGGGCGGAGAGGGGGGGGGGGGGGGGGAGGAGGAGCAGCAGTGTGAGGCGACGAGGAGTTCGAAACGGAGGCGTGAGGCGATTTCGGAAGAGGCGCCACGAACTGCTACGGCCACTGCTTTTAGCGGGAGCGTGCCGGTGTTACTGCCATTGACAAGTGGGACCACCGTCTTTACTTGCCTGTTCGGAGCCCCACCCAGCAGCGAGGGCCGTTCGTTAGACCGTTGCCTTGTCCAGGTGACGTGGAACCAAATCGAACAAACTGTGCGGACGACGGGCTGCCTGCGAACCTCCGTTTGGAACGGATGATTTTTTTTTATTTCTGTTCCTGTATTTTTTTTATAAAAATAAATTAATTCCTATAAAATTCCTGGGTTTCAAACAGGTCCTCAACCTCCGGTCTCAATCAACACAGGAAGCACACTAGAATGAAGAGCGGGACCCATTCTGTTTAATGTTAGCTCGGGCCCAGATGTCTGTCCCTGTGTAGCTTATCCATCGTGCGTGACTGATCGTGTGAACGTTTTTCTGGTAACCGCCGGTTTCCGGATGGGAGATGGGCGTTTTAGCCGAGTCATTCGATGACAGGTGGGCTCGGCTTTTGTAGAGGAATTGTGGCCCGTATGCATATGCATAGGCTCGTCACTTGTGTGGGTGAAGTGTTTCTTGACTCTTGACTCAGGTGGGTGAAGTGAAGAATGTTTTTCTTCTTCGTGGGTCCGCGTATTTACGCTAGCGTACTTTCTTTTTTCTGTTGACTAGCACATACCCGTGCGTTGCTACGAAAACTTTAAAATTTTCAACGGAATATGAAAAAAATGGGTCAAAATCAACAGACAAATAAATTCTAATTTAGCTTAACAACATAATATTCTAAGCCACATTTAAATAAATAAGTGATTAGGAAGCAACAGAAATTTCAATAGGGATTTGTTCATTGCTAATCCTAAATTAGTTGTGGTGGGATTATGTCCAAGTGATGCTAGTTGTCTTAGTGTTTTTTTTAAGAAAACCTCATATCACCTTGTAGGCGCCGATTTGATTTGATGAGATCCACGGTGGTGGTTGATGAGATGGGTTTGTTCCCACTTTTTAATAGCATATTGCAGAGATGAGAAGAGAGTAGAGATATTCAGAGCTAAGGATGCATCAGGTGCCTCTTTTTGATAGCAGATAGCAGAAATGAGAAATGAGTAAAGTGGAGAGAGAGAGATGCAGAGCTAGGCTAAGGATGCATCGTGTGTCTTTGTATGTTTATGTGCTATAATAAGCTACTTTTACTCCATGAACTAATGAAAAACTAAGTAGTCTGCTATGGTAACACTTGTATTGAGTTGCAATATGAAATGGTAAGATTAGTCGTATAGTTTTACACATGTACTAATTGTATGTACACACTGCATAACAACTGGAAGCAACAAAAGTGCAAGCATTAACCTACAGTACTCCTTATGTTCAGACTGCAGAGTTCAGATCAGGACCTACAATACTCCTTATGTTCAGACTGCAGAGTTCAGACCAGGACGCCGCTTGATTTGTTCCTGCATTCAAATCACCATCAGTTCACAATTCATCTATGAAACTGAAATAATAATGTAACCTGATCAAACAAACCTACATGTGAACCGATCTGATCTGAAGTAGAGAAATTACCAACAAAATCATCAAGAAATTGAGGCACCTGTAGTTCACCGAATTGCTCGGCCATACACCACTGCACAATACGGCCTGCAACCTCTAGTGCGCGTGCACCCTGGCAGCATCAGCTTAATTGCACTCTCTGTAGATAAATAAATTAACCCAAACCATCCTACTCCATCCGTAGATGGGACTGCAGGTTCAATGATGTTTCTCTTCATCGCCTCTTTACAAAAGGATTCAGTGACCATCAAGCAAGAAGATTAGGGCCAGTAATTTCAGTAGTTTAGCGCTACTGATATCGTTAAATCATAGTTCTAGATTGCATGGAGTAGCCAATTGATGTACATCATTGACATACCTTGAACAAACAGGCGCCGGGAACCGCAGATCCTTATCCCATTGGCAGGGGTGAACTGACTCAACGATCTTTTCACTTGTAAGACAAGTGAACAGAGTAAAAGCCAGTCCTCACAAAATTGCATTCTATTTTAATACCAATTCACAAAGTGAATTCTCAAATTGCTAATGTATGGGTGCTCCATACATTCCTGAAGTAAGAACTAACAACACAGTTAAACTATTTCAGTTCGTGTTCATAACCTTCTTTCATGCAATAGCTTAATTAGAAATATTCCTCCTAAAACAATTTTCTGATCATCTATCTTCCGTTTATTAACCTATGATAGAAAAAAGTTCCGGACAAAATTAATGATAGATAAAATTGGCCGACAGCATATGGACATGCCAGATTACAAGTTTAGCTATCCGAAATAGATGCAACTGTGGGTGCAGTCTATAAGATAACAAGGCATGAACAACCGTATGCCGAAACAAATTGTGAAGAAACTTCAGGGCTCAATAATGACAAAGAGGAGATTGGAAAGCACAACAGAAATGTAAAACAGACATACTGGGAAAACATCACATGTTTTCTGGCATCCGACATGCAAGAAGTCAAAGCTATTTACTCTTGATCAGTAAATAAATTGCATTGCTTTGGAGTAACTACTTGGAGTATCCTATGGAAAAGTGATATTTTAACTCAGAATTGTTTCCATGTTGTATAATTCTTATGAAAAATTTTAAGGGAGACATAACAAATATAGATGACCTGGGACTTTTGGCCATGCTAATGAAAGAGCAGTGGATAAGAACTGGCACTTATCTGTAATACATCAAGCTACTTGTTCTGTTTGACCATACTTCAGCTTTTTCTAAAACATACAGGGAAAATTGGACATTATATGGCAATAATACATGTGAAACAACTTTTCTATACCTGGTATGTGTTTTGAAAAATTAATCCAAAGCATTCTAACTCATGACACGAGTAACCATCTACAAAATGGAGAAACATGTATCTGTTTATGTATTGTCAGTGAACATACCTTACCCTTGATGCTTCGCTAGTGGCACAAATCCAACTCATTCATTTGTTTTGCACTTTTGCCATTTCAGTCAAACCATGAAATTACCCTAGCTAACTAATGCCGATGGTTTTGCACTTTTACCATCAAAGTAGCAGACCTTGTGCATTCTTCCCCCAAATACCCAGATCAAAAGTAACACCATTTCAGTCAAACCATGGAATTACCCTAGCTAATATAATGCCACAAATGCGATAATTCTTGGATTTTTTTCAAGGCCAATAGTATTCAGCAAGCTTCAAGTGTCAAGTGACATAACATTGTAGTTTAATCAAATAATGTGATGTCAGAAGTATTGACAGGATCATTGATTTCGGGATGTGAAGGAGACTCGCCTCATTCTTTGTTAACCAGGCGGTGGATGATGGTGTGGACATCCTAGACGGGGACAGATTGCACCGTGCAGCAATCCACCCCGCCGGAAGAGCCTCTGACCGACAACAACGACTGCATCTCCCTACGATGCTAGGCTGGAAGACAGATGCAGCTGTATTCGCAGGCGAGCGTGGTGGATCGGGAGTGTGAGGAGCCGGGAGAGGATGGTGGCGACGATGGCGACGGGATCTAGCGACTGCAAGATCTGAGGGAGGGGCGGCAACGCAGCGAAAGGTGGGCAGCACGAGAGAGAGAGAGGGATGGGAGGCAGCGGCGCGGTTGCCAGTTGCCGGAGGGAGGAGTCTGCAGCGTCAGCGCTTGGGCCATACTCGGAGGAGCGGCGAGGTGGTCTCCGTTTTCCGACTCCGCGTCCGCATCGTCGGAGGAGCTCGGCGGAGGCGGCATCGAGGGCGGCGGCTGCTGCTGCTTGAGGGCGGCTCACGAGGTTTGAGGGAGATGTGCGCAGGAGTCGGGGACGGGGAACGCACGGATTGGGGAGTCAAACGTTGGTGCGGTTCGATGTGCCCGTGCGGGGGTAGGAGTCGCGCGGAACTGCAGCTGAGCGGGGCGAAGGAGCGGTGTGTGGACGATACTTGTTCCGTCTTTTTAGGAGTATAGAGAAGATATAAAAAAATCGCTTCACCCGCGACGCCCTCCAGCTCGCCTCTGACGCCGAGCTCGACCCCGCCAGGAGTCTTCCTTGCTTCCCTCCTTCCTTCCTGCGCCATCGCTCGCGTTGCGGGTTCAGACTGTTCTGTTGAGTCCCCAACTCTGCTTCTTCGGCATCTCACTCCTGCAGCTGCAGCTGCTGGTTGAGAGATCTTGAGTGTTTTGGATAATTGATGAAACTTAAGGTACTGACCTATCTCTAAGTGTTTGAGTAGATCTAGTATACTCATTGAAGATGATGATAAGTGATAGAGTAAGCAAAAGTGGTGGAGACCTAAAAGCTCACGTTCGGAGAAAAAGAGAAGCGAAAAAATCCTAAGCAATTTAAAGCAAAGGTATATGATAAGGTTTTTCTTTTGGTGGTCAAGACACCAAGTGGGTGTGTTCACTTTTAGGATAGACAACCGTACTATTAAGAGGAGAAATTCAATAGTGATTACGGTTTGTCAAGTGTCAGTAGGTTTTATATATAGTGCATGTGCTTTTAGGACCAGTGACATACACCATGCTAATTGTCAAATAAAACATGCCAAGAAGTGTTTACTAAAAAGGTATCTTAGTGCTTGGCAACTTAGAACAAAGGTGGAAGAATCAGAGAAGAGAAAAGGGCGTCAAACGCTGCAGCTGAGGGCGTCGGACGCTGAGGACTTTGACTCAGTGCGTCCGTCGGCCTCAGATAAGCAGCAGAAGAATTCCAGAAGGCGTCGAACGCTGAGGCGCAACGTCCGTCGCAAAACGAGTGGAGCGTCTGTCGGGCTTCCAGTGGGCTCTGCAAGCGAGTGAAGCGAAGACTTGCGTCGGACGCTGGAAGATCAGTGCGTCGAACGCTGGCACGGAGCGTCCGTCGCCCACACAGCAACCCAACGGCTAGTTCTGACAGTACATCGAACGATGGCGACGGAGCGTTCGTCGCCCCCGTTTCGAGCGTCCGTCGCCAACTTAACAGGGCAACGGTTTGAAAACTTTGAGGGAGTTTATAAATATTTGGTGGCCGGCTCTAGGGTTTCTCTCTCGCACATTTGAACATCTTGGGACTCCTTTGAGCTGAGCAAACTCCCTCCCACTCGTCTCCATGCCTGGTTAGTGAATTTCCAAAAGAGATTGAGTGATCTAAGTACATTTCGCATATAGCTTGCATCTAGTGGCACTTGGGAGACGTTCTCGCTGCGGATTTCTTATTACTCTTGGTGATTGCCATCACCTAGACGGTTTGGAGCAGCGGGGGTAGATCGAGAAGCTTGGTGATTGTGCTTCGTCGACTACAAGGTGATTGTGAGGGGTTCTTGTGCCTTCCCTGCGGGAGATCGCAATTGGCAACTCAAGTGGATTGCTCGTGGCGTTTCAATAGCCTCATCTTGTGTTGGTTGTGCGGCACCCGGTGACGGGTTTGGCGTGTGAGGCCAATTAGTGTGTGAACCTCCAAGTGAGTGTCTTGCCACAACGGGGACTAGCTAGTTGGCAAACTAGTGAACCTCGGAAAAAAAATCAAATGTCAACCTTGTTGTCTCTATTGTGATTGATTGGATTTCTTGGTGATCACTTGATTGGTTCATCCACTCCTCTCCACGGCGGTATAATCATTTTTCTCATCTTTGCATTACCTTACTCATACTTGTTTTAGGATATTAGGTTGTGCCTAGAGGGCTACTAGAATTGAGTAGATATTGTGTGATTCTAGACTTATTAGGATAGAAATTATGGTTAGGTGGCTTTACATCCCCTAGTAGGCTAGTGCAAGTCAAGCTTCGTCTCATTAGTATCTAACTTGTTGTTGAGTTTGTTTTTAGTTTTCAAATTAGGCTATTCACCCCCCCCCCTCTAGCCATCACTTAGGACCTTTCAAGTGGTATTAGAGCTAGTACACCGTTGATTTGAGGCTTAACAACCTACGGTGTGAAAGATGGCTCATATCAACAACATGAAGAAACCACCCAAGTTTGATGGCTCAAACTATGGCTATTGGAAAGTGAAGATGACCGCTCATATCAAGTCAATTAGTCTAAAAGTTTGGCTTGTGGTGGACAAGAAGTTTGAGGTAGTAAATGAGGCGGCTCCCACTCCTCAAGAGGAAGAAAAGTTGCAACAGAATGATATTGCTCTAAGTGCTATTCATGAGGCACTTGATGAAAAAGTGTTTGAGCAAATCAAGAATCTTGAGAGTGCTCATGAGGCTTGGAAGAAGCTAGAAGAATCATTTGAAGGCACCCAAGCCGTCAAGAGTGCAAAGGCATACATCCTCAAAGAAAAGTTTGCAAGCTTCAAGATGGAGGATGATGAGAATGTGCCGGAGATGTTCCATAGGCTACAAGTTTTAGTCAATGATCTCACGGCCCTTGGAGAGAAGGTTGAGGACAAGGACTTCTCTCACAAGTTCTTGAGAAGTCTTCCATCTCGGTTTGAGACTCTTGTGACCTTGATTGTGAGAGGTGGATTGGACACAGTGACTCCTAACCAAGTCTTGGGAGATGTGATGACACAAGATGCTTACCGGGACAACAAAGAAAAAGATATCAAGAAAGAAGAAAAGAAAGATGAGAAGAAGAAGAGCATAGCTTTCAAAGCTACTTCATCATACAAGAGCAAGGGCAAAGCCAAGGATGAAGAATCTAGTGAAGATAAAGGCTCAAGTGCTAGTGAGGTTGATGAAGAAGAAATGCCTCTCTTTGTAAGAAAGTTTGGAAGATTCATGAAGAAGAAGGGATATCATGCAAGAAGAAAGAGACCATCTTTCAAGAACTTTGATGAGCAAAGTAAGTGCTTCAAGTGTGGAAGCTTTGATCATCTCATTGCTCATTGTCCATACAATAGTGACAATGATGATGATGATCACAAGAAGAGAGACGAGAAAGAGAAGAAGCCCACCTTTGACAAGAAGAAGAAGGGGTATTCTCACATAGTGACATGGGATAGTGACTCTTCATGTGATGATGATGATCAAGAGAAGAAGACCACTACCAAGAAAAAGGCTTTGGCAAGCATTGCAATGAGGGACAAGATCTCTCTATTTGACACTCCATCATCATGCTTCATGGCTAAGTCCACTAAGGTACTTTCTCATGATGAGAGTGAGTGAGAGCGATAGTGATAGTGAGGAGCCTTCAAAGGAGGAACTTATGGACATGCTTGAGCAAGCTAAGGATTACATTGACAAGAAGAGAAAGGAGTGCAAGGAATTGCGCAAGGCCAATGTGGCTCTTGAGCAAAACCTTGATGAGGTCGTAGCATCTCATGAGAGGCTAATGGAAGCCCATGAGAAGCTAGTGAAGTCTCACTCTAAGCTTGAAAGAGCTCATTCCTCTCTCCTTGACCAAAGTAAGAAGGAGATTGCTCAAACATGTGACATGGGAGTTACTTGTGATATTCTTGATGAATCTTTCTATACTCCTATCATAATTGCTCCCACTAACCCCTCTTGTAGCACTATCATTTCTACTTCATCTACTAGTGATGGTGTCACTTGTGATGCTTCACTAAAAGTAGAAAATGAAACCCTTAAGAAGGAGGTTACAAAGCTCAATCACTCCTTAGCTAAGGCTTATGGAGGTGAGGACCACTTGCTTATGTGCTTGGGTAGCCAAAGGGCATCTCTCTACAAAGAGGGATTGGGCTATACCCCAAGAAAGGCAAGGCCGCCTTTGTTTCTCACAAAACTCGTTTTGTGAAGAACACCGGTAGCTATTGCAAAAGTTGCAAGCAAGTTGGTCACAATGAGCAAGCATGCAAGAACAAGAAGGCCGAGCAAGACATATCCTCTATTAGAGTTGATTCATTATATGTTCTTTCCAAGGGTACTAATGGTGTTCATGTCAAGTTTGTTGGTGCACCATGGATGGCTTCCAAGAAGTCCATTTGGGTACCAAAATCCTTAGTAACTAACCTTGGAGGACCCAAGCAAGTTTGGGTACCTAAAAAGAATTGATCTCTCTTGTAGGTCAATTACAAAGCCGGATGGAGGCATTGGGTGCTTGATAGTGGATGTACTCAACACATGACCAGAGATGGAAGAATGTTCAACTCAATCAACCAAGATAGTGATCATGGCTTCGATAGTATAACTTTTGGTGACAATGGCAAAGGCAAGGTGAAAGGGCTTGGAAAGATTGCTATCTCCAATGATCTAAGCATTAGCAATGTGCTTCTAGTTGAAAGGCTTGAGTTCAACTTATTGTTGGTGGCACAATTGTGTGATCTCGGTTTCAAGTGCATATTTGGAGTGGAGGATGTGGAAATCATAAGTGTGGATGGGTCAAACATGATCTTCAAGGGATTTTGGTATGAGAACCTTTATCTTGTGGATTTAAATGCTAGTGAGACTCAACTCTCAACATGTCTCATCACCAAATCAAGCATGGGTTGGCTATGGCATAGAAGGCTTGAATTTGTCAAGAGGTGCCAAAATGAATTTGAAACAATTATCAAGAGAGTTAGAAGTGACAATAGGAGTAAGTTCAAGAACACAAGAGTGGATGAACTTAGTGATGACTTTAGAATCAACCATCAATTCTCTCTAAAGTACACTCCACAATAAAATGGGATAGTTGAAAGAAAGAATAGAACCTTGATTGACATGTCAAGATCAATGTTGAGTGAATACAATGTGAGTCATTCCTTTTGGGCCGAAGCTATCAGCATGGCTTGCTACTCTAGCAACTGTCTCTATTGTCATGGGATGCTTGAGAAGACTCCGTATGAGCTATTGAATGGAAGAAAGCCAAACATTGCTTACTTTCGGGTATTTGGGTGCAAATGTTATATATTGAAGAAAGGCACAAGTCTAAGCAAGTTTGAGAATAAATGTGATGAAGGCTTTCTACTTGGCTACTCTACATCTAGCAAGGCTTATAGAGTGTGGAATTTGTCTAGTGGAATTCTTGAGGAAGTGCATGATGTGGAATTTGATGAAACACAAGGCTCTCAAGATGAACAAGAAAACTTGGATGATGTGAGAGGTGACAAATTGGTCAATGCAATGAAAGATATGGATATTGATGACATAATACCAAGACAAGTGCAAGATGAAGATGAAGATCAAGTGACCATTCCCTTACAAGAAGAAGCTAGTGGCTCTCCAACTCAAGATCAAGCAAATGCTAGTGAAGCTCAAGTTCAATATCAACAAGAGGCTAGTCCATCATCATCTCAACCGAATGCTCAAGATTCCCACATGCAAGTGCTCCAACCTACCAATATTGCAAGAGACCATCCTCTAGATCAAGTTATTGGAGGCATTCAAAGTGGTGTTCAAACAAGATCAAGATTGGCTTCATTTTGTGAGCATTACTCTTTTGTATCATCATTTGAGACAACCAAGATTGATGATGCTTTGAAGGATGTGGATTGGATAAATGCTATGCATGAAGAACTTAACAACTTCACAAGAAATCAAGTTTGGGAACTAGTGGATAGACCAAGAAATCACAATGTCATTGGAACCAAATGGGTATTCAAGAACAAGCAAGATCAAGATGGAATAGTGGTGAGAAACAAAGCAAGACTAGTTGCACAAGGGTACACTCAAGTAGAGGGTCTTGACTTTGGGGAAACATATGCTTTGGTGGCAAGATTAGAGGCAATAAGGATTCTATTAGCCTATGCTTGTGCACATAACATCAAGTTATACCAAATGGATGTCAAGAGTGCATTCTTGAATGGGTATATCAATGAGGAGGTATATGTTGAGCAACCACCCGGATTTGAAGATACAAAGAAGCCTGACCATGTATTCAAGCTCAAGAAGGCTCTTTATAGATTGAAGCAAGCACCTAGAGCATGGTATGAGAGGTTGAGAAGCTTTCTCATCTCTAAGGGATTCAAGATTGGATTGGTTGACACCACCCTATTCACAAAGAAGATTGGAAGTGATTTGTTTGTCTTGCAAATCTATGTGGATGACATTATCTTTGGATCTATAAATCAAGAATTTTGTGAAGAGTTTGGTGAAATGATGGCAAATGAATTTGAGATGTCCATGATTGGTGAACTTAGTTACTTCCTTGGAGTTCAAATCAAGCAAATGAAGAATGGCACATTTGTGAGTCAAGGCAAGTACATCAAGGACATGATGAAGAAGTTTGGATTAGAAGAGGCTAAAGGCATTAGTACTCCCATGGGGACTAATGGAGACTTGGATAATAATACAAGTGGCATGATGGTGGATCAAACACTCTATCGGTCAATGATTGGAAGTTTACTCTATGTGACCGCATCAAGACCGAATGTCATGTTTAGTGTATGCATGTGTGCAAGATTTCAAGCATCTCCTAGAGAGAGTCATGTGAAGGCCACAAAGAGAATATTGAGATATCTAAAGCATACACAAGATGTTGGACTATGGTTTCCCAAGGGGTCAAGGTTTGAACTAGTTGGATATTCGGACTTCGATTATGCGGGATGCAAGGTTGATAGGAAGAGCACTAGTGGAACATGTCAACTATTAGGAAGATCACTAGTCTCATGGTCATCCAAGAAGCAAAATAGTGTAACACTCTCTACCGCCGAAGCCGAATATATTAGTGCGGGGAGTTGTTGTGCACAACTATTATGGATGAAGGCCACCTTGAATGATTATGGAATCAAGTTCAAGAAGGTTCCCTTGCTATGTGACAATGAAAGTGCGGTGAAGTTTACAAGCAATCCCATCCAACACTCTAGAACCAAGCACATAGATGTGAGACACCATTTCATAAGAGATCAACAAAAGGGTGACATTTTCATTAACAATGTGGGCACCGATGATCAATTAACCGACATTTTCACCAAGCCACTTGATGAGAAGAGATTTTGCAAGTTAAGGAATGAGTTGAATATCTTGGATTTCTCCAACATGAGTTGATGCACCCCACTTATGACATGCCTCTACTCCAAAATAGCAAGGTACAATTGATTGACATATGCATTCATCCTTTGCTAGACTTGTGTAGAGCATATAGGCATCTTCTCTCATTAAATTAGGCTCATTCATGAAAATCAAATGATTTCTATGGATATATGGTACCACTATAGCTTCTATGAGTTCTTTGATCTAGTGGTGGCATATGACATGTTGATAAGCTTGCAACCTCACATGTTTAGACTAGAATGCTTATTCTTGTGCTTAACCAACATGGTCAAGATAACCATTGCAAGATGTGTGAAGAAGTTTGTCCATGGTTTAAAACCGTGTTAAGTATATAGGACAAGTGATCTAGTTTAAACTATAAAAGTTTATTCACCCCACTCTCTTTCTAAATTGACTTGATAAATAAATCCTCCTAAGTATCCTCAAGTGAGACATGTTACTACAAGGTTTCCTTTGTGGTAATGTGTGACAAAGAGGGAGAAATATGATAAAAATGATAGTGCCTTGGTAAAGGGGGAGAAAATAGAAATAGGGGAAGAAATAGGATTTTGAACATTGAAAAATTAAAAATTGAGCACACAAGTAGGGGGGCAAGCCTATGAACAAGTTGTTGCATTTGGATGTGCATTCACACATATGTTTGCTTGCATTGTACTTCAATTCCATATGACTTGCTTGTGTGGTACATGTCTAGTATAATCTTGATTGATGAATTGATCACTAGCATGTATAGAAGTTAGCTAGATCCTTAGAATATCTTGTGTATATCCAATTGGTATCGAGCTAACCATGTTGCTAAGGAAGGTATAATTGGCGCACTTCGATTGGTATCACGCTTCAAAAGGTCCATTTATTATACCTTAGCATCATGTCATAGTTTGCAAGTAGTTTACCCCTCCCAAAAGATCTATCTAAGCATATGTGCAAAGCTTTGACTCATAATCATAAGAAGTGCACATATGTAGGGGGAGTAAAACACTTTCAAACCTTGTGAGAATTCAAAATTATATTTCCTATCATTTATATCGGGTTGTCATCAATTACCAAAAAGGGGGAGATTGAGAGATCTCGAGTGTTTTGGATAATTGATGAAACCTAAGGTACTAACCTAGCTCTAAGTGTTTGAGTAGGTCTAGTACACTCATTGAAGATGATGACAAGTGATGGAGCAAGCAAAGGTGGTGGAGACCTAAAAGCTCACACTTGGAGAAGAAGAGAAGCGAAAAGATCCTAAGCAATTCAAGGCAAAGGTATATGCTAGGGCTTTTCTTTTGGTGGTAAAGACACCAAGTGGGTGTGTTCACTTTTAGGATAAACAACCATACTATTAAGAGGGGAAATTCAATAGTGATTACGGTTTATCAAGTGCCACTAGGTGTTATCTATAGTGCATGTGCTTTTAGGACCTAGTGACATACACCATGCTAATTGTCAAGTAAAACATGCCAACAAGTGTTCACTAAAAAGGTATCTTAGTGCTTGGCAACTTAGAGCAAAGGTGGAAGAATCAGAGAAGAGAAAAGGGCGTTGGACGCTGCAACTGAGGGCGTCGGACGCTGTCCGACGCGTCGGACGCTGAGGACTTTGACTCAGTGCGTCCGTCGGCCACAGATAAGCAGCAGAAGAATTCCAGAAGGCGTCAGACGCTGAGGCGCAGTGTCCGTCGCAAAACGAGTGAAGCATCCGTCGGGCTTCCAGTGGGCTCTGCAAGCGAGTGAAGCGAAGACTTGCGTCGGACGCTGGAAGATCAGTGCGTCGGACGCTGGCACGGAGCGTCCGTCGCCCACACAGCAGCCTAACGGCTAGTTCTGACAGTACGTCGGACGATGGCGACGGAGCGTCCGTCGCCCCCGTTTCGAGCGTCCGTCGCCAACTTAACAGGGCAACAGTTTGAAGACTTTGAGGGAGTCTATAAATATTTGGTGGCCGGCTCTAGGGTTTCTCTCTCGCACATTTGAACATCTTGAGACTCCTTTGAGCTGAGCAAACTCCCTCCCACTCGTCTCCATGCTTGGTTAGTGAATTTCCAAAAGAGATTGAGTGATCCAAGTGCATTTCACATATAGCTTGCATCTAGTGGCACTTGGGAGACGTTCTCGCTGCGGATTTCTTGTTACTCTTGGTGATTCCCATCACCTAGACGGTTTGGAGCAGCGGGGGTAGATCGAGAAGCTTGGTGATTGTGCTTCGTTGACTACAAGGTGATTGTGAGGGGTTCTTGTGCCTTCCCCGTGGGAGATCGCAATTGACAACTCAAGTGGATTGCTTGTGGCGTTTCAATAGCCTCATCTTGTGTTGGTTGTGCGGTACCCGGTGACGGGTTTGGTGTGTGAGGCCAATTAGCGCGTGAACCTCCAAGTGAGTGTCTTGCCACAACGGGGACTAGCTAGTTGGCAAACTAGTGAACCTCGGAAGAAAATCAAGTGTCAATCTTGTTGTCTCTATTGTGATTGATTAGTTTTCTTGGTGATCACTTGATTGGTTCATCCACTCCTCTCCACGGCGGTATAATCACTTTTCCCATCTTTGGATTACCTTACTCATACTTGTCTTAATATATTAGGTTGTGCCTAGAGGGCTACTAGAATTGAGTAGGCATTGTGTGATTCTAGACTTATTAGGATAGAAATTGTGGTTAGGTGGCTTTGCATCCCCTAGTAGGCTAGTGCAAGTCAAGCTTCGCCTCATTAGTATCTAACTTGTTGTTGAGTTTGTTTCTAGTTTTCAAATTAGGTGTGCATGAGGATACTGATCAGGAGGTGTGCCAACGAGAACGTCGCCAAGGACGACATCCCCAAGCTCTTCCTCGAGGAGGTGCCTGTCAGGGTCCGAGATGGCATCCTGAAGATAACTAGAAGAATTCAGAGTTTAGGTTGGGAACAATAGGACTCAGGACAGAGAAGCAAGAACTGGGAAGAACACAATTCAATTTTAGGTTGTTCGATGCCTTCACCACGACATCACAACCAATACGGTCTTAGCTGGCCTCCGGCTCATTATAACGAATTTAAGCCCACTCATCACTAACAAGCCCAAGAGACTAAATGCTCAATCATTCATTGCTGCTTCTCGTGCTCGTATCTGTTGCCAGATTGGCCTTCTTCTTCCTGACAGAAAGTAGTGAAGAACAGAAGAAGTCTCCAAGATTCTTTGGACAAAATGCTCAAGGACTTGTTCTCAACCAAGGACCAATTTCTTGATATCAGACCTGACCAATTTCTTGCTATCATACCTGACCAATTTCTTGATATCCATTGACCCAAAAAAACACCACCTAACTAAAAACTACCCAGCCGCATGACAAGAAAGAATAAGCGGCGCCCGCTCGGCGGCGTCCAGCTCTCCAGCCGCTGGCAGTACCTGGGTAGGAGGGGGTGCGGCGAAGATGTGGCGGCCGGACGGGGCCGCGTGCGCGTCCAGGTCCCGCCCATCGACGATCATCTGACGCGGTGGAGCGAGGAAGTGGCCGCAAGACGGGGTCGCGTGAGCGTCAAGTCCTGCCCATCGTTCATCGTCTGACGTGGTGGAGCGAGGAGGTCGTCGCCAGACGGGACCGCATGTGCTTTTAGGTCCCGCCCATCGGTGATCTTCTGAGGCGGTGGAGCGAGGAGGCAGCCGCCGGACGAGGGAAGCACCGCGCCCGCCAGGCCGGCCATGCAGTCGAGCACGAAACAGTTATCGCGTTCCTCCGGTCCTTCGCTAGGTGCGAGTGAGGTGGTGGCGGACACCGCCTCCAGCGGCATCGTCCGTCCCACCCGGAGTGCACCGGCACGGAAAGACCGGGGAAATTTTACCGACGAGTTCTTGGGGCTGTATTGCTTCGCTCTGGGCGGAGGGAACCATGGCGCCACTGAAGGAGGGACGTGTGGCACCATGGCAGGAGGGACCAGAGCCATTGAAGTGGGAGGCGAGGGTGGTGGTGGGGGTGGCAGGTCGGCGAGGTCGGACCGTCAGAGGGGAAATGGGGAAGAGAGGAGCGCGAGGCAAATTTCGGGATTCAGTTACGTTTTATTGCCGGCGGCATTCAGAAGACGATGGCGCTTGTTGGGCTGCCCAAAATGGGCCCAAGTACATTTGACTTATGGATAAAGGCCTGGACAAATTTGCCTGGACAACACACTTAAATGGTAGTGATATATTTATACTATCATGGATTAGTTATGTAAAAAAAGTATGGCAGCCTCGCAAAAGTAATGTTCTAGACAAAAAATATACCATATGACATACTCCTTGTGTCCTTAAATATTTTTTGTTTATGGTTTAAAAAATAACTTTGACTAAATATGTATTAAAAATATTAATATTTATGATACACACTTAGTATCATTAGAAATATCTTTAAATCTAGTTTTTTTAAAATAAAATAAATTGAAGATACAAATGTGTTGGAGATTAGCCTTCTCCGAACAAGATATGGGGAGAAAACGCGATCTCAAAAGCACCTTGAGAGGCATTCCGGTCTGCCGAAGGCCTTCGCTCGGAGGTTCTCGTGATTGGGAGTGAGAAGCCTTCGCGAATCCCTAGGTGGCGGCGGTGAAACGGTGATGAAGGAAAACCCTAGAATCAGGGGAATTCTCTCTCTCTCTCTCCATTACGGTGGGTGGTGACCCCCCTTTTATAGTACAGTGTTCACGAGGCAGACGATATTACATTTGTGTCCTCTACCTGCCCTGGGATATCCTGAGAATATTTCGGCACCCTCTCTAGAACCCCCGAGGGCTCTTCGAGGCTCTATTTCTTTACTCGGTGTGTTGGGTTGAAACTTGGTCGATGGGAGGCCCAGGAAGCCGTCCCGGTCACGCGCGTAAAAAGCCCGCCATCCACACCTCCGAAGGTCCTCAGGATTCCCTTCGCGTCGACAGGCTCCGGGCGTCTAATCGGAGGTCAGCCTTCTCCGTCGTCCCGCGAATACCTCGCTGGAAGCCTTCGCACTGGTGCCCCTTGCGTTGGCGGTCTTCGCCCGACATACGCTGTCCTCCGGAAGGTGGGGCCTTCGTTCTAGATGTACCTGCACATGGACATACCCAAGAAGCTCGTTCAAGGAAACCTTCGCCCGTGGGGCCTCCGCTCCCAATTTGGCGACTGTCTCGGGGTTCAATCCTCCTGCAGGTAGAATGAACCAAAGCATGAGCTAGGTTACCTTTACCCTGCGAAGGGCGGCCTTTGGGAGCCTTCGCTGCGGGTTGTTCTTGGGCCATTCATGTTTGAGCTTTAGGCCTTCGCGATCTCTGTCCCAACAGTTTCCCCCTTGAGGGGGTGGCCCGACGTCCGTGGGGCGCGCCCCTCGAGAGCGTGAAGGAGTCACGAAGGCCTCACTTTTGGTTTGGGCCTTCCCCTCCTTCCCTTCCCCCTCGCGGCGTGCTGCGTCGGGTTCCGATTTGATATCCGACTGCTTTATTGTGTGCTGATTGGACGTGTCCGTTCGGCTTTTGGCCGCGGGATCGAGGCGGTGGTCTACTGCCTATATAAGGGGGGCCTGGGGGTGCGTTGCTGCCCACCCCCTTTGCGTCGCTTTCACCCGCCCGTGCTCCTCGCCACCCGCCTTTGTGCTCCTTGCTGCTTTTTGGCCTTTGTTGCTTTGCCTTCGGCGGTGGCTTCGTCCAACTGTTCCGCCCTTCGTTGGTCCGCGTTTTCTGGCCCCTATTCTACCTTGGTTGGCGTTCGGGCTACTGGTTGGTCTAAAGTCTTCGAGGAGTGTATGCTCGCCAGCGCGCAGGCCCAGGAGCTGGAGGAAGATCTAGGCAGCGTCGAGGCCTCCGTTGGTGACTTGATTCCGCAGAACAAGTATAGGGTCATTTTTGGTTTAGTGATCAAGACACTATAGAGAGTGTGATCACCTTTAGAATAGATAGTCGTACTATAAAGAAGGAAAAAACGTGTTGGTTACGGTTATCAAGTGCTACTAGGTGTTGTCATTCATGCATGTGCATCAATCAACCTAGTAACATAACCTTGCTTAGAAGATATAAAATATATGCTAAACATCTGCTCTAAGGAAGTACCATAAGTGTTTGGCACATTGGAGCAAGGTTGGAAAAGACAGAGTCAAGAAAAGGGCGTCAGACGCTAGCGACAGACGCTGGCCCTAAGTGACGGCGCGTCCGGCGAACAAACCCTGGCTCAGGCTCGTTCTGTCTACGTGACAGACGCTGAAGAGCGTCTGTCGACTGGGCGACAGACGCGTCCGATGGATTTGGGAGCTTTCTGGAGCTCTCTGCATACGCGAGAGACGCGGGCGTCAGACGCTGAAGGAAGAAGCGACGGACGTTGGGCCAGATTCAAACAAACGTCTGACGGACTCAGAACTCACTGGCACGAAGGCGCCGGACGCTGCTGAGCGTCCGACGAGATGGCGACAGACGCGTCTGATGGAGAAAATCAGTTTTTGGAGCTCTCTGTATTCGCGACAGACGCTGCGATGGAGCATCCGACGAAAACTTGAAGAGCGTGTGTCGGCCTCGACACAAGCAATAACGGCTAGTTTTTGAAAGGGGTCTATTTAAGGCCCATGGCCGGTTGGAGCTCACTATCTCACTTAATTCTATTCTTGCATACTCTTGTGAGCTCTTGAGCACCTCTCCCACTCATCTATTTGATCTTTTGTTCATTCCAAAAGAGATAGAGTGCATCCAAGTGTATTGCTTAGTGATTTGCATCTAGTAGCACTTGGTGTTCGTCATCGCCGCGTTGATCTTGTTATTCTTGGTGTTTGCCAACACCTAGACGGCTTGGGCGGTGGAGAAGCTTCGGCGCAAGTTGGTGATTGTTTGTGGCCGGCTTCATCGATTGTGAGAGGGTTTGTACCCATCTCGACGGAGCGCCAAAGAGTAACTCTAGTAAATTGCTCGTGTCATTGGGTTACTCTCACTTGGGTGGATTCTTGTGGCGCCCGGGAAGTGGGCTAGGTTTGTGATTGCCTATTAGCCACCGAATCACTATTTGAGTAGTTGACACAACGGGGACTAGCTTGGTGGCAACCAAGTGAACCTCAGGAGAAAATCATTGTGTCAACCACTGTCTCCCGGCTACTCTTGGTGTTCATATTGTGATTGATTATTGACATTGGTATATTCTCTTCACAAGGCATCGATATATTAATCACCCTCTTCCTTGCATTTACATTCCTTCATACCTTGTTTTAGCTAGCTTGTATAGTTTGTAGCTTGTTTAGCTAGCTCTCTTGTTAGTTGTTCTTGGTAGCTTGTGTTGAGTGCCTTAGGATCTTGCTATTGTTTGTTAGGAACTTAACTAACTAGAATTGCTTAGATAGGTGGCTTTGCACCCCTAGTAGAGCTAGAGCAAAAAAGCTTCGCTTAAGTATTAATCTAACATTTGCTCTAGTGGTTTGTAGAACTTTTAATAGGCTATTCACCCCCCTCTAGCCATCTAGGACCTTTCAAGTGGTATCGGAGCCGTGGTCACCATATTATCAAGGCTTAACAACCTTTGGTGTTAGTGATGGCTCAAATATCATTCAACCATGTGGGAAGCAAACCACCAATGTTTGATGGCACATCCTTTGATTATTGGAAGAGGAAGAGGAAGATGCTTCTAGGCTCAATTCATGAGAAGGTGTGGATTGTGACCGAAAAGGACTTTGTCATTCTTGATGAAGATAGTCCCACACCTAAAGAGCAAGAGAACCGACAATGCAACACCATGACACTAAATGTCATATACAATGGCATTGACTCCAAGGTGTTTGAACAAATCAAAGATCTTAAGAAGGCAAGTGAAGTATGGAAGAGAATTGAAGATACCTATGAGGGCACCACAACGGTAAAAAAATGCCAAGTTATACATGCTAAAGGACAAACTGTCTCACTTCAAGATGAAAGATGATGAGTCTATCCCGGAGATGTTTCATAGGCTCCAAGTGATCATCAATGATCTCAAGAGCTTGGGTGAGAAGGTGAATGATGAGGACTTCTCAAACCGGTTTCTTGATTGTTTGCCCAAGAAATACAAAACCTTGAGGCAAATAATTAGGAGAGATGGTTTGACCAAGATCACTCCAAATGAAGTACTTGGAGAGACCATGACCGAAGAGCAATACAATGAAGAAAGTGATGAAGAAGAGGTCAAGGAAGAAGAGAAGAAGAAGAAGAGCTTAGCATTTAAGGCTTCATCAACCAAAAGCAAGGGCAAAGCAAGAAAGCAAGAATCTAGTGATGATGAAGATGCAAGTGACATTGATGATGAGATGATGGCCCTCTTTGTGCACAAGTTTGGCAAGTTCATACAGTTTCCATATCCTAACAGATTACGATCGGTCCCTTAAGGCAAGGGATCCGAGTCTATCTACCGGGATCTTTCTTGTCGAGCAAGGCTCCCCGGAGTCCCTAGCGAGCACGATGGGTTGGTCACGTGCCGCAAAGCCTCGCGGGCTGGGCCGTCGTCTGGTCGGTAGGCCCATAAGGTCCCTAGGGATATGCCGAGATAATATCTCTAACAAGAATACCTTGAGTGTTGGGTGTTTAACTATTTATCTGGTGGTGATCTTGGTGGTAACTGATTTTGGTTGATTGTAAGTTGTGTGATCTTTTGATTATGACTGATGGGTCTGTTTTTGCTGCACCCTTTTGGAATCAGCATGTAGTATAGTACTACATGCTGATTAGGTGTTGGCGAAGTTGATAGCCAGAGAGATACCTGATAGGCTCTTGGGGCATCCTTGATGTGCTTTTGTATATCGATGAACTATTATATAATTTTGAGTTGTAATATTTGTTAGGCTTGAGAACTCGTTGTGTAAGATTATGAATAGAGTTCATATGAGTTCATGGTTTATTTGTTTCATAATGTGTTGTTCTCATCTGAAAATATAATTAATCATTTTATATCAGATATTTTATTTATTCCATCTCTGTAAAATGTTTCCTATATAGACAGTTACTTTAAACAATGCTCGGCATAGCCCAGGTAAAATAAACAACCAAACAGCGCCTGACTTTTTTTACTAGCTGAGGCTCACTTTCAGGCCATCAACCAAACGTTGCCTGAACTTCAGCTTTGCCTGGCCAGGCAATCTTGCGATTGAATACAGGCAGCTCCCAGGCAGGTCAATAGCCCAGGCAACAAGCCCAGGGTTCCATCCAAACTAGCCCATTGTGCGTGGCCCAATAATAAATAGGCCGGGCCAAAATCCACTCTCGTCGTCACGGAAAAGGAGACGATTTTGAATTGAATTGAAAACTAACTAGTATAAACGTTGCAATGGTTAATCTATGAGGTAGTGTGGATAGGAAAGGTAACCTAGGGAAGCAAAAAAAAAAACAGCTATAATGTGCAATGGAGGGAGTAGTAGACATGTCTTATATAGCTATGGCAGCCAATTCAATACAAATTATATGTGAAGTCTACAAAGGCACAACATCCTCTTGGTCCTCTATGTGGCTACTCAGCTGATGTATGGAGTAACGATTATTAAACACTGTCATATACAGTTAAATTTGAAGAAGTGTTAGCTAATCCTGATTGTACCTAATAGGGAAGTCCTCTACGGAGTTGTAGCAAAGTCACAAATTTGATGGAACGGGTGCTGAAGCTTAGAACTTTTTTTGTTCCCCTGCAACATGAGGCACGGCATTGTTTTGCCGTTCATCAGATGGCATGCCCAATAGTTATTTGCTTTCTTCTTGGTGTTTGATGAAGGCATTGGATATCTGTAAAAATATCAAATACAGTATTAGATCATGCGTGTTTAGGGTTAGATGCAACTTTTGTTTTGTAAGAGGGGAAAAAAGTATATTCAGGCAAAGATAAATAAAAGACATAAAGGGGAAAGCTCACACAAAAATTAAGGCTTTTAGATAATTGTTACCTGGTAAATGAAAAGCTAAAAAAATGATCTCAGTAGATGAGCCTAGGAATAGGTCATCGTAGCAGAACTGAAATTTGATGGAGCGCTATAATGTGGTGAAGGATGTTCATATTTTGTTGTCAGGTAAGCTAATGTAAGAACGATGCTGATGAACTGTCAGCATAGAAAGTGGGTCTTATTTCTGAAACAAACACAACTGAGACTACCAAACATTGCAAATGAAGTAAATAGCAACCCTATAGGTGAAAGGTGTACAAAAGTTCAGTTAAGGCTACTGTCGAATAGGAAAGCACAATTCATCTAACAAAAATATTGTTGAAAGAGACATCTGTACGAATATAAAAAGGCAACCTAAAGTGAAGAGATCCAGATGGGTTTTTTACCCTGCTAAGCTCAGACCTAGGTTATATATGTTAGGGTAAAAGGACTTCTGTCCTCACAGCCAGCATGTCTAGGTTACATGTATATACATCTGTCCTCAATATGTATGTATAACTCTGAAATTTTAAGGCAAGAATAAAAAGTGAACTCTGAATGGCAAGAGGTTTCAGAGCGGTAAGGACTGTGAAACTGAAGCAAAAATCAACATGTGCATAAAACCTAGAATCCTTTGAGACCGGAGCAATAATATCATGAATCCTTTAGGCTGGATAGAGATAAAAATAGCACGACACTAAAAACCATAAAGCTCAAAACATGAGCGTTCATTTTTTTCTTCTATGTCTAGGTCCAATATATGAAGATCTAAAATGGAACAGGAAATGGAAATACATGGCAACAATGAGAATTTGTCTAGCATGTACTCTGCACAAGACATACAAATATAGAGTATAACTGGAGAGCAGGGAAACCCAAATAAAATTAACAGCAGAAAATCAGCGGATAATCAAAGAAAGAATACTGATTATAAAGAATTTAAGAAATGTACCTGTGTCATCATTTGGTAGCTAAATTCCTTCAAGTGCTTCTAGTTCTATCAGTAAGGGAAAAAGGAAAAGGGTTGGGATTAGATCTTAAATGCATTCTACTGTATTTTCAGTAATAAGCATTGAATCCAATAGCTGAAATACCTCATCTTTTGTTCGTATGTTGTTGCAAAGGTTAGATTGTTCTTCAAATATGTGTTGGAAGCTGGCCACATGCTATTAGGCAATATATATAGGACCTATGCAAGATGGGTCTATTATAGGAGGCGACTAAAGTAAACATGTGAACAAAAAAAAAAGGCTAACACAGTAACAACATGTAACAATAATAGACACACCATTTTTAACCAGAAATCGGTAGAAATGAATTGATAGTTGCAATGGTACAAAGCTTAATCATGACAAAATATGTGGAAATACAACACGTAAATGTCTATAACTAAAATATTGTAGACAATCAGACAATGTAATTTGCATATCTGGATTGATTGGCAGCTAACAAGCCTACTTTTAGACACGATATTGATGTATCTTCATGTGTTTTATTGTCCAGTTCCTACAGGAACAAAAACTATCAATTGACACATGGTGTAGGTACAATTTTAACAAAAAACCACACTAAATTATGGAACTAAAATCTAATACGGAGGTACTATAGACGCAAAATGGGCCTAATCCTCTGACAGCAATGCAAAAAAGCATCAGGTGTAAGAAACTATGGTCACCGGAAAAGCGATTAGCATTTTTATCAAGACTTGTACGGCAGTCTGTTTGGGAATTTTGAAAGCAGTAGCAAAATCATAGGAACAAAATTAAACAGGCTGAAATAAGTAGAAATAAAGCCGTTCGCAACTGGAAAGGAACAAAAGAAATTTTAAAAAATCCAGATATATAGATAATAGTTTAAGCCCTGCACAGATGACATGCAACTCAATATGGCTGACAGCATCTCAAAATTTGACTTCATATATTTTACCAAGAGTTTCCTTTTTTTTCTAAGAAAATAAATGGCACTAATACGTTGCTGCCGAAGGAGGACTACCAATATAGGTTTACCAATTGAAGGAAACGAAAAATGAAAAGGTGATACCTGGAAGCGTTAGCTGTAATTATTTTAGCATTTGAGGATAAAAGTGTATGATCAAACATTGATGTACCTATCCGTAAAACATAGGACGACGGAGCTGGTCAGGGACTTGGACCAAACAATTGATATATTAAATATCCTGAAAGAAGGTATAAGCAGAGTACCTGCTGCAAGCACAGACATAGTCAAATTTGACTACGGCGTTAAAACAATGAAAAGGATTGTGGCATCTACATTGCACATACGAAAAAATGAAATGGATTGATTTCCTCCTGAATGGAAAGGTGCAAAATAATTTTAGATGAGAGCTGCAACGTTTGTAGCAAAATAATTTGACTATGATGCTGAAACAATGAAAAAGCAAAATATAACTACAAACCCCAAATAGATGAGAGAGTTGGAATGTATAGCAAAACAAAAAAAAAGTAAATATTACTGTTCGAAATGATCAGTAAGCACATAAATTGGCAAACCACCAAAAAAATTCTGAAAGAGTGAGCAACAAAAATCAAGTTGCAGTCCTGTAAATCTGTATTGCAAGTTGGCACTGTAAGTAGAAAACAACTAAGAAGGTAAGGTAGGTGGCTAAACTATCACAAATCTTTGAGGACTATGCTCTAATGCATACATTAAATAAAGGATCTGACACAAGCCAGTTGAGGTAGAGGGGATAGAACCATGTCATGGAAATATTATTACTAAAAGGGGCTATGGCATATATAAACCAAGAGTAAGCTATCTCCGCTTGTAGTTCTATATTATCTTAGTTTAACTATAAATAGTTTCTCAAAATGTAATACTTCACATTGACCCAGCAAATTCAAGATAGGAAGGGGAGGAGGGAAGGGATTAAGCCATCTTTGCTTGTAGTTCTATATTAATTTAGTTAACTCTAAATAGCTTTTCAAAAATGTTCTACTTTATCTTGATACATGAAATTTAGAAGGGGAAGGGGAGGAGGGAAGCAAGAGCAGCAGTGCATAATGCATCATTAATTTCTCTCATCTATGAACTCTTGAAAATCATTGTCATTTGAAAAAAATGATGTTCCTTCTTTTCAGTCATTGAACACAGATTGGTGACATGAATGTTTGTTGATCTTCTTGATTCTGACCATGTGACTTACACTGGAACCAAACATTGGTGTAACCACATAAAATAGAAAAATACTATGATTCTATCAGTATGAATATCCATATCTATTCTAAGATGCACGCTGTAAATGAGAATAGGAGAGATCGTTATATTAGATTTTTTTTCCGAGT
Source organism: Microstegium vimineum (assembly GCA_022036555.1). NCBI lineage: Eukaryota > Viridiplantae > Streptophyta > Magnoliopsida > Poales > Poaceae > Microstegium > Microstegium vimineum. The sequence continues at coordinate 59,960,347 of CM039131.1, read as the reverse complement.
AAAGTAGTGTCTGCAAATTTGCCTGCTGATTCGTCTATTTATGTAACTATGTGTCTATAGTATTTAAATAGATTGCACAGCCAGGTGTCTCACTGTTTGAAGGCATTCATGCATGTAAATTATGTATATAGCCCTCAAAAGGTTTTATTCTAGGGATAGCGTAATTGAGATTATACCTATACATTCATGCAGTCCAAGAATTAATTTTAAAAAAAGTAGCGTAATAAAAAAATCAACTAATGTGGTAGTTGTGGTAGTTGTAGGCTAGTTTAAATTAATATACTTGATACTACGACCAATATAATAGAAGTAGCATGTATCACATTAGCACTATCTAAACAGTGGCATTGACAATACGTGAGCAATTCAACCAAATAAACAACCTGCGAAACTATACATGGTAACGAATAACATGTGAGGCTTGTCCATGGTTCTTGTCAGCCTTCCATAGTGGAGATTGGAAAAGATGAGTTGTTTTTTACCATGTATAGTGGACCTTACTATAAAAAACATGATCAGGTATGTGTTACTTTTTCCACTTTAACACGTGGGCTGAGGAAAGGTGCATGCATCTTAAATGGGAAAAGCAGATCAGTGTAAACTATAAAATGTCAGAGCTGGTTTATTTCTGGCACATTCCAGTTCATGGTGCATTGATGAAACAAAGTTTTTTGTACTTTCATATGGGAAAAAACAACCTATCTATTTCTAAACACTTTCATATGGGAAAAACAACCTATCTATAATTCCTCTATAATAAATATTTTTAAAATAAATATCACTGTCTAACACAAGGTTAGGATCAGTCATTCACTTACCAATAGACTGCACCGCCGTACCTGGAGAGGAAAAAAAGCGGAGGCCGGGAGGATAAACGGAAGGGGAGAGAAGCAACGGAGATATTTGTTTTTTTATACTCCCTCCATCCAAAATTGTAAGTCATTCCAAGAATCTTGGAGAGTCAAAATTTATAAAGTTTAACCAAATTTATATAGGAGGTGTTTAGTTCCCCATGGAATCCAAAATATTTTGGGTTTTGATTCTTCATTTTGCAAAAGGAAACTAAACACCACCCAAAATATTTGATAAAAAGTGGTTCATTCTCTATTTTAGATTTTGGACTCAGGCCCTGTTTAGTTCCAACTAAAATCCAAAATCTAAAATCCCAACTATTTTGGATTCCAAAATGCAAAATATAAAATATTTTGGTAGGGTGTTTAGTCACAACCAAAATTTTCCTTTCAATGATGGGGATTGTGAGGATGACACACAAACCAATGTAAAGATTCCCTTATTTTGACCTTTTGAGTTCAAAATCCAAAATGAAGAATGAACCACTTTTTGCCAAATATTTTGGGTGGTGTTTAGTTCCATTTTGTAAAATAAAGAACCAAAACTCAAAATATTTTGGATTCCATGGGGAACTAAACACCCCTCAAGAGGCCAAAATAAGAGAATCTTTGCATTGGTTTGTGTGTCATCCTCACAATTTTCATCATTGGAAGACAAATTTTGATTGGAACTAAACACCCTACTAAAATATTTTGGATTTTGGTTGGAACTAAACAGGACCATAATATGATAATAACATATTTGATACCAACTAAGTATCATTAGATTCTTTATTAGTTATATTTTTATACTATACTTATTTGATGTCATAAATCTTTATGTTTCTTTCTATAATCCTTGGTTAAACTTAAAATATTTTGACTCTCCAAAATTCTTGGAATGACTTACAATTTGGAATGGAGGAATATTTTATTTTATTAGAACTGAGATATTTGTACTGCTGTAAATCTGGTGGGGTAATTGGGTAAACCGCAATCGTTAATCTAGGATCATACGGCTTACCGCTGGGAAAAAATTAACTAACGTGGTCACTTTGGTTTCACGGGAACGTGTTCCCCTTCAACTACTACTACTATAATAATAATAACTACTAATACAAAGAGAACTGAACTTGAAAACTAAAAGGAAACAATAATTCCAACCTCTCTCTCTACGTCGCAATATATATATGTTGACAAAAAAAACGTTAGGATCTGCGAACACCTCGGACTTATATCCGAATTCGATTTTCGAGGGTGTGTCAGTCGATTTGACCAGTTAATCGACAAGGACGATAAATAGAACAAAACTGAACGAGACAACGACGATGCGCCCAGATATCAAAGCTCAGATTGATCAAGAATAACTAGAACAATAGCAGAACGAGACGACAGCGATGCGCCCGGACGTCAAGGCTCTGATTGCTCAAAACACGGAACTTGCAAGGTTGATGGAGGTCGATGATATGCAGCCCATCAAAGCATTGAAAGAACTCGTAGATAATCTACATCTAATGCGGTAAAGGTAAATTGCTCGAAAGGTAAATAAGATAAAAAGTAATTGATTTTTGATATGCTTGGATATGATCGCTTACAGCACCCTGGGTACCTATTTATACTCCGGCAGAGGGAGTTGTAGATAGATACGACTCGTACCTTTCCTAAATAAAACAAACTCCTATTTTAAAGGAAATAACTGACTCGCGCAGTAGTCGGACTCAAACAATAATATTTTTCTAAACAAACTTTTTTATTTTAAAGGAAATAAATGACTCGTGCAAGAGTCGGACTCAAACTTCTATAACAATACTGGTATAAGATCACCAATTTCTTCATGTCTCCTCCCCGATGAAACTTTCCATTGACACATCCTTCCGATCCGCAATTTCCTTTTAACATCATCGGCAACCGTATGCTCACATTAGCCATGTGAAGAATCATGACCCTAGTTGGTTTCGGTGATTAACGACAATTAGCGATTATTATGGCTAACGTGTGTTTTGTAGAGGCTATGCGTAGCTTAGCCATAGTGATCAACATGAATGTGCATTAGTAGGTCATCACTTAGCCCTCAAGATAGATATCGTTTCGGATTTTAAAGAGACATGATGAAGACCCTAGAATGATAGGCTAAGTGCCATAAGGTGATGAAGGACACTTAGAAATAGATAGGGCTTTTATTTGATCTTTGACCGTACTATTAAGAGGGGTTGAGACTAGTAGCTTGACTTAGGAAAGCTTCATAAACTAGGTGTGGTGCACACTTGTATTCCTTAGCTCTAAGAAAGTCTATGGTGACCGTAAGATAGCCTAGAACAACTTCCATATTCATCGCGGCGAAAAACGAAGTTGAGAGGCTTGTTTTCTGGGCGACGGACGCTCCTGACGGAGGCGTCGGACGCAGTCCGTCGCGTCGGACAAAGGCGTCAGACGCTGGGTGGTTGAGTCCACAGCGTCCGTCGGCCTACCAGTGGCCATGTGTTTCTGGCTAAGTTTTTCAGGGTCCGACGGACGCTGTCCGTCGGCCTTCCAGTGAGGGTGTTTTCCAGCCCAAGCCAAAGTATAGCGTCGGACGCTGGGAAGAGCGTCCGTCGCCCCTGTGACGGAGCGTCCGTCGCTGGGAAATCCTGTCAGAGTTAGCCGTTGGGCAAGGCGTCGGAGCGTCCGTTGCCTAGGCGTCGGAGCGTCCGTTGCCTAGGCGTCGGAGCGTCCGTCGCCCAAACTTTGTGCAGAACTAGCCGTTGGGGCAAGCGACGGAGCGTCCGTCGCCTAGTCGACGGAGCGTCCGTCGCCAACTTAAGTTGCCAGCCCGAGCTAGTTTTCTAAGGGGCTATTTATAGGTCCCCACACTTCTCTCCCACCTTGCCTTTGCTCATTTCATTTGCTGAGTTTGTTGAGAAGGCTCGGAAGAGAGCAAGAGCCCTAGAGAGAGAGAGAGAGAGAGAGAGTGATTCGCGAATCCATCCATCCTCTCTAGTTCATCCAAGAGTTCAAGTGTGCATCCTCTAGTTGTGAAGCTTGAGTGAGTCAAGCGAAGATCGAGGTTTGTTACTCTTGGTGATCGACATCACCTAGACGGTCCGGTGGTGCTTGAGGAAGGTAATCGCCGGAGGATTGTCGGTGGCCCTTCTTCATCGACGTTGTGATGGGTTGTGGGTGATTCACCGAGCCGGAGTGGCGAAGAATCAGCCCGTCGTAGAGAGCACTCATCCCTTGTGCGGGATTGAGGGGGAGCTATACCTTGCGAGGTGCTCAAACGAGGACTAGGGGGAGTGTCGACTCCTCGATACCTCGGCAAAACATCGCCGTGTCAAGCATCTCTTTCCCTAGCTCCTTCTTACCGCATTACTTTCCGCACTTGTCTTTCAATTCATACTAGAATTGTGTAGGAAGTTTTCGCTTTCTATTGATTTGCTACCGTTTTCTAGCTAGGACACACAAGCGGTAGACACTAGGGGGTTAATTGACTCTTTATAGGTTTAATTCTTGTCTAGAAATTAAAAAGAGCCCAATTCACCCCCCCTCTTGGGCATCTTGATCCTTTCAATTGGTATCAGAGCAAGGTTTGCTCTAAATTAGGCTTCACCGCCTAAAGCAAGATGTCCCACGGGGATGGACCACCTCCTATGTTCGATGGAGACGACTTTCCTTATTAGAAAGTTCGTATGGAGGTCTATCTAGAGGCCGTTGACGTGGCAGTGCTCAATGCCGCCACAAAGGGAGGCACTCTCTTCGCGGAGGACCTCAACTTTGATAAGCACAATGCCAAGGCGAAGAACATTCTTTTTCGTGGCATTTGCAAGGATGTCTTCAACCGAGTGCGTAATGCCAAAGACGCATTTAAGTTGTGGACCACTATTTGTGCTCTTCACGAAGGCACAAAGTGTGAGCGTGAGGAACACTATCACTTGGTCATGGCTAAGCTCAATTCTTTTTCTATGCATGGAAATGAAAATGCAAATGAAATGTACTCACGTCTTAACATTCTTGTAGAAGAATTGAATGGGCTCGGTCTCAACCAAATGGCACCGGCCGATGTGGTGCGCAAGATTCTTTGTGTCTTGCCCATTGAGAAGTATGGCCACATCATCACGGTTCTTCACCAAGGAGACCTCTCCACCGCTACACCAACATAAATCTTGGGCAAGATCAATGCCCATGAGATGTACATAAAGATTGGTGATGGTGGCTCTTCTTTCTCCTCCAAGAAGAAAGAAAAAGAGAAGGAGGAAAAGAAGGACTTGGCTCTCAAGGCATCCTCTTCGGAGAAGTGCAAGATACAATATGTGTATGAGAGTGCAAGTGATGGAGAGGATGATAATGACGTAGCTCTCATGGTGAAGAAGACAACAAAAATGTTGAAGAGGCTAAACAAGAATGGAGTCAAGTTTGACTCAAAGAAGAAGAAATTCTTCACAAGCTCTTCAAGAAAGCCTCTCTCCAAGATGGATTGCTACAATTGTGGCAAACTTGGACACTTGGCTCATGCTTGCCCCGAAGAGAAGAAAGACAAGTACAAGAACAAAAAATTCAACAACAAGTTCAAGTACAACAAGGGCAACAAAGATGAGTCAAGTGATGAGGAGAAGAAGGATGACAAGCCATTCAAGAAGAAGAACTTCAACTTCCACAAGAAGAAGAAGGATGGCAAAGCCTACATTGTTGGTGATTGGTTCACCGACATTGAAGACACAAGTGACTCATCGGGAGATGAGAGTGAAAATGAGAAGGTGGCCGCCTTGGTGATTGGGTCATCTACTCCACCGCCACCTCCTCCATCATCTCCGGGCTCATCCTCTACACACCTATGCCTCATGGCTAAAGGTGACAAGAAGGTACAAAAATAGGATAATGATGATAAGGCTAGCTCTAGTGATGATGAGTTTGAGGCACCTTCCTATGATGAGCTAATTGTGATTTGCAACAAATACACTAAGCTCATTAGGAAGTATAAAGCTAAAAGTGAATCACTAGAGAAAGCCAACGATAACTTGCATGCTAAACTTGATGACTTGTCTAGTGCTAATGATGATTTGAAGCTTGAGAACAAATCTCTCTCATCTAGCACTAGGGAGCTCAAAGCCTCACTCAAGCAAGCTAATGAGAAACATGATAAGCTTGAGAGGTCAACACAAGAGCTCCATACAAGATACAACTTGCTAAAAGATGACTACAACCAAGTTAGAAATGAACATGGCACACTTGTGATAGCAAACAAATTGCTTACAAATGATCTTGCTACACATATTGCTATTAACCCGGTTATTAAGTGTCATATAACTACTTCTTGTGAGGACTTGCTTGATGAAGTTGCTAGTGAGCAAAATGCTAAGTGCAAGGGCAAGAAGGTAGTTGAGGCCGAAAAGTATGATGACTATGTGAAGATGAGGCAAGAAAACTCCAAGCTCAAGGAAGAGCTAATCAACCTCAAGGCAAGCAAGCAATTCACTATCAAGTAAGCCAAGTAGGATGACAATGATGCAATGACCTTGATCAACTCTCTCAAAGAGGAAAATGCAAAGCTAAAGGTTGAGAAGATCAAGCTTGCAAGTGGAATGGAGAAGTTCACCAAGGGCCACAACCTCCAAAGTGAGCTCTTGATGAACACTATCATGAAGACTGACAAGTTCGGCATTGGGTTCAAGGAGAACCAAATCATGAAGGCCAAGGTCAAGATAGAAGCTAAGAACTACTACAAGAACAAGGCCATGAGGAACAACTATGACACACCAAATCCCAAGCCCAAGAAGTGCTTGGATGTGGTTAAGAGGGTCACTTTGAATTCCAATGCAAGACTCCACCTCCCAAGACCTTGCCCAAGCACACAAGGTCTTTTGCGCATGATGCACACTTCATCATAAACAAGGACTCTAAGGGTAAACCCCTAGTTGTGTTTCTCGGTCCTAAGATGAAGAACAAGCCCAAAGTGCTATGGGTCGCTAAGGAGTTGGTGGACAAGGCTATGGGACCTCGCCAAGTGTGGGCTCCCAAACAACAAGCTTAACTTCAAGTTGCTTATGTGTAGGTGAACTACAAGACCGGTGGAAGTCATTGGATGATTGATAGTGGATGCACTCAATATATGACCGGTGACTCCCGGATGTTCACCACATTTGAGGAAGATTGTGAAGGGCAAGATAAGATTATCTTTGAGGACAACTCAAAAGGCAAAGTGCAAGGCCTAGGCAAAGTGGCAATCTCCAATGATCAATCAATATCAAATGTCTTGCTAGTGCAATCTTTGAGCTTCAACTTGCTTTCGGTTGGTCAACTTTGTGATCTCGGGTTCCAATGTCTCTTCACCCCCAATGAGGTAGTTGTGACCAAGATTGAAGATTCATCATTGATATTCAAAGGGTTTCGGCACAACAATCTCTACCTAGTGGACTTCACCTCAAACGAAGCTAGTTTGCAAACATGTCTATTCTCTAAGAGCTCTTTGGGTTGGCTATGGCATAGAAGATTAGCACATGTGGGAATGTCAACTTTGAAGAAACTTGTCAAGAAGGAGATGGTTAGAGGTGTGAAGGATGTGGTGTTTGAGAAGGACAAGGTGTGTAGTGCATGTCAAGCCGACAAGCAAGTGGCCAACACTCATCCCACCAAAGCTTTCATGTCAACCTCAAGAGTCCTAGAGCTACTTCACATGGATCTATTTGGACCTACCACCTATGCTAGCCTTGGTGGCAATCTCTTTTGCTTGGTGATGACTACTCTAGGTACACTTGGGTGTTCTTCCTTCCAGACAAGGGAGAAACTCAATCAATATTCAAGAAGTTTGCAACTAGAGCCCAAAATGAGTTTGATGTGAAGATCAAGAAGATAAGAAGTGACAATGGGACCGAGTTTGTAAACACCAAGATTGAAGACTATTGTGATGAAGTTGGGATCAAGCATGAGGTGTCCGCCACCTATACCCCTCAACAAAATGGTGTAGTAGAGAGGAAGAACCAGACACTTATTACTCTTGCAAGATCAATGCTTGATGAATACAACACCTCCGAAAAGTTTTGGGCCGAAGCAATCAACACCGCATGCTATGCGGCCAACCGGCTATTTGTCCAAAGGCTTCTCAAGAAGACCCCCTATGAGCTTGTGAATGGTAAGAAACTGGATATATCCTTTTTCCGAGTATTTGGATGCAAAGTGTATATCTACAAGAAGCGCCAACACTTGGGCAAGTTCCAAAGGAGATGTGACATTGGTTTCTTACTTGGTTATTCTCTTAAATCCAAGGCATATGGAGTATTTAACAAAGCCTTCGGCCTAGTTGAAGAAACATATGACTTGGAGTTTGATGAAACTAATGGCTCTCAAGAAGAGCATGAAAATCTTGATGATGTAGGTGATGAACCCTTGAGGGAGGCTATGAAGAATATGCCCGTTGGTGCAATCAACCCACAAGAGGTGGAAGAAGTTGAAGATGATGCAAATCAAGTACCCTCTCCACCTCACACGCCTCAAGTTGATGAAGAACAAGTGAGGGAAGCACAAGAAGATACCTTCATCCCTCAAGATCAAGCCGAGGCTCAAGCTAGTGATGTTGATGCACCACAACCTCCTCCCCAAGTGATTGATAGAAGATCTACACCTATGCTTCAAGCTCATCCACAAGACCTCATCATAGGGAGTCCATCAAGGGGGTAACAACTCGATCTAAACTTGCTTCTTATGTTGAACATCACTCCTTTGTTTCCTTTGTTGAGCCTTCTAGTGTGGAGGATGCACTTGCGGATCCAGATTGGGTGAATGCCATGCATGAAGAGTTGAACAACTTCACCCGGAACGAAGTGTGGACACTAGTAGAAAAGCCCAAAGGAGCAAGAATCATTGGCACCAAGTGGGTGTTTAGGAACAAGCAAGATGATCAAGGCGTGGTTGTGAGAAACAAGGCAAGATTGGTGGTAAAGGGGTTCTCCCAAGTTGAAGGCTTGGATTTTGGGGAGACCTTTGCACCGGTTGCAAGACTAGAAGCCATTCGTATCCTTTTGGCATATGCTTCACATCATAAAATGAAACTTTTTCAAATGGATGTGAAGAGTGCCTTTCTAAATGGTTTCATCAATAAATTTGTTTTTGTCTCACAACCTCCCGGGTTTGAAGACCCCAATTGTCCTAATCATGTGTATAGGTTATCCAAGGCACTCTATGGATTGAAGCAAGCTCCAAGAGCTTGGTATGAGAGGCTAAGGGACTTCCTACTCAAGAAGGGCTTCAAGATCGGGAAAGTTGATACCACACTCTTCACCAAGGTGCTAGATGGAGAGATCTTTGTTTGCCAAGTATTTGTCGATGACATTATATTTGGGTCAACAAACCAAAATCATAGCAAGGAATTTGGTGCATTGATGTCCAAGGAGTTTGAGATGTCGATGATTGGCGAGCTAACCTTCTTCCTTGGCTTCCAAATGAAGCAAATGAGGGAGGGTACCTTCATATCTCAAGAGAAGTACACTTATGATCTACTCAAGAAATTCAAGATGGAGGATTGCAAGCCAATCAAGACCCCAATGCCTACTAATGGGCATCTCGATCTTGATGAGGGAGGTAAACCGATAGACCAAACTCTTTACCGCTCAATGATCGGTAGTTTACTTTATCTCACCGCATCTAGGCCGGATATCATGTTTAGTGTGTGTATGTGTGCTAGGTTTCAAGCAAGCCCTAAGGAGTCGCATCTTTGTGCGGTTAAAAGAATCCTTAGGTACATAAGGCACACCCCTAGCATGGGCCTTTGGTATCCCAAAGGAGCTCCCTTCCAACTAGTTAGCTATTCCGATTCGGATTATGCCAGGTGTAAGGTTGATAGGAAGAGTACCTCCGGCGGGTGCCACATGCTAGGAAGATCACTTGTTTCTTGGTCCTCAAAGAAGCAAAACAGTGTGGCATTGTCAACCGCCGAGGCGGAATACATTGCCATGGGAGCAAGTTGTGCACAAATCTTATACATGACTCAAACACTTCTTGATTACGGCGTTGTTTTAAAAGATGTTCCACTTTTGTGTGATAATGAAAGCGCCGTAAAGCTTGCAAACAACCCGGTTCAACACTCTCGCACCAAGCACATAGATATTCGTCATCACTTTCTTAGAGATCATGTGGCTAGGAAAGACATAACACTAGTTGGAGTTAAGAGCGAAGATCAATTGACGGATATCTTCACTAAACCACTCGATGAAGCAACCTTTTGTAGGTTGAGAAGCGAGTTGAATGTGCTTGATCACTCTAACTTCACTAAAAAATGATCTTGTGTGAACCAACCTTGCATCATGTGTAATATAATTATGTTAATTTAGTAATGCACATAGGCTTGGCTAACATGGTTGGAATAACCGTTCTTGAACGTGTGAAGAAGTCCAAATCATGGTTTAAACTTGCAAGCAACCCAGATCTAAATTCTTGTAAATGCATTGCATGTGCATGTGTTGTTCGTCGTTCCTTTTCGGTTAAGTTTGAGCATCCTCTGTGTTCGTCCACTTAGGGGGAGCATTCCAAGCTCAAGACACTTCTATACCCCTCTTGTGGCCATATGATGACTCATTGGTGCTTTCATTCGAATATTTTGAGCTAAAACTAAAATCTAAGCCTATGGCAAACTATTTGAAAATGAGAGTTTGAGAGATGGTTCTCATATCAAGTCCAATCAGGTGTTATTTGGATCTTATTGGGATTGGAACTTGGTTGGCAGAAAGACACAAAAACAAAATTTGAAAAAATATATTTAAAAGGCGTCGGACGCTGCCGACGGACGCTCGACGTCAAATGCCTCAGCGTCCGTCGCGATCGTCCAGAGACTGAACGTTGCCTGTTTGCAGGGCGACGGACGCTGTCCGTCGCGAAGCGTACAACGCGGTCAATGCGTTTGGGCATTTCAAACCTGTTCTGGAAGCCCGACGGATGGTGCCGTCGGACGCTGTCCAAGCGTCCGTCGCACATCGACGGAGCGTCCATCGCTCCACGTCAGAGCGTCCGTCGCGAACTTAAGGCGCAATTTTTTTTGAAAATCCCCGTCTCCTCTCTCTCTCTCCCTCCGTCGATTTCAGTTCACCCATATGATGGCAGTTAGCAATTCAATCTTTTCTTACCTATTTCATGCTTCTATATAGATCCACTCTTCTCTAGTTACATGCTTATATGTTATATATTCCTATCTATCTATTCGAGCAGGGTCAGTGTGTCAGTTGGGCAGTGACAGTGAACTCGGGGGCAAAGCCCGTGAGTAAGGAACGAGGCAAAGCCTCGAAAGGACAGTCCAAGGCCATCGTGCCAATCTTGATCGTTTGTGTTGCTCAGTGGATTGTCAGTTGGCAGTGGGCAGTGAGTTTGTGGTTTGACAGTTGAGAATCTATTGCCAGTAACAGTTTGATTCCTCTAGTGTTTGTCCATGGCAAGAACGAAGAACGCCGGACCCGTTCCCAGTAGTGATGGCGACCCTCAACCTCCACCACGTCCACCCACTGATCGGGGAAGGGGTAAGCAGAAGGTTGTATCACGGAAGCGCAAGAGGCCACTTATGGATCCAGATTCAGCAGCAGCACTTGCAGTGGCCGAGGCCGTAGAGATCGCGGAGCGAGGTGGACGTCGCGCCGGTTGGAGGCTCTCGCCTCGCCATGGAGTGCGTCATGAGTCCCCTACGCGTCCAGAGACAGAGCCCGCCGAGGCTACTGAGACAGAGGAGGCAGAGCCAGTCCCAGAGACTGAGCAGACAGAGGCCGCGGGCCCGTCCTTGATTGGTGAGTTGATGAGCCACAGAGTTACACGATCCAGAGGCTCTGGTGCACCACCAAGTCCTCCAGGACCTCAGCTACCAGATCCAGTGAGGCATCAGGTCAGAGTTCTCACAGCAAAGCAGGTTCAGCTACTCCGCTTCGTGGACTTTCAGTCCTGGTTCCCAGCTCAGAGAGACCCCCGTGTTGGACGTAACTTCTACACCATGATTCACGAGGACTTCTATAGAGCGTACATCGACACTAATGCTCCTCTTAGGGCTCACAGAGTATGCCCACCTGCTCACATAGAGGGGGTCGGTGGTCCAAAGATTCTTCAGCACTTACAGTACCTTCTGGGATTGTCAGATATGATGGGACGATCAGGAGCTTATCAGAAGGACTGGGTCTATCAGTTCTATGCCTCACTATGGATCTCCCCTGATCACGAGTTCTTTCACTTTGGCTTTCAGGGCCGTGACTTCAGGGTTTCAGCAGCTCGGTTCAGAGAGCTTTTTCACTTAGAGCCCTCCCTTACGAGGATTCACAGCTTGTGCTACGGGGATCAGGAGGCCCCTTGCCGACCTCACGATGGGATAGTGTCATCTACAGACTTCGTGAGGTCATGCTTTCAGCTGCCATTCTCAGAGGGTTCGAGCCGTACACCGAGAGACCTCACTCCACTTGCTTGGATTCTCCACGAGGTACTCAGACGTACCATTCTTCCTCGGATTGGAGTTCAGGACACCATTACCCGACTACAGTTGTGGCTTCTTGCTCATATCATCCGGAAGGAGAAGTTTGACCTTTAGGATCTGATTGTCAGCAAGCTTGAGGATATCATAGCTGCAGGATTCCGAGGTCACTGGCAGCTACAGTTTGCTCACTGGATTTCATACCTTATAGTTGCCAAGACCCGATCAGGAGCTCTGCAAGTCACTCTTACCAGATCAGCGACTGAGTTTCCAGTTTACTCGATGAGTCAGTTAGTCATGCATGGAAACCTACCTTGCCCCAGCAGAGCATACAGACCAGACACTAGATAGGCAGGTGTGCCACCTCAGTCGACAGAGGACACTGACGCTACAGTTAAGCAGATCGCCCAGGCAGAGCTTGCAGATCTATATGCTCAGATTGACACCGCTGCAGAGACTGTCTACAGAGAGGACCTGGATTTTGACAGTTCAGATGAGGACTACCAGCCAGTGCGCGAGTACGCACCAATGTCCCATGACCATGAGGCAGGAGGGTCAGGTACAGCTGCAGCTCCAGCTCCAGGTTCCAGCACCTCCGAGGCTACATTACTTACTATCCTTTCGAGGATGCAGGAGGAGCAGTCACGCCAGGCAGAGGAGCAGAGGTGACAGGCTGCTGACGTTCGGAGGCTTACAGAGCAGCAATTGGCTGCTCAGGCCCAGACTCAGGCCAGGCAGGACGAGTTTCAGCGCCAGTTCTGGGCCTATCAGCTGCAGCAGACAGAAATTCAGAAGACTCAGACTTTGTTACTTGAGCGTCTTCTAGCCTCCAACTCCGGGCAGACCTTCACTCCTCAGATTCAGTTGCCTGGGGTCTCGCAACAGCAGCAGTTCACCTCGCCGGCACAACAGACTCCAGTTGTTGTGGTACTGACTCCAGCGTTACCGTCCGGAGGACAGCAGAGTCAGGCACCAGTTACTCCTCCCTTTCAGGCACCAACTTCTCTAGAGTGCCAGTCTCCGAGGACCCAGGTATCCTCTTGGTTAGTTTCGCCCGGCGAGGTTCAGACAGGAGTTACTCCTATCCGGGGAACTACCATAGCAGAGGCCTCGCGTGACCTCTCAGTCTCCTACTTGGAGATCACAGGAGATGATTCTCCAGGAGCAGCTCAGCTAGACTCACCAGCTCCAGAGGTTGAGGTGGATCCTCCGGCGACGGGCACTTACCTTTCTTCAGTTGCCTCGTCGGAGATCGCACCTGAGCAATCCACGCAGACAATTACAACTCCTCCAGCTGCAGTTTAGACAGACGCTATTTCACTAGCAGTTGAGACAGTTGCCACAGAGGCCCAGGATGAGGGAGTTACAGTTGTAGTATCCTCTCCACCTCAGACTCACCCAGCAGAGTTTGTCGCAGCAGTGTCACTAGTTGCTCTGGCAGTGACACCTTCCCCCGCGCCTCGAGTCTTTACTCGTCGAGTTCCCAGGCCCGCTACTACAGAGGCAGGACCGTCAGAGGCACCAGCTGAGCCTCAGGGGGAGCTAGTTGAGTCAGCAGCTCCAGAGCTTCCAGTGTCAGCTCCAGAGGTCACCCCAGCTGCGCCTACACCTGCAGAGGCTGAGGCAGCTGTTGAGTCAGACAAGTCAGATCTTCAGGACTTCATCATGCTCGATCACCAGGCTGCAGCTTCTTCACCTTCTTCTCCAGCCCCAGATGCTTAGTTGTTGGTGCTAGACGCCAAAGGGGGAGAGAGGGTCGAGTATAGAGATAGGGGGAGGGATTTGAATCTTTATGTGCTTAATTTCCCTGTACTCATTCATTATGTCTACTTTTATGCACTTGTTTCTCTATGTGATGAATTTTATGGTTGATGCTTGTGTGAAATATGGTTGGATGTGACAAACTCTTGATTATCTCTAATATATCTTGTGAGTTGTCTTATGGTTCATGATATATCTCTATGTTCAAATGGTAATTGAGCTTCCGCGCTATACTCCGATACATGTTTTGAGAATATCATGAGGTACTCCCTTTTTACATTCACATCTATGAGTACCATGGTTTGTGACTTGGCTTGGGTGAGCAAATATGCTTATTTACAAATTCTCTAACCCTTGCTCAATCATTCCAAGTCACCAAAATCCTAACTTTTCACTCTTATATCCATACTCGAGGAGTTATTTTCGTAAATCACCAAAAAGGGGGAGATTGAAGAATCATGGCCCTAGTTGGTTTCGGTGATTAACGGCAATTAGCGATTATTATGGCTAACGTGTGTTTTGCAGAGGCTATGCGTAGCTTAGCCATAGTGATCAACATGAATGGGCATTAGTAGGTCATCACTTAGCCCTCAAGATGGATATCGTTTCGGATTTCAAAGAGACATGATGAAGACCCTAGAATGATAGGCTAAGTGCCATAAGGTGATGAAGGCCATTTAGAAATAGATAGGGCTTTTATTTGATCTTTGACCGTACTATTAAGAGAGGTTGAGACTAGTAGCTTGACTTAGGAAAGCTTCATGAACTAGGTGTGGTGCACACTTGTATTCCTTAGCTCTAAGCAAGCCTATGGTGACCGTAAGATAGCCTAGAACAACTTCCATATTCATCGCGGCGAAAAACGAAGTTGAGAGGCCTGTTTTCTGGGCGACGGGCGCTCCTAACGGAGGCGTCAGACGCAGTCCATCGCGTCGGACAAAGGCGTCGGACGCTGGGTGGTTGAGTCCACAGCGTCCGTCGGCCTACCAGTGGCCATGTGTTTCTGGCTAAGTTTTTCAGGGTCCGACGGACGTTGTCCGTCCGCCAGGCGTCAGACGCTTGGAGAGCGTCCGTCGGCCTTCCAGTGAGGGCGGTTTCCAGCCCGAGCCAAAGTATAGCATCGGACGCTGGGAAGAGTGTTCGTCGCCCCTGTGACGGAGCGTCCATCGCTGGGAAATCCTGTTAGAGTTAGCCGTTGGGCTGGGCGTCGGAGCGTCCGTTGCCTAGGCGTCGGAGCGTCCGTCGCCCAAACTTTGTGCAGAACTAGCCGTTGGGGCATGCGACGGAGCGTCCGTCGCCTAGTCGACGGAGCGTCCGTCGCCAACTTAAGTTGCCAGCCCGAGCTAGTTTTCTGAGGGGCTATTTATAGCTCCCCACACTTCTCTCCCACCTTGCCTTTGCTCATTTCATTTGCTGAGTTTGTTGAGAAGGCTGGGAAGAGAGCAAGAGCCCTAGAGAGAGAGAGAGAGAGTGATTCGCGAATCCATCCATCCTCTCCTCTAGTTCATCCAAGAGTTCAAGTGTGCATCCTCTAGTTGTGAAGCTTGAGTGAGTCAAGCGAAGATCGAGGCTTGTTACTCTTGGTGATTGACATCACCTAGACGGTCCGGTGGTGCTTGGAGGAAGGTGATCGCCGGAGGATTGTCGGCGGCCCTTCTTCATCGACGTTGTGATCGGTTGTGGGCGATTCACCGAGCTGGAGTGGCGAAGAATCAGCCCGTAGAGAGCACTCATCCCTTGCGCGGGATTGAGGGGGAGCTATACCTTGCGAGGTGCTCCAACGAGGACTAGGGGGAGTGTCGACTCCTCGATACCTCGGCAAAACATCACCGTGTCAAGCATCTCTTTCCCTAGCTCCTTACCGCATTACTTTCCACACTTGTCTTTCAATTCATACTAGAATTGTGTAGAAAGTTTTCGTTTTCTATTGATTTGCTACCGCTTTCTAGCTAGGACACACAAGCGGTAGGCACTAGGGGTTAATTGGCTCTTTATAGGTTTAATTCTTGTCTAGAAATTAAAAAGAGCTCAATTCACCCCCCTCTTGGGCATCTTGATCCTTTCACCATGTCATCTTTCATCGACAACTTTACGTCCTCATCGGCAACAGGCTTTGGCTCTCATCGGCAACACTTTTTTGCCTCCATCAGCAGCATTATTGCCTTCATCACATTGATAATGAGCCTCAATTCTCATCGGCAATGTTCTTCCTGTCGGCAACATCCCCTTGCCTTCATCAACAGTGTCTTCCTGTCTCAATCGGCAACAAGTCTCTGTCTGCATCAGCAACACTCTTACCTTTATCGGCAATCTGACTAGTAATATCCCAATGCCGAAAAGGAACAACAACTAGCCTTTTACCGATCGACACAATCCTTAGATCATATTGACACGTGCCAAAAAACGGTATCAATACATGCCCCCAATTTCGGAGTATAAGTTATCTTATGCACCAAAATTTCTTCTACTGCATCTCTTCCAAAATGTCTGCACCACTTCTTTGACTATTGCACATAAGCATTGCAGAGCCATTCTTACAATCCTCGTCCTTTTGTAGCCAACAAATTCATCGGCAGCGCTGCTCCCAGTGCATAAACTCTTCACTCAGCATGCTGATGCCCCCCCAAGTGAAACAGTTGAAACGCTAGGGCTCACCAAGTGCTGCTTCCCAAGCCAAAATGTCCAAGGCCATCGACTCTAATTACGCTATCGGCAACATATTGACATCTGCCGATGGATTCTCATCTTTGTGCTTTGGCCTTCACTGCTTAACTGAAGATTTCCCTCTGGAAGGATTTTCATCGTGATACAATCCTTCTTGGAGCTCGCGCTGCATCCTCCTTCTTTGAGTCTTTGTAAGACCCTTGGGACACCATTGAGGGAACTTAGTTTTCCAAACAGGCCAATACTGTTTCTCATTGCTTATATTCGCACCACTCCTTATGTTTGGATCCCTGGAGAATATTTCTTCATCGGGCACTCTTGTATTGGCCATCCCTTCAAGCTCCCCTTGGTTCCTTGGAAAATAATAGCCATGCTTGCCAAGTCTATCATGCACGCTGACCTTGGCCCCCAGCCGATCATGCACTGACTCCTTTTCTCTGATCGGCCTACCATAACCTGATGCCCGATCGTCAAAACGAGGTTTCTTTTCTGATCGATCGGCAAGGTAGTACCCATTGCATTCAGGGCAATTATCCGTAGTCGGCAGCTTGATACCTTCTTCCCAACAGTGAACAAAGAAGGGGCACCTCCAATGATCTTTATGCCGATGCCACTCCTGGCGTTTTTCCTCTTCTTGCAGCCGATATCGCTTCTCTCGTGACTGCCGATACTCTTGCCTTGGTCGCATATGCGTGATTATAACACCAAGAGCCCTCTTATCATTGCTTTCATCGGCAACCCTCTTGCCTTTCCTATCATCGGCAAACTTCTTCCCTGTTACTTCATGTACAGCTATCTGATGTTCAGGGTCTACCAATGCACTTTTCTTGGCAGCTTCCGATGTTAGCACCTTAGTTTTCTCACTAGCCTCCACCATATTATTTGGAAACAGATGCTGGTCAATCTTCATCGGCTTCTGGGCTTTGGAATTTTCAAACTTGATTCGCCCAGATTCAATTTCCGATTGCAACTGGTGCCTAAAGACTTTGCAATCATTGGTACTGTGTGAAGTTGCATTGTGCCACTTGCAGTACCTGATCCTTCTGAGCTCTTCGGCTGATGGAATTACCTGGTTAGGCGCCAGCCTAATCCTCCCTTCTTGAAGTAAGAGTTCAAACATCCTATCGGCCTTGGTGATATCAAAGGTGAATCTCTCAGCTTCTTTCTGGTCGAACGGACAAGACATCGCCTTTTTATTCTCTACCCATTCAACTAAACCGATACTTGCTTCTTCGCCCAAATATGTCTTCTTAGTTAAAGACACCTCCTCATCCCAATTTCCTCTAGGCTCAAAAACTTTGGTGTCTTGATCAGCAACCCTTTGCACAAGATGGCTCAAGCTTTCAAACTCTTGAGACACGTATTTGTCCCTGATGTGCAGCAGTAATCCTTGGAAGGCTAAATCCGCCAATTGTCGATCATCAAGTACCAAGCTATAGCACTTGTTCTTCACGTCTCGCATTCTTTGCACGAAGCTTTCTACCGATTCATTATTACGCTGCTTCAATTTGACCAAATCAGTAATCTTCTTTTCATGTACGCCAGCAAAGAAGTATTTGTGAAACTGTTTTTCTAGATCGGCCCAAGTGATCACAGAATTTGGAGACAGTGAAATAAATCATGTAAATGCCGATCCAGATAACGATAACGAAAACAATCTCATCCTCAGTTCATCCCTACTGGTTGCCTCTCCACATTGGATAATAAATCGGTTAATGTGCTCCATTGTTGATATATCATCTTGACCAGAAAATTTGGTGAAATCTGGCACTTTGTACCAATTTGGAAGAGGGATCAAATCATATGCAGGAGGGTACGGCATCCGATAAGAATATGTATTAACCTTAGGTTTGATACCGAATTGCTCTTTCATCACTTCGGTAATCTTATCGGCCAAGTACGCATCTTGATCCTGCCGATGCACTGGCTGGATGTTGACTGGTTGAACAGATTGATGTACCTTCTCATCTCTTTGTGGTAAGTAGGCCGAACTGATTGGTGCAGAGGCAGCATCAATTCGCTGAACATCATGCATCGGCTGATTTGTCGATGGACCACCTTGAACACCCACTGGAATATATTGCGGGAATAGAGGGTTTACCTGCTGGGACGCCGATGCATCATTATATAATCGTGATGGTAAGTGGTGGTGTTGGACTTCTGCCACTTGACATCCAGGTTGCGTCACCTGTTGTTGAACATTATGCATCGACTGAGTTGCCGATAGGCAATTTTGAACGTCCACTGGGTTGTATTGTGGCATTGTATTCATCGGCTGATGTACCGATATATCGTTCTGAAGACTCGCTGGCGGATGATACTGTGGAGCTCTTTCCACTTGGTATCCAGGCTGCACAACTTGCTGCTGAATCGGTAATTGACCGATCCAACTTACATTAGATGTCATCGGCATATGACTTGCCGATGGTTGATAACCAGTTGTCGCTTGCTGCCCTTATACCCTTGAATGATCACCTTGATTTGCGGGTACCACAGCTTGAGCAACCATTGTCGATACAGGCTGATTAACAGTTGTCATGCCTTGTTGCGTCGGCAAAGAACCTGCCGATGGTTGCGCATACGCTATTCTGGGTATCGCCATCTGAAGATTCCCTGACGACAACTGCACCGTTGGAGAGGATGTAGCGTAATGCATCACTGGAATCATCGGCTGTGCAGGTGTTGCCGATACCACGGGAATCTTCTACCCTGCATCGCTATCTTGGACCAGTTTGGAATCAGCAGATGGACTTGGAGGCATACCGTATCCCCACCAGTTGGCGGAAGTTGGCTGACTCTGGGTCACAGGTCCAGACATTGTTGACGCCACCAGATTTGTATTCAATTGAGTGATACTTGCGGGGTTCGATCTTGGCGGCATGATCTCATCGGCAGATCGGTTCATAATTGGTGAAGACGCCCTTGGAACCGCCGATGGGATCGTGACAGATGCTGATCCGAGTTGATGATACATCGGATCAACATAATATGGTGCTTGTCTTTCCTTGAAAGTTTGCTTGACAACATTGTATACAGTGTTGGACAACACATTGGATTGGCTAATTAACACATAATTTAATGCAGAATTAACCATCTCTTGTAATTTACCAGGATCGACGTCGAAAGTGACCTGCCGTGGCAATGGCGGATCTTGCTTCTGGACTGCTTCGCCGATTCTGTTGAGGCTGAAGGACTTCAGATATAATTGCTTGTACTCTTCCATAGCCCGCTCCAAAGTCTGCTTCTGATCATCTCTCAGATTTGCTTCGGAGACTTCAATGGCATTCTTCGGATTGATCTCAGCAGAATTGTCCATTAAGCTTGTAATGGGTTAAACCGTAGCCAAAAGATGTGATATGGTCCCACCGAGCGTGCCAAAAGAGGTGTTGACACAAAAAAGCGTTAGGATCTGCGAACACCTCGGGCTTATACCCGAATTCGATTTCCGAGGGTGTGCCAGTCGATTTGACCAGTTAATCGACAAGGACGATAACTAGAAAAAAACTGAACGAGACAACGACGATGCGCCCAAATGTCAAAGCTCAGATTGATCAAGGATAACTAGCTATCGCTTGCTGCCCTTATACCCTTGAATGATCGCCTTGATTTGCGGGTACCACAGCTTGAGCAGCCATTGCCGATACAGGCTGATTAATAGTTGTCATGCCTTGTTGCATCGGCAAAGAACCTGCCGATGGTTGCGCATACGCTACTCTGGGTATCGCCACCTGAGGATTCCCTGACAGCAATTGCACCGTTGGAGAGGATGTAGCGTAATGCATCACTGGAATCATCGGCTCTGCAGGTGTTGCCGATGCCACGGGAATCTTCCACCCTACATCGCTATCTTGGACCAGTTTGGAATCAGTAGATGGACTTGGAGGCATACCGTATCCCCACCAGCTGACGAAAGTTGGCTGACTCTGGGTCACAGGTCCAGACATTGTTGACGCCACCAGATTTGCATTCAATTGAGTAATGTTTGCTGGGTCCAATCTTGGCGACGTGATCTCATCGGCAGACCGGTTCATATGCGGTGAAGACACCCTTAGAACCGCTGATGGGATCATAACAGATGTCGATCCGAGTTGATGATACGCCGGATCAACATAATATGGTGCTTGTCTTTCCTTAAAAGTTTGCTTGACAGCATTGTATACAGTATTGGACAACACATTGGATTGGCTAATTAACACATGATTTAATGCAGAATTAACCATCTCTTATAATTTACTAGGATCGGCGTCGAAAGTGACCTGCCGCGGCAACGACGGATCTTGCTTCTGGATGGCTTCGCCGCTCCTGTTGAGGCTGAAGGACTTCAGATATAACTGCTTGTACTCCTCCATAGCCCGTTTCATAGCCAACTTTTGATCATCTTTCAAATCGGTTTCGGAGACTTCAATGACGTTCCTTGGATTGACGTCGGTATTATTACCCATGATAGATGTATAATTAGTCCCACCGAGCGTGCCAAAAGAGGTGTTGACACAAAAAAGCGTTAGGATCTGTGAACACCTCGGGCTTATACCCGAATTCGATTTTCGAGGGTGTGTCAGTCGATTTGACCAGTTAATCGACAAGGACGATAACTAGAACAAAACTGAACGAGACAACGACGATGCGCCCAAATGTCAAAGCTCAGATTGATCAAGGATAACTAGAACAATAGCAGAACGAGACGACAGCGATGCGGCCGGACGTCAAGGCTCTGATTGCTCAAAACACGGAACTTGCAAGGTTGATGGAGGTCGATGAGATGTAGCCCATCAAAGCATTGAAAGAACTCGTAGATAATCTACATCTAATGCGGTAAAGGTAAATAAGATAAAAAGTAATTGTTTTTTGATATGCTTGGATATGATCGCTTACAGCACCCCTGGGTACCTATTTATACTCCGGCAGAGGGAGTTGTAGATAGATACGACTCGCACCTTTCTTAAATAAAACAAACTCCTATTTTAAAGGAAATAACTGACTCGCGCAGGAGCCGGACTCAAACAATAATATTTTCCTAAACAAACTCTTTTATTTTAAAGAAAATAAATGACTCGTGCAAGAGTCGGACTCAAACTTCTATAACAATACTGGTATAAGATCACCAGTTTCCTTATGTCTCCTCCCCGATGAAACTTTCCATTGACACATCCTTCTGATCCGCAATTTCCTTTTAACGTCATCGGCAACCGTATGCTCACGCTAGTCATGTCATCTTTCATCGACAACTTTTCGTCCTCATCGGCAACAGGCTTTGGCTCTCATCGGCAACACTTTTTTACCTCCATCAGAAGCATTATTGCCTTCATCACATCGATAATGAGCCTCAATTCTCATTGGCAATGTTCTTCCTGTCGGCAACATCCCCTTGCCTTCATCAACAGTGTCTTTCTGTCTCAATCGGCAACAAGTCTCTGTCTGCATCAGCAACACTCTTACCTTTATCGGCAATCTGACTGGTAATATCCCAATGCCGATAAGGAACGGCAACTAGCCTTTTTACCGATCGACACAATCTTTAGATCATATTGACACGTGCCAAAAAATATAATCGAAGTTCTTTAATTATTATTTCCCGTTCCGTCATGCGCCACGCCGTCCATATGGCCACCACCAGTGATCCGTCCGTGAGAGCAGACTACCACGTCCTCAAGGGCGACGGATACTCTTTTTTTTTGAGATTAAGCTTCTACAACTCCATCGTCGCGCCCAGCTTTGAGTCAGCCCCCTTCTGCGTGGGAGGCCATACTTGGACAATCAGCTACTACCCTTGTAGGGGAACCTACGCGGAAGACTCCATCTTTGTCTATCTCTATCATGTCGTTGATCCACTGCTTGTTGTTGAATCCGTGAAAGTTTGGGCTGCATTCAGTATTCTCGATCATGACATGAAATCGAAACTATATAGCCATCCGCCCACCACGTTTACCTCCTCGGAAGTACAACGATGTCTAGGATACGAACCACTCATCACAAGGAGAGAGTTGGGTAGGCTTCTCAAACAAGCAGACTGCTTTGCCCTCATGGTTGATCTACTTATTATCAAGGACAATGAGGAAGAGCCATCTACATCTATAGCGCTGCCACCATCTGACATGCACCTTCATCTCGGCGATCTCCTGTCAAGCGAAGAGCACACTGATGTTAAGTTCCAAGTCGGCGAGGAGACGTTTGTGGCACACCGACTATTGCTTGGGGCTAGATCACCGGTGTTCAAGGCGCAGCTCTCTGCTGGCGGCGATGGCGCCAAAACCACAAGGGTCATACAAGTAGCTGATATGGAGCCACATGTGTTCAAGGCTATTCTTACTTTCATATACACAGATACATGGCCAGAGCAGGTTATTACCCTTAAACAAGATGAGTCGGCAATGGCTCAACGGTTGCTTGTCGCGGCGGATCGGTATGGCCTGCAAAGACTGAAATCGATGTGTGAATACAGGCTGTGCAACCACATTGATCTCCACTCTGTGGAAGACATCTTGCTTCTAGCAGAGAAGCATCAATGTGCTGCTCTCAAGGAGGCATGCTTTGATTTCATTGGCTCCACGACAACTCTGCTTTCGGCCCGAGAAAGCTTACTTACACTTAGGAGAACCCAACAACTTCGGTTTGATCGCCTCGTCTCGCTTTGCCCTACTATAACAAAGGACTAGATTTTCAATGTCCTTGATCATGAATCGGATCGCAAAAGTGTTGGAGGCATCGACATAACTTTAGACATTTGAGTAATCCCTTGTATGGTTTCATAGTCATATCCAATGTACTCAAGAGGATGAAGCACGTGCATGTATGTATATACCCATGCAATGTCTTATTTTGTTTAGAGCATGGATGTTATTGGGAACATATTCTCATATACTACCTCCGTACCTATATTAATTGTTGTTTTGGAAAATATTTGAGTCAAATATTAGAAATATAAATTAAAAATAACTTTTAAGTTGTTGAGTTTGAAAAAATAAAAATCATATCAATAATTTTGTCTTAAAAAATACTCATAAAAATATACATATATTATCAATAAATATTTCAAAAAATAAGCAATCAAAGTTACGTGTTGAAGACCGTATCGCTGTCCTAAACGTCAAGTAATATGGGTATGAAGGGAGTATATATATAGAAAATCCTTTCTACACTTGTGTGTACTTACTTTCAATTGTATAACTTTAGATCTATGATGTATATGAACCGGCGAAATATATGTAAATAAAGTATATGATTATAGTACTAGACTATTTAGGGTAATATGTGTATGAAATATGCAAGTATACATGGAGGAGTATATTGTTATACTTATATTACATATACTATAAATGTAGTATTAGAATAATATATTAATAAATATGAACTCTTTAAAAAATATTTGTGCAGTAAGTTTGAAGTATCTTAAAATGAGTATATAAACATACTCAAGCATCATGCATACCTAATATGATTTATTAAACATAAAAAAAGTAACTACACATACAAGTAGAAAAAAAACCCACCCTATATTTTATTTAGTTCTGTATCTTGGAGAGATGTATTCTTATAATTCTTCATAACAATTAATTTTTATCACTCGAATTGTGCCTATTTGCATCTTGATTGATGACAGCGTAGGTGTTGACACAAAAAACGTCAGGATCTACGAACACCTCGGGCTTATACCCGAATTTGATGTCCAAAGGTGTGCCAGTCGATTTGACCAGTTAATCGACAAGGACGATAAATAGAACAAGATCTGAACGAGACAACGGCGATGCGCCCGGATGTCAAGGCTCAAACTTGATCAAGATAACTAGAGTAGAGCTGAATGAGACGACAATGATGTGCCCGGATGTCAAGGCTCAGGTTGCTCAAACGCGGAACTTGCAAGGGTTGACGGAGATCGAGGAGATGCAGCCCGTCGAAGCTTGAAAAACTCGTAGATAAGTTAGATCTAATACAATAAAAGTAAGATTACTGGAAAAGTAAATAAGAGTAATAGATTTGTTTGATATGATTGTCCTTTTCTTAGGACCTCTACGTACATATTTATACTCCAGCAAAAGGAGTTGTAGACAGACACGACTCGTACCTTTCCTAAACAAAAACTCCTATTTTTAAGGAAACAACTGACCCGTGCAGGAGTCGAACCCAAATAACAATAATCTTTTCCCTAAACAAAAACTCCTATTTTTAAGGAAATAAATGACTCGTGCAAGAGTCAGACTCAAACGATAAAATAACACTGGCATAAAAACATCAGTTTCCATATCAAGCCCCTCCATGATGAACCCTTTCATCGGCACACTTCTAGTCTGCAATCTTCTTCCATCGTCATCGGCAATTTTCTGCTGACGTCAGCCGCCACGTCATCCTGTGCCCATCGGCAATATTTTGCTATCGGTAATCTCCTTCAATCGGCAACAGTTTTACTCTCACTGGCAACTTACTTTTATCAATCAACCCTTATCGGCAACAAACCTGCTTTATCGCTCAGCTTCCATCGGCAACAACCCTTACCCTTATTGGCAGTATTCATCCTCATCGGCAATCTTAACCGATGACCTTCCAATGCCGATAGAAAACGGCCACCGATCAACGCGAGTCTTAGCCTATTTGACATGTTGACACACACGACATATATACTTGTACTAACTACGAGTACGTATGCAGGTTTGCTCTCGCCCAGACAATTGCGGACACAGCAACGCTCTGGGCCTCGGCCCAGGTATACGGGGATTTGGGCCTCGGTTGATCATGGCGCCGCGTCTACCTGATGACAACCAGGCTGGTAGTTGTTCATCGGCCATCGCTCTTACGTACGGGATTGAATAGTAGCGATCAGGGTTTTTCTTTCCGTTTCGGAACCGGTAACCGTACGGGATTGAATAGTAGCGATCAGGGTTTTTCTTTCCGTTTCGGAACCGGTAACCGCCAGGGAGCGGTCGGGCGGTTACCGACCGGTTTGACCGGTTACCGGTCCAAACCAAACGGTTTGGATTTTGAATTCAAACCCCGCAGTTCAAACGGTTTGGGACCGGTAACCGGTCAATTAGGGCCGGTTACCGTCCGGTTTGGGCGGTTACCGACCGGTTTCGCCCCAAACCAAATTTCAAATTTGAAAAAAAAAATCGAAAATGCTGAAAAAATTCCTAAAAATAGTTCATGATTTATAGAGTCGAATGGTGCAAATTTTTTTCAAATTGGAGTTCGTTTTCTATTTATTTTGACGCGTACAAATTTGAAAAAAAATAGAAAAAGGATCTTTTCTATTTTTTTCAAACTTGTACACGTCAAAATAAATAGCAAACGAACTCCAATTTGAAAAATTTTTACACCATTCGACTCTATAAATCATGAACTATTTTTAGGAATTTTTTCAGCATTTTCGATTTTTTTTTTAAATTTGAAATTTGAATTCAAACCGGTACCGAAACCGAACCGGTCCCGGGCGGTTTGCCGGTAACCGTTCGGGTTTGAAAACCCAGCGATACAAACGTTTGGTTAGACGGGGTCCGTTATAAGGTAACGTGTACGATACCGTCCCTCCCCGTCCAGTATTTCATTACGCGACTCTTCTGTAGCCCGGTCTCGGGCTCAGATGACGCAAGGCCTTTCCTCTCGCCCGCGGTACCCTCCTGCACGGGCGGCCGGGGAGGGCTCGCCGGCCGCACGACCAAGCGCGAGGAGCGGGCGAGCTGAGCGCCGCGCGCGAGGGAGCGGGCTCGCCGGCCGCAGGGAAGACGACCGGTCGTGCGCGGGGCTCGCCGGCCGCGCGACCAAGCGCGTGGAGCGGGGGACTGATCGCAGGGGGGGCGCGGGGAGGGGCTCGCCAGCGCGCGAGGAGAGCTCGCTGGCCGCCGCCGCGTGGGGAGGAGGGCCGGTCGTGAGGCTGTCGCGCTCGGGGAGGGCTCGCCGTCCACGGGGAAGAGGGTCGGTCGCGGCTCGCCGTCCGCAGCTGCGCAGTGAGTGAGCTCGCCGGCCGGGAGGGGGTCGCCGAGCGCGGGGAGGAGCTCGCCGGCCGCGCCGCCGAGCAGAGTCGTCTCGCCGGTCGGGAGGAGGACAGGCCGGGAAGAGGTCCGTAATGGTATTGGATACCTTTACCACACTAGTATAATGACCGTGTCAACGCAACGGTTTTATTTTAAGAAATAATTTAAAAAACAACCAATTTGTTTTTTGTAGAGTTTAACATTTTACACAATAGTATTTAAGCTTATATCTACCCTACTAATTCACCATCTTCAGCGAAAACAACTTCATTTGTAGCTTCGTCGGTTGAGCAGATTCTTTCCGAGAGCTAAAGCTGTTTTTTTTGGACCGTTTGACAAGTGAGTATTATATATGTGTGTGTGAATTAGTGAATTTTTAGTTGCATTTGTATTACAATGGGCTGTAATTGGATATTCAGTAGTGCATGGCAAGACTAAACAGAGAACAGAGAATGAAAGAGTTTGCGCCTCAGTGAAAACTTACATATATCTTGGCAGTAGTTTTGGGATCAAGGAAGGACTTCACGGTGCTCCATAGTAGCCGGAAGCCGGGACCAGCATTGACAATAAACATTTGGTATAGAGTCTGGAGATGCAACAAATTAATCCAATATATATTCCAAGCAAGAAAAAAAATAGCAACAAGTGTAAAAAGGAATTCAGGCTCGTACCTCTAGGTAGTTATCATTGTCAATTTTCTGCAGTCGCTGAATTAATTCGCGTGCATTTTTATTGAAATTTTTCAACCCCTATAAAGCATACATATCAAATTAGATCTCATCAACTGTCAAGTTTCATGAAGAGAAGCATCATGAAAAACTAAATCTTCAGTGGCATACCACGCCCTGGACATCCATCATTGTCGTGCTGGAATCAATGTGCCTTTTTGCAGCAAGAGAGCATGCTGGAAATTTAATCAAGAAGCTCCTCTCAAACTCCTTCACATGGTATCGCACATATCGATCCATGGTTGTGACATTCATAAGTTTGCAAGGGTCAACCTTTTCAAGCCTTTCAATATAAATGGGTCTCCCATCTTTGTCAACTCCATGATAACCATGAGGATAGTATTGCAAAACAGTGTCCAACTCAGTGTATTCAAAGTCCTATGGAAAATATAAAATAATTTCAGGTTGTTGTTTTAAGGCAGGAGCCATATAAGCCAAACAAAATTAAAAACTGTCTTATGACAAAGCTCAGCCACTAACCTCCACAATTGTATCAGTGCCATACTCCTTTCGCCATTGAAGCATATCAATCCACATTTGCTTTGCTTTGTCGATATCAAATTTCCTTGCTTTTAGAAATCTAAAGATCAGATTTAGTTAGTGTTGAGCTGTGCACTTGTGCTTTGGAAAAATGAGAACTAACGCATCAAGATAAATAAAAGGCACATCATAGTTTACTGGATATATACCTCAGCATCATATGATAGTCATCATGTCTTGTAGGCAACAACTCATCCAAGAGTAGTGCTTGTCTAAATGCCTCGACAGCTTGCAGCTCCTCAAGATCGCGCACATCTTCAATAGACACAGAAAGAACCCGACTACCACTCTTAGCCTCCTGTTCTTTTTTAATGAATGTCTAATCTTAGTTGACGCAACTATTGCCTTTTTCTTCAAAGAGCCTATTCTGGTCTTCTTCTCATCTTCAGAGACCAGAATTTCAGAACCAGCTGTCCGGACTGTTCTGCAGATCGTTTCTGTGAGCCGTACGTGTATGACCTTTGCAGGGCTCGATCTCTCCTGGCATCAGTTGAAGACCACCGATCGGCTGAACGTGTTGCAGGGCGCGATCGGTTGCAGCGTCACCGGTTAGCGGCAGCGGAAGATGCGGCGTGCGTGCGTGCAGGAGCGACGGCGAAGGATCGACGACGACGCGGTGATCGGCAGGCGTGGGTGCGCGTGCGCGGGATGCGGCGTCGGTAGGCGTGCGCGCGGGACTCCGGCAGGGCTCGGTTGCAGCTGTCCGATGGTCGGCAGCGGTACGGCGAAGGATCGACGACGGGACTCCGGCAGGGCTATGTTGCAGCTGTCCGGTGGTCGGCAGCGGTACAGCGAAGGATCGACGACGGCGCGGTGATCGGCAGCCCTGCGTGCGCGTGCACGGTTGGCGGCGTCGAGCGGGTGCGTGAGCGTGCGGGAGGCAGCGCGGCGATTTCGCTATCGAGGCGTGCGTCAGCATGCGGGAGGCGCGTCGAGCGGGTGCGTGCGGGAGGCGGCGCGGCGATATCGCCGATCGATGAGTGCGTCAGCGTGCGGGATGCCGGGTGGAGATCGTGCGTGTAGAGGCGGGGTGCGGGAGGTAGAGTAGGATGATACAAGCTATTTTTACTGTCCGATTTGAGTGAGTAGAGAGAGAGAGAGGAGGTTAAGATTAAATTAAGACAGTAGATTTTGAAGAGGTCAATCTTCTAGGTATACTTTTGTAGGTGGATGGATGAGAGACTCTTCAACGGGGATTTGTTTTTTTGGTGGATCTACAAAAGAAAAGACGATGAATTAGTAATTTGGATACAACCAAACAAAATGAGTAAGCAGTAACGTGACTACATCCCCTCCATAATTTAATTTCTACCCTTACCTGTGAATCAACCAAACAGCTTGTAAGTTTTTTACTGTCTTTATTTCCGTCTCGGACGAGGGTTTACTCGTCTCCAATTCAATCTCGGCGAATCCGACCAATTCAATCTCGGCGAATCCGACCCATATCACAGTAGGCGTGTTGACATGTTCTGTTATCCTATATAAATATGTCCAAAAAGCGACGACCTGTTCTTTTCGGAACTTATTTGGTATACTTATTACGATATTAATAATATATATAAGTTACAAAACCCCGATTATATATATATATATATATATATATATATATATATATATGTATATAAATAAATAAAGAGAGAGAGAAGGCCGTCTCGTGAGTTGTGACCTTGCTCTTCACGACGCCCCTTGATCGATCTCCTGCAATTGCTCGAAGTCACTCTCCGCCGTACGTCATCCGTTCCTCCCTTTGCCCGGCGGGCGACGTCGAGATAGGGCACCAGGCAATGAGAACCGTCGTCCCGACGACATGCTCTACCACCACAATCTTCTCCCTACGAGACTACCATGATCTCAAGATAAATGGGTACACGAGATCTTTAGACACAGATAGCCGTGGGCTGTCCTTCGATTCTTTACCGTTCCGTGCAGGAGGTTATAAATGGCATATTGTTTATCGACCCAAAGGAAACGACGGCAACTCCGATTATATCTCATTTGGTCTTTCTCTTGATGACATTGTTGATGAGGCTGTGCTGGCGGAGTTTACGTTGAGCCTCTTAGGCCAGGACAAAAAATCGGTGCCGCGCTATTGCACTACGAGCAGGACATGGAATTTCGCGATACCGGGAACGATGATTCGATACAAGGAGTTCATCAAAAGGGAAGCCTTGGAAGCATCATCAGAGCTCCTGAAGGACGACTGCTTCACCCTCAGGGTTCACATACACGTTGTCAAGGAAACACCATCAATCCTGGTGCCACCATCTGACATACTACATATAGGTAGCCTCCTATCAATGGAGGACGCCGATGTTAAGTTCCAGGTTGGCGGGGAGATGTTTGTTGCGCATCGGCTGGTGCTCGCAGCACGGTCGCCGGTCTTCAACGCAGAGCTTTATAGCTCCATGGAGGAAGGCGTCGTCACCAACACCATACACATACATGACATGGAGGCACAAGTGTTCAAGGCCATGCTCAACTTTATATACACTGATTCGTGGCCAGAGATGGAGCAGGAAGATGAGTGTACAATGGCTCAGCATTTGCTTGTTGCAGCTGATAAGTATTGTATGCAAAGGTTAAAACTGATTTGTGAAGCTAGGCTGCAAAGCCACATCAATGCAGCATCTGTAGCAATTGTCCTGGCGCTAGCGGAGAAGCATAACTGCATTGGTCTGAAGGAGGTATGCTTCAAGTTCCTTATTAGGTCTTCGCTTGTGGTCACAGAAACCGAAGATTTTGAGTATTTAGCTCAGAGTTGTCCTAGCGTCATGGAGGAGGTAAAGGCCATTTGCCTTTCTCGAGATCTAGAGAAGGCAAAAATTTCAGAAGGAATCATGGGCAATTTCCCATCGCTGGTAGCCAAAGGAGTGGGGAGCCGACCCCTCTTAGTTTTTGGTTTTTCGTTCATCCTCGTTCTTATAGGGTTTAATTTTTGTCATCATCGACGACGAGGCAGTGGCGACAACGACACACTAGAATAATAAGGTCTACCTCGTGGACATTCGATCTGGTGTTAACAAAGGGTTAGTGAGAACTTGGTCTGTTAGATATGTTGGTTCTCTTCAAAGCCTTGTTTGGCGAGGGTGTCTGTAAGTGTCCATTTTCTTTGCTGTCTCTTTGTGTGTTTTCAATCTTAGAGAGGCAATGGACGATCAAATGAAAAAAATGACTTGCTTGATCTTCAATGTACCTTATTATTATTTTGTGTCAAATTGTCCATTTTGCTTGATCTTCAATTGTCCTTTTGCAGAAGCCAATAAGTTTTTTAAAGTAAAACCTGGACAAAAATTTTAAATTTACAATTGTAAATAAAAAATAGTTTCTTTTTTTACCATCCCATAGAGTCAGCTGCACTTGTTGTATTATATAAAATAAAAGGCTTCTGCCGGTTCTGGAGTTTATTTATTTATTTATGATGCTTATATACTGCAAAAACAAGAGATTGCGTAGCCTGGCCCATGAATGAGTATGAATACTCCGAGGTACAAACTTGTCACTAGGTACGTGATGCACACATGGAAGTTTTTCAAATACAAAAGAAAGATTATGCACTCAACACTTTTCGAAGCCAACCATTTCTGTAACAGTTAATTACTCTCCCAGCGCAAAGGCAGAGCCATCGAAGGTGTCGGAGAGGCCAGTGCCGGTCTTGAAGGTAACCTTCTCCGGCGAGGCCTCAGGGACGTACACCTCGACGACGCTGAGCCAGAGTATCAGCTCCTTTGTCTTCACGCCGGTGATCTTCCTCAGCTTGCCCTTCTCGGCGAATGCCGTCACCTCGGCGGCGTACGACACGGTCTGCTTGATCTTCTTGAAGGTGTGCTCCACCTTCTTCTTCCCCTGCACCAGCCACATGAACCCTGTCTCGCGGTTGTACCCGAACTCCTGGATGTCCTCAAGGGGCAGGAAGCCCTTGGGGAGGCCGAGCTCCTCCAACAGCTCGATTGACTTCTTCCTGCAGATGGCGTCTCCTCCGGTGACGACCTCAGCGCCGGCACGGTGGCTCTCGATTGCCTGGGACGCCATGGTCGTTCACTAGCTATCTGCTGCACAGAACGAGCTGTGTTTAGCAAGAGTCGGCGGTAGTAGCTGATGCTGCTTTTGGAGGCGATGAAATGAAATGTTTGTGTGATGGGAGAAGGAACTGCAACACATCTATATAGGGCTTGCAGCTTCTACAGAGAAGCAAATGCAGGGCGGGCAGTCTTATGTGACTTTGTTTGGCAGAGGGCGTCGAATTTGACAAAGTCGACATTGCCACCTCTGAATTTCTTTTTTGACAAACAAAGTCAAGATTGCCGCTCCTGAATTTTGGATTTTTGCTATGTCCTGTTTTTCTTCCATGTTTGAAATCAGAACTTGTACCTGCTGAGCTAGCTGACTATTATGAGAAGAAGAAAAAACAAAATTTAATTTAAGAAAGTTCTGAGAATGCTCCAAAATATCTGGGTTTTTTTTTTTCATTGTTTACATTACACACCATCACACAATTCTGAGCTTGGCGCGCCGAACTACAAGTTTGACCATTTCACATGAATTACTGGAGCCCCGCAAGCAAAAATAGAACAATTCAGTAGAGAGGCCAAATAATGCACACTCTTACTCGACTGAGTCACATTCGCCCTTATGATTGAAGCATAGTTGATAGCATTCTTCAGAAAAATCGCACCATTCTTAGTTATCGTAATAACACATGGAAATAACACTACTTTCTCATCGTCATCAGTGACTTAACATGGATTGGATAAAAGGCATGAGGACAGTGATCAAAATCTGTTCTCAGCTTGCACCTCGATAAGGTAGGAAACGGCAAAAGGCAACAAAATCTCCTTCTGGCATGACAAATGACATTCTATAATTTTAAAGTTACAGACTCTTGAATTCCAAGGATGTACAACAGCTACTGATGCATAACAACAAAGAAAAGGAGCACATGACATGGGTTCATCTGCCCTGATTATTAACGGCGGCACTCCTCGTGCCTCGAAATTCTTTGAACGAATTGGTGGAGGCGGCCTGTAGCGCTATCACCTTCGCCGCTGCTGGAGCTGGAAATCATGTGGAGGCTCGCCATGTACGCGAACGGATTCACGGGCCGCGCAATCTCCTCCTCGCCTTCCAGCATCCTGACCACGCTGCTCATGGACGGCCTCGCCTCCGGCTGGTACTGCACGCACCACAGCGCCACCTTGCACATCCTCTCCGCCTTGTCCCTGTCCTTGGCATGGATCCCCGACGCCGCCATGACGTCGTCGAACTTCCCCTGGTCGAACCGCTGCCACACCCACTTGGGGTACCACTCCTGGCTCACGGCGGGGTGCTGCAGCTCCAGGTTGCGCCGCCTCCCCAGGATCTCGAACACCAGCATGCCGAAGCTGTAGACGTCGCACTTGTGCGTCACGGGCAGCGGCAGCCACAGCTCCGGCGCCGCGTATGTACCCGGGCGTGCCCGCCCGCCGGTCATCGTCAGGTGGGTGTTGTCGCGGTTGCAGAGCTTGGCGAGGCCGAAGTCGGCCACCTTCGGGGTGTAATCGGCGGTGAGCAGCACGTTGCCTGGCTTGATGTCGTAGTGGATGATCCGGTGCTGGCACTCCTCGTGCAGGTACCTCACGCCACGCGTCGTGCCGACGACGATGCCACACAGCGCGTCGAAGCCGAGCGCGTCGCCGCCCTCCGCAATGAGCTCCCGCTGCTGCTCGTGCTCGAAGAGCACGCGGTCCAGAGAGCCCTTCTCGAGGCACTCGTAGACGAGCGCCTTGGTGGTGGCGTCGAAGCAGAAGCCGTAGAGGCGGACGAGGTTGATGTGGTAGGTGCGCCCCGCGGTGCCGTCCTCCGCCATGAACTGCTCCTCGGCGCGCCGGTCCACCGTGCGGTTGAGGATCTTGACGGCCACCTGCACGCCGTTCGGGAACGCGCCGCGGTACACCACGCCGAAGCCGCCGGACCCGAGCCGCTCCGCGTAGTTGCGGGTGAACTCGCGGAGGTTCTCGGGCGTGAACCGCGCGGGCTTCTCCCGCAGTATGTCGTCCAAGAACCGGTTCACGGCTCCCATCTCCACGACGTGGTTAGCAACAGCATAAGACGGAGCACGGGCGCGTGAGCCGTTCGCCGCCGGCTCTGTATGGATTGGAGCACCTGCCGCCGCTGCCTGCAACTGTATGGCCTGCAGCCGCGCACGCTCCATCTACCATTGTCGTGTGACCTCGATCCATCTGGTGATAAATTTCATGGCCAGGATGATGACAATGCCAGTAATTATGATCCCAGCTGCATCATCATTAGGATTGTTGAAGAGGTTAAAGTTGAGTACGGGTCGGGTACGTATCAGAAACTTATTGAAACATTATTGGACACAGAACTGCTAGCACGTGTAGCCTACCTAAAGCGAGGTTGTTCATCAAGTCGCTATGATACTTTCTGCTTGATTCCTTTCTGCTAGAGATAGAAAAAAAGAACTTTCTGCTTGATGAAGCTTCGATTCGATTGCCAAGTACTACCTGCAATGGGAAAAAAAACCCAAAGAACGAGTTCGAGCTGTTCTACACTTTGGACATAGACGTAGACGTACCTCGATCTCTCTGGTGTTTGCCCTTGATCTTGATCAGAAATGCGCGCAGTTTGAACTAGGGCATGTCCAGTTCACTGGTATCTTCCAATAGGCCGATTTGAAAACCTTGCATGTCGTAATCCAAGTGAACAGGTGTCTAGCTTGGTCCGTACTCTTATCTAACCAGATAACAATTATGTAAGAGCAAAGACGTAGTACCGTATCATGAGTAAGCGTTTATCATCCAATTAGAAAGTGGTTGGTGAGGTGTTCACACAAGGCCCAATTAGTATAGTACATACAGATGACATCATATTTGACTACAACGTAGGAAAATGGTGAACGTGGAGTTGTCATACATAATAGCCCTGTTTTAAAAAGGATTCCACGAGTTGATCGAGTTAGACCAGGGGATCACACACGCCATATCATAGCATAGCGCGCAGGTGTCGTTGTCATCGGATCCGATGAAGTGGACGCCATTGCATAACCACGATCCGATAGGAGAGCTGCAATGGGGTCACCATTGCGCAACGAGCTTCAGGAATCAGGATAGTTAGTTTACGGTGTCGCTGAGGTGAACAAAAAGGCAAAATATACTTTACTGGCGGTGACCTAGTGATGTCTGATCCAATACAGTCTGTGTCTCAAAATAAATTAATTCATAGAGTTCTTAAATAAATTTTATTAAGATAATAATGGGGTCACCTAAAATTTTGCATTCTCGTCATTCGACGTCCACGGGCGTCCGATCGAAGATTGATGATCCAGATTGTCCATCTTCCTCTTGGATTCAGACGACACTATTCATCTTCTTCCTTGGTTTGGGGTTTGATGTTCGGGTTTGAGGGGATTCCAATGGCGGTGGTGGCTAGGGTTCCTGTGGCCAGCGTCCCACTCTTCTTTCTCAACTCCGGCCGATTTAGAAGGGGACTAGGGGGAGGTAGGCCGGTCGGGCGGGAGGGTGGTAGGCCCGGCCCTAGGGGGGTTCGAGCTGTTCATAGGAACAGGGCCCTCAAAGCCAAGGGACCCATGACCATGTATGTATACTTTAGTTTAATAGAAAATTATACATATGGCCGATGATTCATATTCTCTGAGCCGCTTTTTAATTGTTTAATCAATGTTTAATTTGCCTAATCGCCTTTGTCCCTTTAAAACACAAGACTCTTGTGTTAATTTGGGATTGGAGAATATCTAAGTCTTTATTTATATGTTGTCAGATTCATTTTAAACCATACTTATTAGGGTGGGTTAGAGTGAAATTTAGTTTAAATTCTACTCCAATTCACCCAAACACACGTGGACTCATACAAATATGGCTGCATCTAAACAACTTGATAATTTTCTATGTCTCAACTTGATAACTTTCTAACATTAATTTTTATTTTAATCTTGAACTAAATCAAGTACGACGGTACTTATGTTCTCGTGTTGCCAAAGACAAACACGTATTTTGAAGTGAAAAAATAGAGAGAAAAAACTTAGATTTAGATAAAAAAATTATGCATATATATTATACTATAATTGTAATGAAGAGCCCATATTTCTGGTCTCGCTCCAGGTCCATAAATTGACAAGACCGGGCCTGGAGGGTGGCTTAGGGTCTTGGACACGGCGGAGGCGACCGGGCTAGGTTGAGGAGGGGGCGTCCATGGACGGAGCTCGCCGCGGAAAGAGGAGGAGGGGAAGAAGACCGCCGCCGTGAGCGCGCTAGGGTTTTGCTAGAGCTCTGGTGAAACTTTTCGCACAACAATGGGTGTGTGGGCGGTGAGTGAATGCGTAAGGATGGGGACATTGCACCTAGGACGAGAAGGAGGGCAAGGGCGTGGCAGAGGATGAGGTTGTTGGAGGTTAAAGATCAGTCACCTGTTACACATACCCATTTTTTATTGCAACAATTGTAAAGTCCAATCGCTGGTACATAAGGCTTCATTGAATACAGGTCTAGCAAACTTTGTGTTCCGAAGATGAAAAAGGCTGAGATAAATATATGTTTGGTTTCCTACTTTTCTTGCTCAACCAAGTCAAATAGCAAGAAAGAGTCATGCTAGCGGTGGAGGCTTAGTTAGGTTTCCTAATAAAATTTATTTAGCTCGGGAGCAAATGTCTACACTCTACGTACAGCAAGGAGAGGTGACCAAACTATTGTGTGATATTGTATTTGTATATATATATATATATATATATATATAGTACTTCCTCCCTCTCAAATTATAAGACGTTTGACTTTTTTCACTCTAAATTTAACCACTCGTTTTATTTAAAAAATCGTGCAAAATATCATTTCTTTTATCGTGGACTACATTATTAATAAAAGTTCTTTGAGAATGACTTAAATTTGACTGTTTTTGAAAAAAAAAATGATCCAAACGTGTTATAATTTGGGATTGAGGAAATAGTACTTTAGTTGGCAAAAAGCATGAAACTGTCCTTTTTCACCAGAAAAAACTCGTGCAAATTCTTAATTTTATCATGCGAAGATTGTCAGGGCACTTGAATTATTCGTTACACGCTATCAAGGTACGCGCGTCAGGCTTAGCATGTACGGTTGACAACGGAATAAGACGAGCCACTGATGTTCAGCTATTCGAAGCACAGAAATAGTTGGTGGAACAAACCTTCACTCTCCGCCTTCCTTCAACAGTTGACTGCATCGAAGTTGCGTTGTTTCTGATCAAGATGGCGCTCAACGGTGGCATTCTCGCCATAGCACTCGGTAAGCACCATGCATGTATTTTGCTTCGCCTCCATGGCCGCATCACGTACGTCGTGCGTCCCTAGCTAATTCTTGCCGGCTCTACAGTTGGGATTATCACGACTGGCGTGGTGACGGTCGTCACCCTAATTGCGATATACAAGTGCGCCAAATACGGCGTGAAGATGTATCTGCAACAACGAGACGGAGGCAGCCGCGACCACGACCGCGAGGCCGAGGCGTCCATGACCCGCGTCCGCGACGGCAGCACGGACGAGGCCGACGTGGAGATGGGGAGCATGAGCTACTTCTTCGAGGACATCCAGAAGGAGCGGCCGGTGCGGTTCAGCTCGCAGCAGCTACGCGCCTTCACCCGGAACTACGCCCACAAGCTGGGCTCCGGCGGCTTCGGCGTGGTGTACAAGGGCCGGTTCCCGAACGGCGGCGCGGCGGTGGCCGTGAAGGTGCTGAACAGCACGCTGGGGAAGCGCGCCGAGGAGCAGTTCATGGCGGAGGTCGGCACCATCGGCCGGACCTACCACATCAACCTCGTCCGCCTCTACGGCTTCTGCTTCGACGCCAATGTGAAGGCGCTGGTGTACGAGCACATGGAGAACGGCTCGCTGGACGGGTACCTGTTCGACCCGCCTCCCGACAAGGCGGTCGGCTTCGGCAAGCTCTGCGAGATCGCCGTCGGCACGGCCAAGGCGTTGCGGTACCTGCACGAGGAGTGCGCGCAGCGGATCATCCACTACGACATCAAGCCGGAGAACGTGCTCCTGGGCGCCGGCCTGGAGCCCAAGGTGTCCGACTTCGGGCTGGCCAGGCTGTGCGACAGGGAGGACACGCACCTGACCATCACCGGCGCGCGGGGCACGCCCGGGTACGCCGCGCCCGAGCTGTGGATGCCGCTGCCGGTCACGCACAAGTGCGACGTCTACAGCTACGGGATGCTGCTGTTCGAGACGCTGGGGAGGCGCCGGAACCTGGAGCTGGGCCCGCGCGCCCGCGACAGCCAGGAGTGGTACCCGCGGTGGGTGTGGCACCGGTTCCAGGCCGGGGACACGGACGCCGTCGTGGCGCGCGCCGCGGCCAACGGGGACAAGAGAGATAGGGAGGCCGCGGAGAGGGTGTGCAAGGTGGCGCTGTGGTGCGTGCAGTACCGGCCCGAGGACAGGCCGTCCATGGGCAGCGTCGTCAGGATGCTGGAAGGGGAGGACCAGATCGCCGCGCCGCGCAATCCGTTCGCGCACCTGGTGCCATACAACTCTGCTGCGATTCCTCAGTTGTCCGGAGACACCACCACCGGCACCACCGAGGGTTCCTCAGGCCATGAGCTCAGTGCTAGGTAGATGTAAAAATTGTTCCGGTCCTGGTCCTCTTAGCTACGAATCGTGTAACAATCATACTACTCTCTCTGTACTGGTATGTCTTATTCTAATCATTAGTCAAGTTTCTTTTCTTTCCTAAATACAGTGGATACGCATAAGTTAGTACCTAACTTTTAAAAGTGTTTGATTTTTAAGGAACAATTATATAAAATTTGGTAAGTTTTAAATTTTTTACCAAAGAACAATTATACAAATATATTTTATGAGGTTTGCTATATTTCTGTCGACTGTTTTTGTTGATTTAAATCTGTCAGATTTTGGGCCGTTTGTTGTGTTTCAAGACTCGTGTAGTGTTCAGGCGGAAACCTACGCTAGCGGATTCTAAAACCGACGTCAATCCCCTCCACCTTTCTAGTCTCCTCCGCCCCGGTTGCGCAAAGGGTGGAGCGCGAGCCTCGCCGCCGCTTCCCCTGTACCGAGGGAGGCTAGTGCCCCGCGTGATCAAGGCGTCGATTGCGGGGAGCTTCTTCGGACTCTTTTCGTGCACCCAACTCCGACGCGCGCAATCAAATTTGTAAGTGTAGTTGTTCGTCGATAGTTGTTGATTGAGGAGTTGTTGTTGTGTGCGCTGATTGTCACGGGTGTCAGCAGTGCGCAGATCGAACAATATGGTGATCAGTGGCGGATCTAGGATTTCAATAATGGGGGTACGGATAAAAACGACATAATTCAAATACAGTTGTGCAGTTTGAAATTGAGTTATTGTTAGCTCTAGAAAGTAACAATTTTAGAGTGCTGGGACTATTTTATAGGCTGACTAAGCTAGCAATTGTATTTAGTAACGTACTACACATATACAAGGTATTAAAAAAAATACATATACTTAACATTTTCTCAAAAAATTTGGGGGTACAGTTGTACCCCATACACCTACACTACATCCGCCACTGGTGGTGATGGCACGGTGCCAGCTCGTCGTGGCGGTCGCGGCGTGAATGAGGATGGGTCAGCCTCGGGACTGGGGGCAAGACCTCGGCGAGGAGCTCCCACTACCGAACCCAGGGCCAGCCTCAAAACACTCGGCAAACTCTTTGCCCAGTGCAACACTCGGCAAACGACATAGGAAAACAAAGTTAACGGTAAAGGATTCTTTGCCGAGTGTTTTTTTGTCGGGCACTCGGCAAAGCATTTGCCGTGTGTAGTGCGACACTCGGCAAAAAAAATGCACGATAACGCCAGTTGACGCGGGTGACGGAGGGTTTGCCGAGTGTCAAGTCAAGCACTCGGCAGAGGGTACAGGATTTGCCGAGTGTCCCATGCAGGGCACTCGGCAAATGTTACTCCTTTGCCGAGTGTAACCATGCAGGACACTCGGCAAAACTTGTGTTATGTGCCGAGTGTCCTGGTCATGATAAATTATTGGAAAAAGTTAACTGGGGGCAAATTTGAGTTCATGATAAATTTTACAATTTTTGGAGTCCATTTTCTATTTATTGATTTTTTAATCAATTCTAACACACGTTTGAGATCATGTTTCGTGAATAATATGTGGAGTTTTTGTTTTATTTTACCACATATGAACTCAAATTATGCTTAATAATATGGATAATATTTTTCAATCAATTTTTTTTCATTATTTCAATTTCAAATTTGGCTTGGGTCAAATAATTCAGTTAATTGAAAAAAACTAACTAAATATAGCAAACACATGGATAAAATTACCATACCTAAACATGTAGTTCTAGGTACTATTGAAGGACTTTAGAAAAAGTTTAGAGACAAAACTAAAAAAGAAAAAACAGGTTTGTCAAGTGTCATAGAAAACACTCGGCAAACGGCTAGGTTTGCCGAATATATAGCTCAAGACACTCGGCAAAAGGATAGGGTTGTCGAGTGCCTAGCGGCGACACTCGGTAAACTACTAACGGCGTCGGCTCCTAACGTCGTTTGTCGAATGTCGACGTTGCCGTGTGTCTCACACTCGGCAAAAGAGCATTTTGCCTAGTGTCCGGTGTTGTCGAGTGCCCGACACTCGGCAAACGGGCTGCTAGCGAGTGTTTTTCGTTGCCGAGTGCCGAGTGTTACACTCGGCAAATGAACCGTTTGCCGAGTGCCCGACGGAAAGCACTCGACAAAGAGTCCGTCTTTGGTAGTGTCCACGAGGGAGTCGAATGGTGGTGGCTAAAATAAACTAGAGCTACCTGGTCGGTTGTGGTGTGATTTGTGTTGCCTTCTCCCGAATGTCAAAACACAGACATGAGATATTGTTATAAAACTCAAGCCAAGGAACAATTATACAAATAATTTGTTTTGAAAAATATCCATTTTTTCTGGAAAAGCTACACGATTATAATTACTAAAATCTCATTTCACCTTAGAAAATACGTTTTAGTTTGAAAAATACGAAATTGGTTTGTTTTTTTTCTTTCATGATGAAATGATGTTCTATCTTTTGGTGCATATTTTAGTTGGTAGGGATATAGCCTACCCTGTGTCACACAAATAGCAGTACAATTCACTCGATCCATAAACCTTTTGTAATTCTCCAATGCATGATGCAATTTACAAACCTCACCCTTCATTGTTTACAATTTACATACAAGGAGTAATGTGTACCAGACTACATGCTCTGTTTCATCAACACCGACGCATTAGTCTGCTCAACGTCTTCAATCATGGGGTCAGTCGACTTGGCAGCAGGTGTAATAACCGACAGCTCACTGTCTCTACCAGTGGTGTCTCTGCTGCTCTGGTAAGTACCGCTCCACAGACCCGAGCTAGTTGAGCTACTGCTGCTTTCCATGACGTAATGGAAGGGGTTCACGGGCGGGACAATGGCCATCTCCCCTTCCAGCATCCGCACCACGCTGCTCATCGTCGGCCACGCCGACGGCTGAAACTGTACGCACCACAACGCCACCTTGCACATCATCTCCGCCTTCTCCCTGTCCTCCTCTCCGACGATCCCGTCAAAGGACACGACATACTCGATCTCACCCTGCTCGTACTTCTCCCACACCCACCTCGGGAACCACTCCTTGCTCTCGCCATGGGAGGTGTCGTAGTTCCGGCGCCGCCCCAGGATCTCGAACAGCACCATCCCAAAGCTGTACACGTCGCACTTCTCCGACGCCGGCAGCGCCATCCACAGCTCCGGCGCCGCGTACCCGGGCGTCCCGCGGCCGCCGCCGGTCAGCGACATGTGCGTGTTCTCGCGCTCATCCAGCCGTGCCAGCCCGAAGTCGGCCACCTTCGGCGTGTAGTCGGAGGTGAGGAGGATGTTGGCCGGCTTGATGTCGTAGTGCACGATCCGTTGCTGGCACTCCTCGTGCAGGTACCTGATCCCCTTCGCCGTGCCGACGGCGATGTCGTGCAGCGTGCCCCACTCCAGCCTGCAGGCAGTCGTCATGCTGTCCTCGTCGTCGCCGTAAAGGTACTTCTCGAGCGAGCCGTTCTCCAAGAACTCATAGACCAAAGCCTTGGTGTTGGCGTCGAAGCAGAAGCCGTAGAGACGCACGAGGTGCACGTGGTACGTCCGGCCTATGGTGCCGATCTCCGCCATGAACGCCTCTTGAACCTTCTTGTTCATGGACACCTTCAGGACCTTCACGGCCACCAGTAGGCCGTTCGGCAGCTCACCCTTGTAGACCACGCCGTAGCCGCCGGACCCCAACTCCGACGAGTAGTTCCGGGTGCAGGCCGCCAGCTGCTCGGAGCTGAAACGCATCGGCTTCTCGTTGAGGATCTGGTTGAGGAACGTCTCCACTGGCCCGACCTCGATCACCACATCTTCCACGGCGTTGCAGCAGGCTTGCATCTCATTCTCACGTTTCTTTTTCTCAATCTCCTCCATGAGTTTCTTTAGGATTTTCTTCTTCATCTTCTTTCTCACGACGATTGTAGTAGATACTGAATAACGAAATGAAACAGCCAATTGATTAGCTAGCAAGTGTCCACTGTCAATAATGAGAAGAAGGTACCAGATCGATGTATCATACTGATTGCAAGTGCATTCCCCATGTCTACGACGCTTCCGGGGCCGTAAGCTTTGATTTGAGTCTGCCTCCCGCCTGCGTCATGGCATGCGTCACATATAT
The DNA here is from genome assembly GCA_022036555.1 of Microstegium vimineum. NCBI lineage: Eukaryota > Viridiplantae > Streptophyta > Magnoliopsida > Poales > Poaceae > Microstegium > Microstegium vimineum. The sequence continues at coordinate 59,917,788 of CM039131.1, read as the reverse complement.
AAGCAAGTTAGGTGAATGAACAGGTCAGTCAAAACTCAGAAGCTTGAATGTGAGCTTGCAATCCCAATTAACATATTTTCTTGTAGAGATATCTGATGCCAAAAACAATTAAGGAGGAGGAATCAAAATTTTGCTCCTGAACAAAAGGTTTCCTAATGGATCAAATAAAGTTCTGGCCATTCCATCACTCACTAAACTTCAGAAGGAACACAAGCATGAAGCTAGCTAGTATCTTCAGCGCTGCGAACCCCAAGAAGCATGAAGCTAGAATCAATAAACTGAGAAAATGACTAGCCCAAATATCCAAGCGTGCGAATCTTGAAAACAAAACGGAATTTAGCTGAAGACTGAAGAAGAAGAGCTCACCTGTGCGGATACTGGATATCCTGGCGCCGTGCTCGATCCTGTATCTATAGTAACGCTCTGTGTTGACTATCGAGCAACTGCTGTGCTGCCCGCTGGGCGCTGGTGGGTTAATAAATCATTGAGGTCACGAGAGAGACGGCTTTGTTGGACCACGCAGCGACAAACGCTCTCAGGTTCCCTGGAGTCGACCCGGCCCGACGTACGCGACCGGCGCCGCTCCGGCCCAGGTCCACCGGAGTCACAACATATACATGCCTTGGGCCTAACTCAACCCAAAAGACTAGCCTGATAGGTGAGGGTTGCCCCCACCTTATATGTTGTGATCCCCCACCATCAATTACCGATGTGGGACAAACCCCAACAGACTTTGACTAGAGGAGCAGGAGGACGTGATCAATCATCTTATATTGTCCTAAGGACCAAGGAGGACTTGGGATCATTGATCTCGTAGTCCAAAATAAATGTCTATTAAGCAAGTGAATTATAAATTTACTTAATAATGAAGGAAATTGTCAAACCATGCTTAGAAATAAGTATTTAAGTTCAAAATCTCTTTCACAAGTCTAAGTCAAAACCAATGACTCTCATTTTTGGAAGGGTATGATGAAAAATAAAAAATCAGGTTTTGGCATGTGGTTCATTTAAAATTAATGATGGATCACGAACAAGATTTTGGGAAGATACATGGGTAGGTAACCGCTCATTCAAAGACCTTTATCCAACCCTGTATAACATTACAAATCGTCTGCATGATACAGTGGCCAATATTATGAGATCAACACCTCTGAACATTTTTTTTCGGAGAGCTTTAGTAGAGGATAAACTTGATGAATGGGAAGAGCTAGTAGCCAAGATCACTCATATCAATTTAAATGATGAGAGTGATTTATTTATTTGGAAGTTGCATAAAAATGGACAATTTACTGTTCACTCTATGTATCTTCACATAATAAATCATAATACACCCTTCTCTCATAAATTGATTTGGAAGTTAAAAATTCCTCTGAAAATCAAGATTTTCCTTTGGTGTCTCTAGAAGAGAGTAATTTTAACAAACGATAATATTGTTAGGCGGAATTGGAAAGACATTCAAAAGTGTTGTTTCTGTAATTGTAATGAAACCATCAAACATCTTTTCTTTGATTGTCATCATGCCAAGACAATATGGAGGACTGTCTATATAGCTACTGGGTTAACCCCTCCCAGCTCTGTATCCTACATGTTAGGGAGTTGGCTGTCAAATTTTAGATTAAAAGAGAAGAAATATATTCTGGTTGGGGTAGCTGCTTTATGTTGGGCAATTTGGAGATGTCGCAACGATATAATCTTTCATAATTGCAAATATACGTCTTTTATGCAGGCTATTTTCAGGGGAACATACTGGTTGTGGTTTTGGGCACTGCTGCAGCGTGATGATGAAACAAAGGAGTCTCTCCGGTTAGTGAGCAGAAAATTGGAGACCACGGCGTTGGAGTTATTTGCCTCTCGTGGATGAAAATTTAATAGTAGACTCTATCATGCATAATTTTTGCTTTTCTTTGTTTTTCTGACTCATCAGCAAAAATCAATGAATCTATGTAATAATGTAAACGTTGTGTGTGGTAACGCGGAAGCGGGAAGTCTCTTCCATTATCTAAAAAAAGCTATGTGTTGATAAAAGGCCTGACAAGTGGCAACCTGCGCGGGCACACGCGCAGCCGGTGCTGATTACGTCATCAACACGTCAATGTCCTGTTTGCACATTGCGGTTCTCATAAACTCTGAAATATCAAGAAACCTTGGGAGTTAAGACCATATTTGGGTACAAAGTATTGGAGAAATACCATGGTTTCTGAAAATATTTTGGTTTTCAAAAAACTGTTGAGTGTTTGGATGCAATAAGGCATTGTATGATATAAAGTATTTTTAGAGTTTTTGAAAAATACAATAATTTTATGAAATATTTTGGTTTTAGAGTGTCATGAAGTGTTTGGATGCAACAAACATTATGGTTTTGAATACCATGGTATTTCCTGAGACTCTAGTCATTTGGAGTTTTAAAAACTCTAGTCTATACCTCTTTTTTTTCTAAACCACAATTTTGCACATTAATAGTTTTAAAATTGTAATTACAATTTTCTTGATATAATGGTCTAAGCTTTGTAGTTTCTAAAACCATGGTATTGTTAAAATCATCGTATTTTTGGAATTTTAAAAATGTCACCCATTACCTCTTTTTTCTAAACCGTGATTTTGTACCTCTTTGGCTTACGAAGCCACAACTTTGTGATACCATAGTTTTCAAAAACTATGTCACCCAAAAATAATTAGTGCCAGTTTGGCATGGTTGTGATTCCTAAAATAGTTGCGGCTCTAACGGTATATATGAAGAGGTAGCTTCTCTAGTGGAGATGAAGCCCCATGGCTAAATGTTTAAATGTTTGGCAAAACAAGTTTATATATTTTTTACTACTAGTGGGTAGAAGAGGTCAAATTTTTATTCTTCTTTTATGTCTTATAAGAGTTTGGCATGTTTGTGATTCCTAAAATAACACATAAATTATATGAGAAAGTAATATAATTATATTAGAAATTAATGTGTTCATTGGGGTCTTCTCTTCAAAACCTTGAAATAACATCCATGGCGGAAGGCCTCATGCCGAGACTGATCATGACCTCATTGGCCCGAGCACCTAGGTGGGGCGTGGCCGCACCACATGATGCTCACTGCGCATCCCGTCGCACCTTCTTTCTCATCGCACTCTTTTATAGGGATGTTCTCATTATTTTTTATGCCAAGAGAGTATAGAGCCGAGAGAAACTATGTTTTCTTGGCTCCACCCACCCATTAGAAATAGGAGTGGACATTCGGTTAGACTAAACCAATTAGTTCAGTTTCTCATTTTTTTTTAAAAAAAACAGTTACCAAAAGATAGGAACCGATCAATTACTTGCAAAAGTTAATTTTGGGTAGTTTAGTTTGGTTTTGGTTACATCCAAACTACCCGATGATTATCGGTAGCCATTTTACACATCTGGAAACATCATTAGGTCACAAATCATACATAGAAAATAAACAAAAATACTTTGGGACTTATAGGCAATACTTACAACCAATGGATCATAATCAACACAAATCAATAGAAATCATAACACAAATCAAAAGCGCAACTCTCCGACCACCCTCCGCATCCTGAGCTCCATGCTCATGCTCCTTAGCCTCGCCACCTAGCGACCTCTATTAAAATGGGTTAGGGTTGGAACAACATATACTTGGGCTTGACTCTGGTGTACGAGTACTATGCATGCGCTTGCAATAAGGTTGGTGTTGATGTCTCTCAGTGTATAGATACGGTGGAGTTGCTGCTATCAGAGTTGGAGGGAGGAAGAATAGAAGTTCAAGCGGTGGTGGCTTGGGTACCCACGGTGCTGTAGAATCATGGACCCTTGTGTTTAGGCGATTAACGACAATACTAGATCACTATGACTAACGTGTGATTTGCAGAGGCAAAGTTGTTTATGTTAGGTCATTAGTGATGCAATTTGAATGGGCTTAATGGATATTCATGCCCTCAAGATGGAAATCGTTTCGGTTGCAAAGGATGGTGATACAAGTAGAAGACTAGGTTAGTTCTTAGTGCCATAAGGATGAGAAGGGCGCTAAGTATAGCTAGGGCTTTTGTTTTTCCTTTGATCGTACTATAAAGGGGGGTATGAGGTTAGTAGCTTGACCTAGGAGAGTTTAGGAAAGTGGGTATATGCACACTTGTCACAACTAGTCCTAGAGACCTTGCTTTCAACCCTTGGTAAACCCTAGAAATGGTAGGAGAAAAATCCCTTGAGAAACCTCAGCGAAAACAGTTGATATAGAGGGAGAAAGAGGCTCCGGACCACTCTGCTAAGTGGGCGTCGGACCAAGGAGAGTGGTCCGACGGTCCCTAACTTAGGCAGAATTCTCAGCTCGAGGAGCTCCGGACCACTTGTCTGGAAAGCGTCGGACCATAGGAGAGTGGTCCGGTGACTTGGTTTAGAGTCAGAGAAGGCTCCGGACTAGTCCGACGGTTAGTCCGACGGCTAGTCCGACGCCTCAAGACAGGAGGTTGAGTTCATGCAGAGAGCTCCCTGGCTCCGGACCAGAGCGTCGGACCAGGGCACCGGACCAAGGAGAGTGGTCCGGTGGTTCGTAAAAGAGAGAAAGTTTTTCACTCAGAGAGCACCGAGGCTCCGGACCAGTGCGTCGGACCAGTGCGTCAGACCAAGCAGAGTAGTCCGACGGTGCCTGAGTTTGAATCCAGAGTGAGCTCCGGACCAGTGTGCATGGTCCGGTGGTATGAGCTCCGGACTAGTCCGGTGGCTTCGCAGAGAGAAGAAAAAGTAAAAAACGGCTAGTTTTGGAGGTGGAGACTATTTATAGTTGCCCCCTTCGTCCTTAGAGGGACTCTTGGCCATTGTTTCAGCTGGTGACACCTTGAGAAATCTTTTGGAGAGTCAAGAGGCTAGTGAGGGAGAGATTAGAGAGAGTTCATCTTGTTCTTCCCTCCTAGAGTGATTAGGAGTGACTTGTGTGCATCCATCCACCTTCCTAGCCTTGAGTTGGTCAAGTGAAGGTCTTGTGCTTGTTACTCTTGGTGTTCGACAGCACCTAGACGGTTTGGTGGTGTTCGGAGGAAGTGATCGCCGGGAGATTGTTGGCGGCTCTTCTCCAAGCTCTTGTGATCGGTTGTGGGCGATTCACCGAGCCGGAGTGGCGAAGAATCAGCCCGTAGAGAGCACTCTACTCTTGCGCGGGTAGCGATACCTTGCGAGGTGCTCCAACGAGGACTAGGCGGGTGTGTCGACACCTCGATACCTCGGGAAAAAATCGCTGCGTCACTGAGAATTTCTTTTTCCCTAGCTCTTTACATTTCCGCATTACTTTCTGTCTTGTTTTTATATTACCTACTAGAATTGCTTAGGTTGTCTTTAATTCCCATGAACTGCTACCGCTTTCTAGCTAGGATACACAAATCATAGGCACTAGGGGGTGATTGGCATTTGATAGGTTTTAATATTTGCTTTAGAAATTTAAAACTAGTCTAATTCACCCCCCCCCCTCTTAGGCATCTTGATCCTTTCAGGTGCCCAGGAGGTTTATGGTTTTGTGGATATGTGCTGCGGTCACCCATTGGAGTAAGAGAGAGGGAGGAGGACATGAGAACGAGAGGGTTAAAGGAGAACATTAGAGCAAAAAGAGGGTAAGAGGAATCAAAGCACAACAATTTGGGCATGCGCCTGGCGAATTATGGCTGGGTTGATGAGGAATGAGACAAAAGTGGGTGCTGGCTAGACTGAAAGGGTGAGTGACAATCACGGAATTCAAAACCGTTCGGTTACCACGGTAACCGCTCGGTAACCGACGTACCGGTCGGGACCGGTTCGGTTTCGGTACCGGTTTAAATTCAAATTTCAAATTTGAATTTTTTTTAAAAAAATTCTGAAAAAATTCCTAAAAATAGTTCACGATTTATAGAGTCCAATGGTGTAAAAATTTTTCAAATTGGAGTTCGTTTGCTATTTTTTTGGACGTGTTTAAGTTTGAAAAAAAAGAAAAAAGAAAAAAACCGTGAGGCCCGTTAAGGGCCCATGCGGCCCATTGTCTCCTGCCGCCTCCTATTTAAGCCGCTGTCGGCCGGGGGGGCTGTCTCCGCGCCCCGAACCCTATCCGCGCCCACCCCCTCCTCTTCCGCCCCCGCGCCGCCCGCAGCCGACCGCGACCCTCGGTAACCGACCGGACGGCGGCGGTTACCGAGATATTTGGTCGGTAACCGACCAGCTCGCCACGCGCCCTCCCCCCCGGCGGTTACCGACCGGACGCGGTGGTTACCGACCCACCGGAACGGTTACCGAGCGGGTCGTTCGGTAAGTCTTTTTTTTGTTTTTTTTCATTTCTTTGCATTTGTAGTTGCTTTAGTTGTAGGATTTAGTTCTAATATGTAGTATTGATGGAGTATATGATATAGAAAATATTTATTGTAATATTTAGGTAGGATTTGACTTAGGGTTTAGGTAGGAGTTAGGTTTATTTGGTTTAGGATTTAGGATTTGCGGTAGGATTTGCTTTAGGATGTATGTAGGATTTAGGATTTAGGATTTTATTGATATAGGATTTAGGATTTAGTACGGGTCCATATTGACACATGATGTAATTCCCATGAAATATGTTAAGGTAAACAAAAGGTGCATCCTTGGAAACTATTTTTTATAATAAATATAGTACTCGCTCCGTCCTAAAGATGATATTATTCTTAAATAGTGCTGAATCAAATAGTCTTAGATTTAGCTGAGTTTATATACTAAGATTTTAGTATTTAGTATAGTAAATAAGTAACATTAGATTCTTTATAAAATATATTTGTTGTATTGCTATATATTTGCGGTATGATTTGATGCATGTGTTGGATTTTTTTGTGTTGTCCATTTGTGCAGGAAGATGCCGAGAGACCGCAGAGCCGTGGTATGGGAGCATGGAGAGAATCTTGCTCCCGGTTGGAAATGCAACTACTGTCTTAAACAAAAAGCCGGGGGTGGAGCTTCCCGGTTCAAGCAGCATTTGGCTGCGCGCGGGACGGAGGTGATCCACTGCACCAAGGTGCCCAGAGAAGTCCGGGAGTACTTTCAGCAGGAGATCGACAGAACTAGGCAGACAGCTAGTGACCGCACTCGTCAGAGGGTTGCACGAGAGGCTGCTGCAGCGGAGGGCAACCACCCCCTTAGCGATGACGAGTACGAGGCTCGGTTGCGGGAAGCCCTGAATCAGTCCAGAGCAGAATATGAGTACCAGGAGGGGGTGCAGCGGAGAGGAGGCGCTTACGAGCGTGGAGGTGGCAGTGGTAGTGGTACTGCTTCGCAGGGGGGCAATCCTTTGCAGAGGATGTTTCGGAGGTCTAGTTCACAGAGGCAGACCCCTGCGGTGGTGGAGGACTACAACTTGGCAGCGGGTACGAGAGGGGGACTCCAGCAGACCCGGATTTCTACAACATGTTAGTGCAGGAATGGGAGACCACAGCTCATTGGACGGGTCAATCATGGATAGAGTACAAGGCCGGGCTACAGTCGCGCGGTATCGCTCTAATGTCCACCGCGGAGTATGAGGAGGGGTGCCGAAACGGGATCTTCCCTTATATGCGACGCCAGTGAGTAATGACCATGATGTTCGCATGTCTACGGCACGAGGTATTTCCATGGACGATTTGTTCTTGTTGCAACGGTGAACTACGTTATTTCCGTTGTGAATTTGTGGCTAGTGCATCACTATGATATTATTGTGGGGTTGGTCATTTGTATCACACTATTTTATATGAATTGTGTGTTCTATTTACATCATTATGCACAAAGGTCATGCAAAAAAAATTGATTTTTTCAAGCAAAAAAAAATAAAAAGACGCCCAGCGGTTTGGACCGGTTACCGTTCAAACCGGTCGGTAACCGGCCGGTTACCGGTCCAAAACCGTTTGCACTGCGCCGTTTGAATTCAAAATGCGAACCGTTCGGTTTGGACCGGTAACCGGTCAAACCAGTCGGTAACCGCCCGACCGGCCCCCGGCGGTTACCGGTTCCGAAACGGTAAGGTTAACCCTGGTGATAATTGATTGGACCTTTTTGGTTATTGGGCCTATATGTGTATATCTATTTGTTAGGTTATTTCGGTTAACCTTGAGACTATCCAGAATTACTTTAGTTAGTAAGAAATGATGATTGAATTAGTGGCTGGTTTTTTGGTTTTCGATATTTCAGTTTTGGTCTTGATTATTTCAGCTAGGTTTTCAATTGTCGAATAATTGTGATCGCCTTTAATTAAGAAAATGGCTCTAGCTCCTCCTGGTTTCTTTGCCAAAGTTGTTTCTTGGATGGTTGTTTGGAAAGGTTTGGGCCGAAGCTGCTCGAAAAGGTGTGCCAAATGAGCTATTAGTTTTAGAAATAAAAGAATATAAAAAAAATTCTAGAGTGGAGTATTTAAAACTCACAAAAGACTACAATTTTAGTAATACTATGGTTTTAACAAATATAAAGTTTGTTAAATCCAAACACTTTGTGGCACTCTAAAACCAAAGGTTTTTACAAGACTATGATATTATTATAAAACTTCAAGCCAAGGAACAGTTATACAAATAATTTGTTTTGAAAATTTATCCAATTTTTTTCTGGAAAAGATACACACTTATAATTCCTAAAATCTCATTTCACCTTAGAAAATACTTTTTAGCTTGAAAAATACGAAATTGTTTTTTTTCTTTCATGAAATGATGTTCTATCTTTTGGTGCATAGTTTAGGTGGTAGCCGGTAGGGATATATCCTACTTGTTATGTCACACAAGTAGCGGTACAATTCACTGGATCCATAAATCTTTTGTAGTCCTCCAATGCATGATGCAATTTACAAACCTCACCCTTCATTGTTTACATACATACAAGAAGTAAAAAAAATACTAACTAATGTGTACAAGACTACACGCTCTGTTTCATCAACACCGACGCATTAATCTTCTCAACGTCTTCAATCATGGCGCCAGTCGACTTGGCAGCAGGTGTAATAACCGACAGCTCACTGTCTCTACCAGTGGTGTCTCTGCTGCTCTGGTAAGTACCGCTCCACAGACCCGAGCTAGTTGAGCTACTGCTGCTTTCCATGACGTAATGGAAGGGGTTCACGGGCGGGACAATGGCCATCTCCCCCTCCAGCATCCGCACCACGCTGCTCATCGTCGGCCGCGCCGACGGCTGAAACTGCACGCACCACAACGCCACCTTGCACATCATCTCCGCCTTCTCCCTGTCCTCCTCTCCGACGATCCCGTCGCAGGACACGACGCTGTCGATCTCTCCCTGTTCGTACTTCTCCCACACCCACCTCGGGAACCACTCCTTGCTCTCGCCATGGCCGGGGTCGTAGTTCCGGCGCCGCCCCAGGATCTCGAACAGGACCATCCCGAAGCTGTACACGTCGCACTTCTCTGACGCCGGCAGCGCCATCCACAGCTCCGGCGCCGCGTACCCGGGCGTCCCGCGGCCGCCGCCGGTGAGCGACATGTGCGTGTTCTCGCGCTCGCCCAGCCGTGCCAGCCCGAAGTCCGCCACCTTCGGGGTGTAGTCGGCGGTGAGGAGGATGTTGGCTGGCTTGATGTCGTAGTGCACGATCCGCTGCTGGCACTCCTCGTGGAGGTACCTGATCCCCTTCGCCGTGCCGACGGCGATGCCGTGCAGCGTGCCCCACTCCAGCCTCGTCGTCGTGCTGCCCTCGTCGCCGTAAAGGTACTTCTCGAGCGAGCCGTTCTCCAAGAACTCGTACACGAGCGCCTTGGTGTTGGCGTCGAAGCAGAAGCCGTAGAGGCGGACGAGGTGCACGTGGTACGTCCGGCCAATGGTGCCGATCTCCGCCATGAACGCCTCCTGCACCTTCTTGTTCATGGACACCTTTAAAACCTTGGCGGCCACCAGCAGGCCGTTCGGCAGCTCGCCCTTGTAGACCACGCCGTAGCCGCCGGATCCCAACTCCGACGAGTAGTTCCGGGTGCAGGCCGCCAGCTGCTCGGAGCTGAAACGCATCGGCTTCTCGTTGAGGATCTCGTTGAGAAACTTCTCCACGGGGCCGATCTCGATCACCACGTCTTCCAGGACGTCGCAGGCCTGTGCCTGGCGGTGCTTTCTCTCGAGCTCCTCCATGACTTTCTTGACGATTTTCTTCTTCATCTTCTTCCTCACGCCGCGGCATCTTTTGATGAGGGCGATCATTACTACTACTGTCACAGTTGCCGCGACTGAAGATGCTGAAGAACAACGAAATGAACATATCAGCCAATTAGCAGTCTATTAGTTAGGAAATAAGAAGAAGAAGAAGATGCACTCGGTGCCAGATCGATGTATCGTCGTACTGATTGCAACTGCCGCATTCCCCATGTCGATCCGCGACGCTTCCGAGCCGTAAGCTTGTGTAGACTTAGAGTCTGCATCATGGCATGCGTCACATAAGCAGGTTAGGTGAATGAACTATACTACAGTCGATCAGAACCAAAGTAATGAGCTTACAATCCCAAGTTCCCAACAAGTAAAAAATCTAGTTTTTTCTGAACGAAGTCTCTGAATGGAGGACGAATCAAAACCGGCTGGGAGCTCCAGAGGAACCATCTAATCTCTGAAGAAGATTTAGTTTTCTGAACAAAATTTCTGAATGGATAAGAGTTTCTGATCATTCAATCAATCTAAAGAAGGAAAGAGCACAAGCATATGACTGCATTAGGCTACTGCTATCTACTGACTGAATTAACAGGCCGGCGAACCCCCAAATACCCCGACCGCCAGGAAGAGCTTCAAAACAGAGGAAACTAACTAGAGGAAGAAGGAAAGCTAACCTGTGACTCCTGTGTGGATAGCCTCTCCGTGTTCGGCCTTTGCTCGCTGGCGACCAACTGCTGCCCGCAGGAGCAAGGCTAAATTATGATAGACTGGTGACTGGTGAGTTGGTGACTGGTGATTCGTTGAAGGAGATTAGGAGAAGGATGACCTGTGCAGCTACGACTTATGAAAGGCTCAGGGCAGGCACGCGCGGGCAGCCATTGCTGACTAACGTTTGACTACGCGATTGGGTCCGTTGCAGACTGGAGTATCTGAGAGCCTTCTTGTTCTCTGCTGACACTGACAGCGGCAAGCGCGAATCCTCGGAATCTTCTTCCCTTCCGTCACCATCGACAGAAACTCAGAAAGAGTGCAAAGACGCATCTCTTCTCTTCTGGATTGGGCCGTGGGGCCGAACATTCTGTACGTGGGCCTCCAGACGCATGGAACAAAGGAACCACGAAGCCAGTTCGTAGCCCACGTAGGTCCATGTACGAATTCAGTTTGTTGTCCGAGGAGTGTGGGCACGCTTGGCCCAGATGCTATGAATGAATTGAGAAAAAAATTTATTTTTCCTCCCTCAACTTTTACGAAAGTTTAATTTTCCAACCTAAACTTCAAAACGGATAAAATAAAACACATTCTTCATCTTTTAAAATTGTGTATTTTACCTCTGTGCTTCTTTACGAGCGATTTTGAAGGTGATTTTTTTTCTTTTTTATCTATTTTGGTTAAATCTTAAAAAAAAATATTGTAAATCACAGAAAAATCATAAAATAAAAAATCTAATTTTGATAGACCCCATGAATAAAAATCTACAAAGAGAATATATAATATGATATACTTTAGTATAAAGTTTTGTTATAGATTTTCAGTAATACAGGGAGATATTTTACCTTGTTTTGGTGTTGAGGGAGGAAAAAACTGACTTCCGAAAAAATTGAGGGAGAGAAAATAGTCCATTTTCATGAATCAACGAAACGTGTCCCTCACCCGGCCGCGAAAGCGAAAAATATGTTTGTGTCTCTATATCCAATCTCTCTCTCTTGTGGCCCGCAAAGAGCTATGCTTTCCGATGGTGCCATTGCCACGGCAGCAGTATATTCTTTCTGAGCTACGCAAGGACATTGTCTACATCACGCGGCGTTGTGTAGTCCATCGTCTGGAGGGAAAAGCGGTGGGGACTAGGGACTACTACACGGCACAATGTAGTGTGTGTCCATACATGTTGTTTTCAATAAAAAGATTTAAAAAGAAAAGGAAAATAGTTTCCCTAGGTTCGCAACGATGGAGCCATACTTTTCTATGGCACATGCATGTCGTTGAGTTTTAATTTCGGGCTGGTTTGCCTTCTGTTCCTGTTCAACAAAAACCATGACATGCTGTGTTAAAAAATACACATTTCCTATGCTACATACGCCTGAAAATAAAGATGAACTAGCAGGATGGGAAAATGTATTCAGTCCTAAGGATGAGCATGAGTACTAATAGTTGGATTTAAATTAGATGGATGATGATCGTTGCCTAAAAAGAATACAAAATCAGACGCATGTGATTTAGCAAGTCTCTAAAAAATATCATGACAAGTTAAAACTTATGCTTCTTAAAATCAAGACTTACCAAAATTATATGAAAAAAAAACATAGATGTGCATTTGGTTGAGTGCAGTGGCGGAGCCACCGCCCGGGCACCCGGGGCGGCAGGCAGGGCTCCTCACCGAAGTAAAAAAGGAATTTCTTTTATATTTAAGTAGAGTTTTATAATTTTATAGCTAAATATTTCTGTATAATGAGAATCGTCCAGGTTGCTAAAAGCTTCTGGTTCCCAGGAGTGTGGGCACGCTTGGCCATGTAGGTCCATGTACGAATTTAGTCTGTTGTCCGAGGAGTGTGGGCATGCTTGGCCCATATTGCTATTAATGAAAACTTTCGTGAAAGTCTACTTTACGTCCCTCAACTCTAAGATCAGGCAAAACACATTATTTAATTTCTAAAACCGTTCATATTATGTCATTGAGCAGTTTTGAAGGGTGGTTTTGTCTTTTTCTTTTTTATTTATTTCATCCGAATCTTTGAAAAATCATGAAATGAGAAATTTGTTTTTGTTGGACTCTACATGATTAAATCTACATAGTGAATATATAATATGTCATAGTTTAGTATAAAGTTTTTGTTTTTTTGGCTGAATCTTTTTAAAATCATAGTAAATCATAAAAAAATTATAAAATAGAAAATCTAATTTTATTGGACTTCACATGAATAGATCTATACAGTGAACAAATAATAGGATAAAAAGAAAAGAAAACTACTATCACCGTAGTAAAACTGCCGGCCAAAACCGCTTAATAATGGCGTAATATGAATGTTTTAAAATTTTGAGAAATGTGTTTTATTCTGTTTTAGAGTTGAGTGACGTAAAGTAAAGTAAACTCACGCCAAGTTAAGGGACGTAAAGTGGATTTTTTTCTTCTAACAAATGAATCAGCAAAACGTGTCTTCTACCCGCTGCCCCCGCCGCGGAAAGGAAAAGGAATATCTTTGTGTGCCGCAAAGAGCTGTGGTTTCCGATGGTGACATGCCATTGCATAGCAGTAGCAGCAGCAGTATATTCTTTTCGAGTTACGCATGACCATTGTCTACATCATGCTGCGTCGTTTGGTCCATCGTCAAAAGCGGTGGGGACAATGTAATGTGCGTCCATACATGTTGTTTTCAAATAACAAAAAAAGATAAAAGAAAGAAAATAGTATTCCCTAGGTTTGCAACGATGGAGCCATACTTTTGGATCGAGATTTCTGGCTGGCTTCCTTCCTTGTTCGGGAACCAAAATCATGACAGTTGTATAAAAAAAAACCATGACAAGTTAAAACTTAGGCTTCTTAAAATCATGGGTACCAAAATTATATGATAAAAAAATAGATGTGTATTTGGTTAAGTGTCGTAATAAAAATAGTAAAATTCAAATTTTCTCTCTTATGTAATTTATATAAGTTTCTAGATACTGTCAAAACTTTGATCATAAACAGTGATTGATGTGTTGATTCTTTGGTAGTGAACTAATTGATAAGTTTTGGCTTACCATAATTTTGTTGGACAAGAATTGGAAGCCAACAGAATAGGTTTTTGTAGACACTTCCTTACCATACTTGCCCCCGCCTAAGTTGAACTTTTTTTATTATTATTTTTGAAACGCGACGGACTCTACGTTGGCTGGTTTGGTTCTCTCGCCCAGCGGCCCAGGCATCGATCTGATGCCCCAGGCGAACGAAATCAAACGCCTGGGACCTAATCCAAACAGATAGTAATATGTACTCCCTCCGTTTCAATTTATAATTTATTTGATTTTTTTAACCTCAACTTTAATTATTCATCTTATTAAAAAAAATTGTGCAAACATAGTCAAATTTAAATAATTTATGTAGGTTATTTATTAAATAAGTAAGTCATACTAAAAAATAATATTTTGTAAAAAATTTAAATAAGACGAGTGGTCAAACTTAGGGTTGAAAAAGTCAAATAATTTGAAACGGATTAAGTACTATTCAACGAACGAGGAAGCTTATCACCGAAGAAAAATGCACCGACCCTTATCCAAGCAATTACGTACCTCAATTCTTATCCATCCAAAGAAAAACCATACGAATTCATGCCTATAAATACACATCCTCCGATTCTTCGTTGCAACTGCGTGGGAATACCCCCGAGCAAGTGCATTTAGAATAGTACTACTAGCACAACCACCAGAAGACTTTGACCAAGTGAGCCAATCAGAGCCGAGCCTGCCTTCTTATTTGTCCTTCCACCTCCCCCGTCTCCATCACGCACTTCCCCCCACCATCATCACCAGCAGGTAGGAGGAAGAGCCCATCATTACCAGCAAGTAGGAGGAGCTAGCCATGGTGCGGGCGAGTCTTCTCGCCGTGCGCGAGGCGCTAGCGGTCGGCGGTGCGGCAGCGGCCACGCATCACGACGCGCTCGGTCCCGTGGCGATCGTGGCCATCGCGGTGGCGGCGACGGTGGCCGTGGCGGCCATCGCGGCGTTCGGGTGCGCGCAGGGCGCCAGGAAGCCGCGCCGGCAGGACAACAACAACGCCTACTACTACGGCCAGGGCTACCCGCCGCCGCCGCCCGCGGGCGCGTACGGCTACCCGGCGCAGCAGCCGCCGCCGCCCGGGTACGGGTACGCGTACCCGCCGCAGCAGGGCGCCGGTGGGAAGCCCGGACGCAGCGGGCTCGGCTCGGGAGCCGCGGGGCTCGCCGTCGGCGCGGTCGGAGGGCTGGCCGCTGGGGCCATCATCGGCTCGGCGCTTGACTCCGGCGGCGGTGGTTGCGGTGGAGGCGGCTGCGGTGGTTGTGGCGGGGGCTGCGGTGGTTGACCGGCCTCTTTCTTGTTTTGAATTCTGTTTTACATCTGCCATGTGATTCGCGTGCCGCCATGGCACTATGACCTTGTGTTCACGGGGTTTTTATATGCTGTGATGTGATGTGATGAAAAAAAAACATGTTATGATTCGATGGGAATTCGTGATGTCGGATAAGATGTTTTTGGCAAACCACTAATCATCCAAATGTTCTCGCGTAGTACAAGCATGTACATACTCGCGTATTATGATGATAACAATGCACCGAATCCTCATCATGCCATCATTAATTAATTATTATATTGGTTGGTCCAATCTGAGTAAGTTCTTTTTTTTTGTTTCCATGAATATTATTACGTTATAGTTTATATTGTGTTTTTGTGTTTTGAAATATAAATGATGAATGAAACATCTTCACTCATATTATTTCATCGTTTCCGCCGTGTTCTTTTCCAACTAAAACATATTCTAAACAAAAAATAAATCAAGAACTCCATCTATTTTTATTTATTTATTGACCCTTTAACCACAGCGGTTAACAGAAATTGGCCATTTAGTGTAATATCATGTTTTTTGCCTTTCAATGTACTCCCATATTCCCTGAATCCCTCTACCGCTAGATCTAGCTCGCGTCTCCAGCTCTGTGATGTTTTCCTTCGATTGCCCTTTGGCTCGTCCCTCGACACACTTAGCTCTATTGCTCCACCTCTCGGCTCCCACTCTGTATGTCCTAGGTTTGGCTCGCTTCTCTCCCTCTCTCTCTCTCAATTGGTCTAGGGGCAACTTCGATGATAAGTCTAGAGAGGAGGGGCAACTTCGGTGGCTCGTTCCGTCTCTGTCCCAACTCTCAAATATCGCCCAATCCCCAGACACTCGATTGCTTTAGAGGCAACTTCGATGAGAGCAAGTTTAATAATCTCGCCCACAGCGGGCTGCAAGCGAACTGTATTCAACTGCAGCTGGACTACTATACTAGGCAGGCGGTAAAGCGGGCTGCAAGCCAGCCGTACGCTCAGCAAAAGGATGGACGTGATTGGTAGAGAGACAAGCACAAGCAACTTTTTCTTGTTTCCTGCGCTTGCAGCCGGCGGTGAGCTAACCGTCCGCTTTCTTCTCTCTCCTCAATTCTATCGTACGCGTACCCGTACCCGGGCGGTGAGCTAACCGTCCGCTTTCTTGTTTACCTATATTTAATACTTAATGTATGTGTCGAAAGATTCGATGTAACAGAAAATCTTGTAAAGTTTTAAAATTTTGACGCGATCTAAACAAGTTTTGACAGTATTAGTACTAAAATTTCATGACACAATATGACAATAACTCGTGCAAAATAATGTTATAGCAGACATACCAAGCTACACTTACATCCTTCGAACCAATTAAAATCATGTCAATAGCATCACAATATGATAGAAACTCGAGAAGGAGCTCTATTCTGAATGTGATGGTAGTGAAGCAACTGAGGGTGGTCCGGTCCTCCTCGATGATGTCACTGCAGAAGGTATCCCTACGGAGGATGTTGGTTTAGGGCGCGTTTAGATCCAAAAAAAATTTGGCTTTTGGCTACTATAGCACTTTCGTTGTTATTTGGTAAAAATTGTCCAATTATGGACTAATTAGGTTCGAAAGTTTCGTCTCGCAATTTCTCGATCAACTGTGTAATTAGTTTTTTTTTCGTCTACGTTTAGTACTCCATGCATGTGCCGCAAGATTCGATGTGACGGAGAATCTTGAATTTTTTTTGTTTTTGGGTTCCATCTAAACGGGGCCTTAGCTAGTGCTCCTCGTCCTCAACGCGGCATCGCTCTTCAGATCGACAGTTGTAGGACGACTCGACTCCTCCGGGCAGTCGGCGGCGTAGCGCAGCGGAGATTGGTCCAGCAGTTGGCGTGACGTGTGGGAGACCGGCGCGGCTTGCGCAGTGGTGCGCCGGTCGTCAGGCAGTGCAGTGCGCGGGACACCAGCGCAATGCTCGCGTAGATGAGCTGCCGCTCCTGCTCCCTCCCATTTTCATGGGAAAAAGGTAAAAGATAGGCTGAAAATTTGTGAAAGCCATCAGATTCAATTTGAACGGTCGATAGAGTGCCGAAAGTTACGCCGAATCTAAGTCCAGTTATTTGCGGGGGAGAAGCCCGATGTTCTTTCATTATAAAAAAAAATATTGAATGTATTTGGTTGTAGTACTTCAATAAGTGGATTTTAGTACAATCAAACGAAGTGTAAGAAAATAAACAATCCCGTGTACATTTTAGAACAGAATATTCCTGTCATAGTCACCGCTTTTATCTCTCAGATTCATTGACTTTTTGAGTGTTTGAACCTGCCATAGGCACCACTACTCTCTCTCTAGGATTCATTGACTTTTTGAGTGTTTGACTTTGCCGGCTCCGCGAGAGTACCGGACGTCTGGACCACTGTAAAGCTGGTGCTAGCCTGGCACGGAAGTGTCAAAACAGATGGTGGTCAATCATTTGTAGTTGTACTCTTGTAGGTTTATAGTAATATCTACGACTAAAACATATTAAGACTCTCTCAAAAAAAAAGACAAACATATTAACTGAAATTGGATGCGGACTTGCATTATACTACTGACAAAATTTTGTCACTGTCCATCTGTCCCTGAAGTTATCACTTATGCTGTTTTTTGTCCGAATGATCTAAAACATCACAATGGATGCAGACTTGCAGTGGCTGGAAGCAAATCTAGTAAAATCTGGTCGTGCTCCAACTCCCCCCATCGCTGCTGCTGCTTACTCGAAAATAGTTTGTTGAGGCTTATATATGTATAAATATATACTAACAGAAGTTGCTGATTCGCAGGTGGTCTCCAACTAACCATACTCAGAATCGGAATCGCAGGTGGTCTCAACGCATCCGAGCAGCAAGTGATCCAAAGGGCGCAAGTGTCGTGACCCTTCAGCCCGCGCTTCTTGCCTCTCGCGGCTATCCAGCAACTAACGCCCATGTCCCCTTTATTTACATTTTATTATACTTTATTAACAGTTTTATTATAGACAGCTTTTTAAAACCACTCACCAAACAGGCATGGGGAGCTCCATTTGCCATTAACAGCGACAAGTCAATAATTATATATAGAAAAATAATGTGATGTTAACTATGAACAGCAGTCGGCCTTCATCCAGAAGCACTGGGCACTGCGGCAGCTCAGGCACGGCGACCAGCAGCCGTGGTCGCCGCAGCGCGACCTGCCGGAGAAGTCCGTGGCCATGCTCAAAGCCTGCATCTTTCAGAACTTTCTCCGCCCGTAAGTCTGTCTCACATTCAAAGAAATCTTTAGGCTTTCAGAATCTCTTTCCACATGCAAATGGTACATAACCTCGTACCATGCGAAACTAATTAATCCATATCCCGAAAGACAACGAGATACGAGCGGCAGGAGCCAGGTACAGTTGCATGGCCAGCAGCACAACCAACAGAATTATAGAAATAATGTGATTTTAACTCCAAATTATTTGAACTTCAATTTTGTTGACAAACAAGAGAAGCCTTTCATGTTAAAGGACCAGACATACATAAGAAAGCAAAATGGCTGGACAGGAAGACATGTCTACGAAGTTTTATGAGACAGCAACCCTGAAAGGAACCCCAGAACCCGTGTGCGCGCAGACGTGACTCGATCCAAATTCCTCTTCCTGCGATACATAAATATTGTGTCAAAAATGGTCTAGATGGATGATTATGTTCAAATTAAACTTGCTTCAGTTTGCAAGAGAAGGATAGCATGCAAAGCTATGCTTTGTAAAGTAGTGCTATATTTACAAGAAACAATTGCCAAGAACAGACAGACAGTGAAGGTAATAATTAGTATACTTCACCTTCCAAAGGAGACCTTAATAAGTTTAGTTTCACTACAAATATACGGTATTCATTTTTTTTAGTGTGTGTGTGTGTGTGGGGGGGGGGGGGGGGGTGGGTTTCACATATTCCAAACGAGGCCTGATTAAACTGATGAACAGTTGCATAGATGCATCAATAAAAGACACCTAAAGTAATAGGTAGATAAAAGCAGCAGCAATATAATATTACCTTGAGATATGGAGGAACTTGGAGAACTCACAGGAGAGGAAGGACTTGGGACAGCCGGACCTTCTTCGCATCAACTCAGCGAACTCAATTCCAATGTCCCCCATCCCATTGATATATAAACGTGACTCTGCAATCATAGTGTTCATGTCAATGGTGACCAGTGTTCATGTCAATGGTGACCACCGACATCTTCTTCATCACAAAGATGGACTCGTGGACAACAAGGGAGTGAACTATGTGTGGCCTGTCGATGTTGACATGAGGGAACATAAGAACGTTGCGTGGGAGGTTCTCAGGGGGTTGATAGACCAGAGCTCCTCGGAGGTGACCGTGTGGTCCTTGTTGTAGTCCCTGCTCCACACCATGGTAGCTGTATCTAACAGGAAGGTGTGGCAAGTGATGGTGAAGCTAGCATCGTCAGTTTTGAGTGGCCCATAGCGCTTGTCATCATGACAGATGACTCTGACGATCTTGAGAGCATGACCAGAATCAATGGCAGACGCACCGCGGTAGAACCAGCAGGATGCAATGATGGGATCTTTAGCAAGAGAGAACTCGTCCACAGGGAAGCCGGTGAAGGAGAGTGTAAGGGGATCTTGGAACAACTTATAGGAGACGATGCCACGGTGGTAGTCGATCCAGCAAAGACAGTTGTGGGCAGGGATGACTCTGTCGGTCTGCCAACTGAAATCTGTGCAGGTAAGATCTGACTCGTTACTGCTGCTGACTGCTAAGCGGACAGAGTTCCATAATCCAACAGCATCAGACTCACATGATGATGATGAGTGCCAAAAAAACATCAGCATAAACCTTAGTATTGACAAGGGGGTCATCAGGGTAGAAAAAATTGACTTCTGCTACAGCAAAACCTCGTTCTCCTTCGCCTCGGCTCAATAAGCCCATGGATGCGAGGGTCATCACGTGCCGGTACTCCACCCGAGGAGTAGGAGGACGACGATGACGACGGCGGGGACGGGCATGCTCCTTTATGTCCGGTAAGGTACAAGTGGGGAGTCTTATGAGCGAGGAAGAAGAAAGGCTGTCAGCATCGGAGGCGTCGAAGATGAAGAAGTCCTGGAATAATTCTCCAGTAGTGTGAGTGTCCTGCATACCGACGCGAAACAGAGCGAGATGGTGGTGGGTAGCTAGGATGGCTAAGGGTGTCTGTTCCGAGGGAGGTGGAAAGCCCGGCAACTGCGCGTACAGCCGGGAGATCCCCGGGGCATCGACGAGCTTGAAGGCGACGCGGAAGCGAGCGTGCCACGAGGTGGTACCGGACGCCCTGATGGGTGCCTTGCTTTCGTCCGGGAAAGACTCTTCATCGTCAATGCGGAAGACGAAGCGCTCCAGCATCACCCAGTTGGGGAAGTTAGCGGCGGCGGACATGACGATCCGGATGCGGCGGCGGCAAGAGGAGGCGTGCGACGGCGGGGCGATCCGGGTGCGACGGTTTCCAGAGACAGAACAGATTGCTATTCAAATTTATATAGGATTTCATTAGCGGGAGCCGGGAAGGATTAGAGCTATTCGAATGTGTCTCGGCTCGGGTACAAGAATATATGCGCTGTGGGCCATTGGGATCTTAGATGAAAGCTTCTTAAAAAAAGAAGTAGTCCACTTTCCTGCAGCGAGTTTTACAAAAGTCCGTTTTTTGTTCTAAACCGAGCAAACCACCTTCTTGAACTGATACGATGCATTTTAACTTCCAGACTCGATTATAAGCAGTTTTAACCAGTTTTAAAGACGATTTTATTTTTATTTATTTTTTAAAAAAATCATAATAAGTCATATAAAATTCGTAAAATGAAAATTCTAATTTTATTGTACTCTACCCGAGTAGATTTATGTACATTTTTACAGTGAACATATAATATGATATGTTTTAATACAAAGTTTTTATTGTAGATTTAAATAATTTTTTCTATAAATAATTAGCCATTACTGTAGTTTCTATGATCCGACTATAGTGAAATCTTTATGGTGGCCTTCATATTATATGCTTGAATTGTAGTAAAAATTTCATATTCATTAAATCATATACTCCCTCCGTATCGGAAATAGAAGACGTTTTAGACAAGGTTTGAGTCAAACATTGGAAATATAAATCATCTATAACTTTTAAATTATTGAGTTTGCAAATGTAAAAAATATATGAATAGATTTGTCTTGAAAAATATTTTCATAAAAGTATACATATATCACTTTTTCATAAATATTTTTATAGAAACAAAGGGTCAAAGTTGTGTTTTGGAGACCGTGTCGCTATCCTAAACGTCTTCTATTTCCGATACGGAGGGAGTATAACTTAATTATATATTTATCTAGGGTTAAATCTAAATAAATCAATAAGTAAGTTATACATGATCCAATGAGTATGAAAATTTTACTACAGCTCAAACATACAATATTTAGACCATCATAAAAAAAATCGTCTCAATTGGACCATGGAAAATGCACTTATAAGCTATTCCAATTAATTACATAAAAAATATATCTAAATCTACAATAAAAACTTTGTATTAAAGCATAATATATTATATGTTCACTGTGTACACCTACTCATATAGAGTCCAACGGAAAAATTATGATTTTAATCAGTTATTTTGACCGCTTAAACTGTCATTTTGTTTGTTTAATCACCTATTTTTTTATATTCAAATAATAGGCTAAACGTCATGTGACATGGCAAATCCGTTGCCATCTTTTAAAAAATAACGCAATCACGATATTTGCATGGCTCATTGTTAGTTTTTATTGACAATCAATATGCTAGTGATGACTTTGTTAATCTTAGTCTAATCTCTGGCAGGTGCTTTAAAAGGATAGAACGAATTAAGATGAGTGCGCGCGTGCGGATTATTTGAGCATCCGTCGCAACTCGCAAAAGAAGATGACAAGGGACATGCATGTCACTCACGCATAGACGCTGCTGCATCTTCCAGGGACACGAGCTTCTGAAGGACAGCGTTCATGTTTGGCCTCCTGACGGGATCGTGGTCCACGCACGAGACCGCCAGCTCCAGTATTGCCGCCGCCTGCAAGTGGCTGAAGTCACCGCGCAGCCTCGGATCAACGAGCTCCTCCAACCACGACGACAGCTCCTCGTCACTACGCTTCTTGGTCTTCTCCGTTAGCCACGCGACCAGCCGCCGGAAATCCATGCCGCCGCTCACCTTCACCGCCCAGTCGCAGACCCTCTGCCCCCTGAGGAGCTCCAGGAGCACGACGCCGAAGCTGTACACGTCGGCCTTCCCCGTGATCGGGAGGCCTGCCGTCCACTCCGGCGCGGTGTACGTGTACCCACTGGTGGAGGTGCCATGCGTTCGGGACGGCATCCCCAGCCGGCAGCACGCGTCACGGCGGCTGAGCAGCTTCACCAGCCCGAAGTCGGTGATCCTGGGGTGCAGCTCCGCGTCCAGCAGTATGTTCTCCGGCTTCACGTCGCAGTGCACGATCCACTCCAGGCACTCGTGGTGAAGGTACGCCAGCCCCTTGGCGACGCCGGCGGCGATCTTGCACCTCGAACGCCACCCCAGCAGCAGCGCGCTCTCGCCGCCGCCGTCGGAGACGACGAAGAGGGCCTTGTCCAGCGAGCCGTTCTCCACGAACTCGGAGACCAAGAGCCGGTTGGAGTGCTCGGAGCAGAACCCCCACATCCTGACTAGGTTCATGTGGTTGATCCGCCCGATCACGCTCAGCTCCGACCGGAACACCTCGTCGGCCTGCGACAGGTCGTCCAGCCGCTTCACCGCGATGCCGCGCCCGTCGTCCAGATTTCCCCTGTACACGGTCCCCGACGCGCCCTTCCGAGCTTGTCTGAGAACCTCCCCGTCGCGTCCGACAGCTCAACGTAGGTGAACCTCCTGAAATGGCTAAACAGCATCGCGTACCCTTCTTCGTTGTGCACCCGCCGTCTGCTGCTGGCAGGGTCAGCTCGGAACACGAACGTGCACCCGACGACGATGAAGACGGCTTCCACGACGAAGATCACCGCGAGGAACGAGTAGAAGTAGGCGAACTTTATCCTGTTAGTGTTTCCCTTGACGACATGGAAGTAGGAGGAGCCGACGACGACGCTGGCGTTCCGCTCCTGCACTGCGCAGGCATGGCCATGGAAGTTGAGCACCGTCGGGTTCAGGCCCTCCTTGGCCTTCTTGATGAGACGCGTCGTCGGGAGCTTGAGGAAGATGTTCTGCTTGCTGATGTCCGGAGCCCGGCCGTTCCACAGAGCCATCTTGGGGTAGCACTCGCCGGTGCCCATCCTGTAGCCGAACGCCTCGCAGTCGCAGTCGTCGACGCACATCTTCCGGCACGTCTCCATGGACACCCCGGGGGTGTAGTTGAAGTCGAAGCCCCAGAAATCGAAGCTCCGCATCTCCGCGAAGTAGACAGGCTCGCCGCACCTGACGTGGAACTCGCGGCGGCAGCCCTTGCTCCAGTCGCTGGCGTCACGGGGCACGAACCCCTCCGGGCACGAGCACGCCAGCGGCTGGTACGCGCACACGCCGTAGCGGCCACACACGCCGTGCACGTCGCACTGCCGCGGGAGCGCGACCCACGTGGCTTGCCAGCTCCCGTCGGCGTCGTCGAGGCTGTACAGCCGGAGGTTGCCGTCGTAGTCCAGCGTGAGGCGCCTCATGACGCCGTCGGTGTCGCCCACGTCGGAGGCGTTGAACCGCGTGTGGTCGCTCGCCGAGAAGGCGCCGCGCCTGTCGAGGCTGCCGTACCGGCTGCTGTTGTAGGCCGTCCGGTTGTTCTCCCACCACCGCTTGAAGGGGTCCGGCCAGTAGTTGCTGCTGATCTCCGGACCGTCGTAGATGAGGTTGAGGATGTTGTTGCTGTCGAAGTAGAGGCTGTAGTAGCCGGAGTAAGGCAGGCCCCTGGCGGACGCCGACACCAGGCGCTTGTACCGGGTGATGGGCTGCTCCGGGAGGAGCGTGTCGGTGGGCCAGTCGAAGCTCTGCCACAGCGTGCGCCCCGACGCGTCGGCCACCACGAGGTTGCCGGTGTCGAGCAGCATCGCGCGGTCGGCCTGCGTGCCGCTGGTGTTGGTGCCCCACACCACGCCGCCGTTGAGGTCTCGTAGCACCAGCGACCCGTCCCTGCGGAACTGCGCGCGCGAGCCCCTGCCGTTCACGGGGGCGTCGCGGTTGGCCGTCCACGCCGGGGTAGCGTCGGCGGAGCGGGTGAACCAGATGGCTAGCGTGTAGGCGTTCGTCGCCACCTTGTTGAAGCCACACGAGAAGTTGCCGCTGGGAGACACGAGGACGTCGCCGGAAGCGTCCTCCACTGGCATTATTGAGTCTCCGCGCCATAGAGTGCTCCTCCGGCGCCAGCTCGCCGAATGCGCAAGGGAAGGCATCAGCAGGAGATAGACGAGAAAGGCTGAGCTGATGAGGATGCTGTGTACTCTCATGGTGCTACCTGCGAGTTTACTGTTACAGGTGCATCGCATGGGCGGCTTTATTTTGTACACTTGAGATTGGGTATGTAGTCTACGAGTCATGTAACCTGTTTTGGTGTGATTTCCAGGAAGCTAGGACCAGGTCCATTTGCACCTGGACAAAATCGTTTCCAGTTTTAAACATGCGAATAACCTAAAAATCCAACATTCTCATACTAGATATACTACACTGCTGTAGCAGCCATGCCGGTTGAAGTCAACAACATACGGCATCACAACTAGGTCGGCACAGAAGTCTTGAAAATAACATGGTGTGCTAATACCGTCAAGTTCATCACCACAAGATATACTGGCATATCTGTAACAGAAGCATATAAAAAAGAAACAACCTTTCATAGGGACGTTGATCATTAGATCTTCATATGTTCGATCCATAAATTTATTTGCCCACTGAGTCACTTTTTAGCAGACCCAAATCCCTGCACTTTTATGCACTCTACTGTTTGTTATCTCCTGGTCGTGATATTCAAGCTACTATAAAAATTGTTCACGAGAGCTCATCCACTGCTCCCATTCATAATCAGATAAAGTTTTTTACACATGACATAGTACTCAGGCTTTACTTGATAATGACAAGGCTTCAATGTGTCAACTGTACGGCTGTACCCAGCATTTATTTTATTAGTTGAAGGTACGCACTATACAGTACGATTCACTAATTATTAAAAAAATGACAGGAGGGGGAACACAAAACATCATACTAATAACCAGATGATAACTTTCTGATGTTGTGTGTAAATGTACGGCTGTACCCAGCATTTATTTTATTAGTTGAAGGTACGCACTATACAGTACGATTCACTAATTATTAAAAAAATGACAGGAGGGGGAACACAAAACATCATACTAATAACCAGATGATAACTTTCTGATGTTGTGTGTAAAAAAGAACTTCCTGATTTCTTAATTTGACAGGTAGAAGCTACAAAACCTAGAAATTTAGACATGAAAATTAAGCAGTATCATTCTTGTAAGGGCAGGACAGAAGTGTTGGCTGTCAATGCCCACATAAGTCAACTAAGAGAACAGCAATGAAGTGTTGGTTTAGCCCAACAAAAATGAGAGAGCGAAGGGGAGAAAGAAGATAGCCTAACAATCGTCCATCCAGAGTCAATATGTTCTCTTTATGCCACACGGTGGGATTTTATTTTTACAAAAAAAAACCGTTAAGTGCTACAAATGAACTCCTGGTGTGGTTTGTATTTATAAAAATACCACTAAAAACTACAAATGGACATCAAATATTATTTTTAGAGCCCTAGGCTCTATAATTCACCATGAACATGATAGTGGGGGTCACAGAGTATAATACACCCCAACACAAAGAAAGGGGTCCCAGAGTATAATACACCCCAACACCAAGAAACTGACCTCTTTCTTTCATTGTGATAGCATAAGCATACCACTATATCGAATGTGCGCCAGCTGGCCTTGAGCTTGCTCTAGTTTATCAGTTGCAAAGGATAAAATGCTGTGGATTAAGCTCGTAATCAGATCATTTGTTCCAGCTCCATATATTGACATGCGGTACTCCTAAAGATGAAGAAACTTGATGAAAGAAGCAAACATCTGGTTACAAACGGCTTCATCAGAGAAGGGCATGCATACGATTTCACGAGGGATACACAGAAACATCAGGTCATTATTTGAGATCGATTCAGGGGCATCTGACCTAACTTACATGGTTCAGATAAATCTAGCGGGAGCTGCAAATATCCGTGGAAGAAAATAAAAAACAGAAATGATTCCCCTTTCGACTAAATTGGTTCAAAGATTGTAGATGTCAGTTCACCACATTTGATCTCTTTTCTTTTCACCTTTGTTCTCCTAGAGTCCCAGGCAGGAATAGAAACGTCAAACCTGATTAAAGCCATCACCCCAGTCTATTGGAAGGCATCCACGACTGCATTGCTGCCTACTCTCAGAGCTGAGACCTGCTGCTGCTTTCAGGCCAGTGGAAGCTTGGGGCATTGTTGTATTGTGACAAATCAAATGAAATGTTCTCCACCTGCAAAAATGAACGTTAGTTAGTATATGTGTAAATTTCACCAATTCCTGAAAGAGCAAAGAGATGACAAAAATGGAAAGGTTATATCCGGGATTACTCCATAAGGGAAAGTTTCCGGAGCACTAGATGACGTTAATGGCCATCCCTCATTTACAGGATTCTGCTGAACCTGATAACAAATAAGAGAAAAAATTCATTACCAAAATAATAATTTCTAGACGAATGTACAAATCTAACAACATCGCATACATTTGTGCCATCAGTTATGCTGTCAGTAGCAGTGGCAGCTGTGTTCAGGGTGTTTGCAGTGGCATTCCTCCTTTTGTTATATGCCCTTTTAGTTTTCTTTTTCAAAGTATCAAGAACAGTTGGGGTCGCCAGTTTCTTCTTTCGGGAACGTTTGGATTGGCCTTGGGTAAGATCCCAGCCCTTTGTACTAAGAGAGATGGGCAAAGCATCATCAGTAAAATCCTCGTTAACAGGATTGTATGCAAAGTTGGCTGTTGAAACATGACTGTCAACCCTTTGATCTCTTAGTGACTTCTCATATGAAATCACTTTATCCCTGATTTCCCTCATGATTGACAAAGCATATTCTTTTGATTCTGAGTTCATGGAACCAAATTCCACAACTTCTGCAAAGTATTGGTGACCAAGTTTGTACAGATCATCGTAGCTTCCCAGTTCCTGATTACCTGCTGATACAGGCTGGGATATGGAAGCACAAGTTTGTTTACAGTCCTTGCACCAGCGATGAATGATGTATTTTTGTGGAATCATCGGCACAAGCTCCTGTCTCAGTACAGTGAGTGCATGCCTGCACAATATTCCTTTGGATTGGTACAAACGGCAGAGGCACCATATGTCACCTTGAACATTATCATAAGCAACTCTGTAGTCTACCTTGTTTGTTTGATCGACATGCTCCGAAACTATGTATGTAACCACTGAATCATTCCGTTCAAGTACACTATAATTGCAATGAAATGAATGACCAATTTCATTGAAGAACTTCTGAAAGATTTCTGCAGTGTACACCTTTGCTGCTTGATCTTCCATGGGCAACCCCGTCACCATTGGTGGCCTCATCTGAGCTGATCGTAAATCTTCATAAGATTCCTTTTCTAACTTTCCTTTAACAACTTCCTCATATTGCTCTACAAACATTTTCAAAGAGGTTCCTGACGTCAGCCATCCATCAAAATAGTCAGTTACACTATCACTTCTGTCTGTGACAGACATTCCTGCCCAAAACAAATCCTTAACATAAACAGGAGCCCACTGCATCCTGACCTCATATAGTTTGGACAGCCATTCATTTCCCTCTAAACGAAAATGTTGGATGGTATCTTGCCACTCTCTATCAAAATCAGGCATAGTAACATAATCATAGGCCAGAGTGGTGAATGTGGAAATAATTTCATCCTTGTTCTCCATTTCTTCCAACTTTTCAGGAAGCACATTTAAGATGTGTGAAAGGCAAAAACGGTGCCGTGCATTAGGGAAAACCTTTTTAATAGCTATCGCTACATCATGACAGTAGTCTGTAATTATTGAATGTGGTGGCTTGGCATTCATACATCTTAACCATGTACCAAAAAGCCACACATAAGCCCCAAGAGATCTACCAGCAAGCAGGCCACAACCTAGTAACACTGGCTGTGCATGGTGGTTAGTGCCCATGAATGACACAAACTGCATATCATACTGATCGCTAAAGTTTGTGACATTAATAGCAACAACATCACCAAAGTAATTGTATGAACTGCGTGATTTGGCATCAGCCCAAAAGACATTCCTTAGCTGCCCTTGCTCATTCATATCTAAACTGTAAAAGAAACAAGGGTTTTGGTCTTGCATTTTGTTGAGAAAATCCAACAAGGCGTCTAAGTCTCCTTCTGCGAGCTTCAATTTCCTATTTCTATCTATTTTGGCTTTGAATTCAATCTGTGTAGAAGAAGTTACACCAGTATCACCAACTCTGCTTGAATGTACAACAGCCAAGTTGCTCTGTTGTCCCTCAGACTCACAAATTTGAGGTGGATTTATCGAAAAAGGGGGATTCTTCAAATGTCTTTTAAACTTAAGCAAGCTCGGGTCCAACGGATGGTTGTGCTCCAACTCAAGAACAATTACTTCCCAGCGGTTTTGAAAATGGGCATCCTTCACAATCATTTTGGCCTTGCAGCCAGTCTTCATGCCTCGCTTTCTTGCAGGTCTTGTCACACCAGATCTCAGTCTAGACTGTCCTCCTTTAGAACATATGAATGTAGAGCGATAACGGAAACCATCAAAGGTATTGTTAGATCTTCTTGTAATACCAAAACCTGCGTGACAGCCATATGTCACATAAAACTGAAAGGCATCTTCCTCTGAGTCAAATATCATCCCTACTTTTGGTAAACATGCTGGATCTACATCAACTGGTCTGAAGACATCACTCTCAGCAGCATTTCCTTCTTTTTCGCCATCTTCTTCGTTAGATGTTTCAGAGCTATACTCTTCCTCTTCCATTGGTTCCAAAATTTTCAAGTCAGACTGAAAATAGAGCAGATGTGTCATTGATTTTGTATAGACATTCTTAACAGAATCATGATCAGTGTAAACATATGGATTTGCACCATCATATATAAAGGTGAATGAACTGGAGCAGACAGTGCCATTGGAATTTCACACACTACCCCTAGTCGAAATATATGCTGTGTTCAAACTTGTACGTACATGGGGAAAAGTATATGGTCCTCAGTGGCCTTTAATTACTTAAACAATGGAAAGGATAACTCTTTGTTTCATAAGAGGAAAAGAAAAGGAGAAAGGTGGCATCACACTTTCCAGAAGCCTAAATTATGAAAGCAACCGGTGTAATTGATAGAACAGAACTTCCTTAGGCTATTCGATGTTTGTAGGTAGTGGCGGATGCGGATCCATGAAAAATACATTGGGGGGGGGGGGTGAAATAAAGTGCTCTAGGACAAGCAAACAATGTAAGTCCATCACATTCCATACAAGTCAAAATGTACTAGTTTAAAGTGGTTCCATATTAAAACATAGATGAATCATTCAAAATACAACATGAGAACAAGTAAATAAAAGATGCAATTTTTCCATACTAAACTAATACAGGAAGGCATGACATGTGACACTTATTATTCTTCCTAAGGATCAATCTATACCAAAAAAAAAAATGACATATATCTTATCTTAAAAATTCTAAAAGTAGAAAAGAATGGTGCATACCAGTGAAGTCTGTTTAGGCACTAAATATGGTGATCTTACATTTCTTCAAACTGTTTGATGAGTTTAGGCACTAACATACGAGGAAATGTATGATTACGAAGTTGGGTACCCTCCCTGTTTGGTTTCTAATTTCAAGTGAATAATCCTCAATCGGTTTGCGTTTTCCTGGATAATCAATTATGTTAGAGTGCATAAACCCTGCCCTAGGTTTCTTTGGTTAACTTGTGCCTGCATTAGTACCTGCTACCTGGAGTTGGATGCCACCAGTGGCGGGCCCAGGATTTGTTCAGGATTAGGACCATTTCCTACTAGTCAAAAATATTCCATGTATATTAAGCATAGAGAATTAAATAAAATGGAGAAAAAAATTCAAGTTGAGATAGTTGAATTCATGGGCGGACCCAGCCTAATTCCAGGTAGTCTGAGGACTACCCTAGATTTTAGCCAAAATTACTATTACTAGTTAGATTTAGAAACTCCAAATTAAAAGTCTAAAATTCTTAAGTATTTTAGTCCCCAGACTACTACCCTCAACTGGTGATCGATTGCACTTGGTATCCGCTAAGTTTAGATTATATCTTCGATTATACACCATATTAATTACGAAATGTTTTTCACTAGGCATACCCTAGGTTCAAATCTTGGGTCCACCACTCGTTGAACTACATGTTTAGTGCGATAAAATAGTTAACGAAATTACATGGTACACACAAAAACAAATACTTTCGGTTGTTTGATAGCTGCCTGATGGAAAATAAGATGCCAAAATTTTGGTCCTTTTCGTTGTGAACATTCTGATAATTTTCATTTTACAACGATGCTCTACTTTCAATTTTCAATGCAATTTAATAGATGCTACAACTGCAAACAGTTGGGATTGGAAATTAGGGAATAGACAGTAGAGAAATGTATCAAACTGTAGATTGCAGGTTGCAGCTGTACCAGAGTAGGCGAATAGGAGTGCAACCTTGAAGTCCAGACCGCCGGAACGGAGCTACGGCCGCCAGCCTGCGCCCTACTAGCTGTGGGTGGTGGCGCAAGACAGCCAGCACCCGAGGCGGTGCAGCACGGCGCCGCTGCTCCGACTACACCTTTCCGGCGGTGACGCTGGCCGGGCTACGCGAGCACGGCCGTGGGCGAGAAGGGAGCAATCTAGATGAGCTGCCGCCTAGGGAATCAGACCGGCGGAGGGATCTGGGATCCAGTCATCCAGAAGAGCAGTGACCGGCGGGTAGTCAGCGCCTCAGCTAAGCGGTTTCCGGCGAGTCACTGGCTCACTGCGAGCGGAGTCGTGGTGGCGGCGTCGGCAGGAGGCAGGAGCCGAGCGGAAAGGTTGCTGTCCGACCAGTCTCCGTCCGACCACCCCGCATCTGCAATTCGATTGGGCCGTTTCTTTTGTTTTTTCTTTGGCCCAGTTCGGATGAGTCCGCGCGCCGACGCCCCGCAATTCGATTGGGCTGTTTCTTTTATTTTTGGCACAGTGCGGCCCATCCACGGGAGCAAACCTCGGCCCAAGTTCCGGAGCTACGAGCGACTCCGCGATTCCGACTCTGAGGTACGTATGTTTTCTTTCCTTTTTTCTTATTTTATTATTATTTCTCCACGTTTGTCTTTTTTGGATTAAGATGCTCGCCTGTAGCGATTTCAAAACACGAGCATCTTAATTATTCCACGTTTTCTTACGTTTGCTTCTTTTTTTCTCGCTCTCGGTTGTTGGTTCGTTTCTTTTCCTTTTTTTCTTTTATTTCTTTTACGTTGTTTTGTATTCTTGGTATTAATTTATTTATATATTTATATTTGTTTTTTCTTTTACTCTAATTAATTTTTTTTGTGTTTCTTATATTTCTTTTTACACCGGGCCATGGCCCCATACTAACGCAACACAGACTGGGAGCAATATACAAGTACCTGCCATCCCATCTTCTTTTCTTATTTGACTATAATTAATTATTTCAAAAAAAAAATAGCCGTATGTAATGTTCACGTACTATTTATTTCATGTTCTATGCTATATTTTTGGATGTTCGTATAGTGTTAATATCATGTTTCATAGTATGCATTTATGTTTTATGATATATTTTGTGATGTTTGTGTATGATATTTGAATTTAATTATTTGTTTTCATGTTTTTTTCTTTTTTATATGTACTTATCTTTTCTCATCCATGTTTCACGTTGATTTTTCATTTTTTTTGTAATTCATATTTTTATTTTGCATCTTTTATTTTTTGTTATTTGAATTTAATTAATTTATTGATTCACTACTTTTATTTTATTACGTTTCATGATATGTGATGTTTATATATACCATACTATTTTTTGATATCCTATAAATGTAATGTTTTTTTATTTATTTTGTGATGTTCGATACGTATATATTGATGTTCTATTATATATCTCGTGATGTTCGATAGTATATTAAGTGATGTTTTATTGTGTATTTGTAATGTTTGATAATATACATTGATGTTCTATGATATATTTTGTGATATATACATGGTATATATAGAGTGTTCCGCGATGTTTTTCCATTGCTTCTAATAATTAAAGTTTACTTTTGTTATTTAAGTTATATTTATTTTTTTATAGTAGTATATTTTAGATTGATCTACCTTTAACCTTATTCCTCAACATCATTTACTGCTCTCTCACGAAGCCACGTCACCCTTTTTTTTTTATCCATTCGATTTCATATCTACGGTCGAGTCCACCAAAAGGGCCCCGTCCTCTCTCTCTCTCCCGACCGCTCCCACCCACATCCAGCACCGCCCCTGGCCCCTGCCTCCGCCACCGTCCCCAGCTGGCCCGCGCTGCTCAGCGGTGGTGGCGTCCCAAGGCGCACACGACGGTCTCCTCCATGCGCTGCATGCGGACAGCCCAAAGGCCTCCCGTCCCAACGATGCGCCTCCGCCTCTCCATCACGTGCGCCCTCCGCCGTCGTCACCCCTCACTTCGTCTCCACTTTCCCAGGTTAGATCCCCTGTGTTGTTGCCCATTCTTGAGTCATGGCCTCCTCCTTTCTTGCTTGCAGGTCTACAGACATCAACAGTAAGCGGAACAACATCAGTGGATCTCTCGCACTGCTCTGTTTCGAATATTGCCGCTACTTGCATCTTCATTTTCTTTTAAATTTCCTTCCCAATTTCCTAGGGCATCCAAATATAGTCCTCAAAATTTATATAAGTTCCAGATTATAGTAGATGTTGTCAGGACCATATGCCCCTTTTGTTGACTTAGCACCTACTCTATGTTCATAGAAATTGATTGACAGTTCAGAATGGTCACTGAACTCTTAGAGTTGCAATTTCAATGCGTCTATGAATATTCCTGCACTTCAAATTGGACTAAGCTTAATCAACAACATGCCAGGTTGCTTACCTCCCTTATGTAGGTTGTATGGTCCTACCCCTACCGACACAGCAGCCAAGTTATTAGGACCGGACCGGAAATCGAACCGGTAAGGTCATCGGTTCATTGGTTCACTGGTCCGACCGTTAAGAACCGGTTGAGCCGCCGGTTCGATAGTTTTGGACCGGATAAATCGAACCGGTCGCAAATACTTCGAACCGGTGCAATATAATGTTATATAAAAGGTAATTAGCAAGATCACATATATACAAATAGACTAAAAAAGAACACAATTATATAACCATCTTCAAAACAATCTAGCCACAAGTCCACAACAGCTTTAAAATCAATATGTATGTTATCGGTTGTTAACTCAGATAATATAGCTGTAAAAAAAACAAATGGTAACATTTCATAATACATCATAGCAAAATAGACTTTATTTAATACGTTCTATCCCGCTAAAAAAACATGCTCTAAAAAGGATTGAAATAGTAAGTCAAATATTTACTGTTGAAAAATAATCTCAAATGTTGAGATAAAGTGTATCACTGTGACCAGATTTTTAAAGTAATTAAAATAGATATATTATTTATGTATTTTAGAGCTAGAATGGAAAAGATATTTTGAAACTAAAAGAAAACGTCCAAAGTCAACATGTGTGCAGCACCTACGAAGCCCAGTGCTCAAACCTGCACGCGGCAATAGGAGACAGGCCGGGCCCAGCACCAGTGGCACATGCGGGAGATTCCCAGACCGGAACGGTTCAGTCAGAACCGGCCGGTTCACCGGATTCGTAAAAAACCGGCCGGTTTGACCGGTTTTTATCGGTCCGATTGCATGAACGATCTTTTAAGTGAACCAGACCGTTATACTCTCTGGTTCGGTCTTTTACCTGTCGGACCACCGGTCCGGTCCGGTCCAAATAACTAGGCACAGCAGAATGGTCAACATGGCGATGCTCATATAAAAGCTAATTTGTTCATACAGATGCAGTTGACCATTTTCTAGGCAACCTTAAATTTCCTTATGTACTTATTATTCCATTCGGTAAAAGCTAATTTGTTGATACAAATGCAGTTGACCATTTCCTAGGTAACCTCAAATTTTTTTATGTACTTATTATTCTATTTGGTTTCCCACAGCTCAGTCAACTCATCAACAAAGTAAAAAGTTTACTTCCTTTGTAATGACGATTTCACTGGGGTGCAAAAATTGGACTCCAGCATTTGATGGGAAAACGAAGCATTTCAATCTTTGATCTGACAAAAGTCCCTGATGTACCTGTTGCCCAGGTGTGTTTCATTCTACCACTAAAATTTTAATATTAAGCTGACCTTACCAAAGTGGTTACTGCATGAATGATGCCACACAATGCTTAGTCAGATGGACTTTGCACCTATCTATGAATTTACATGTGGGTTCATATGTCTGGTATCATGTGTTCATTTTACCTCAATCACAATGAGACATATGCATCATGTGTTCATTTTACCTCAATCACAATGAGACATATGCACTCAAATTGGCTGTCATGCTTTTCTGACATGGAACACATCTACCTATTTTTTTCTTCAGCATGGTCGTTGCATTGGACCAACTGTTGCAAATGAAACATCACCTCTTTTATGTCACAACTAAAATACAAGAAATATTTAGGCCTTCGACTCTCTACTTATATAGCTACTGAAACACCTTATCTCCCTTCAATTGCTAATGCCTGCGCCTAAATAAACAAGCCAATGCATTATTACCACATGTTCTTAGTTTCTATAGTACATAACATGTGGTTTGTTTTGCTTGCCCACTACAATTTATCTTTCCGCTATAATGCCAGCCAAATCTGCACATAGATTTATGTATTGTTCGTTGCAACCTTCTGACACAGTGCTCATAACTCTATGAATGAGAAAGCAATTCTTCTCTGATGATACTGCAATTACTCTTGCTTTTGCATTTTGTTTAGGTTTTTGGGTACCTTTCGCTCTTTAACATTGTTTGCTCTAGGCAGGTATCTTCACAACCTTACATTTCCATGTGATCCGTATGTAACGCAATGATAATTACCTATAAATCTGGAATTTTCATCAGATGTCATGTGTGCAAACTACAGTTTAAGAATGTAAGCTTTTCGAATCTTCTGTTTAGTTTGTAGTAAAGTACTGTAGATTGGGGCACCTCTCCCTGTAACATTTTTTAATCATTTTTGCAGCTAACTGTTCAAGTTTCTTCTTGGCTATGCTTTGTTGTGAATGTACATACTTTGTGAAGCTTTCTTCAAGGAGCTGAAATCAGTTGACCATCGAAGGGATGACAAAGTGCTTGATGTTTGGCTCATCATGCTTATCTATGCCAGTGTTGGTGCCTCTTCATGCACTTTTCTTGCCTTTATTCATGCTTAGTTATGCTGGAAAACATGTCATCAGGAAATATTTCATCATTACATCATATTGGGGATGAATTATCTGAATCTCAAGCTATATTCAGTCCATCTTATGAAGTATGCCAAAATTTACAGAGTGCCTCTCCATCTCCAATTTAATTTGGACATTTCCTTCATTACTTTGGATACGATTCTTCTATTTTTGAAGTCCATTTCTCCTGTGAGAAAGTAAACTTCTTTTTTTACTGACCATCATGTACGCCTGACATACACTGCGAAACTGTTAAGATGAAATGCTACTACAACTGGGTACACCTATGTTTTACAGCAAATCTTTTTGTTTTATTTTGCCGACTCGCCAATATTTTTGCACTGCTCCGATCAAAAAAAAAATTGCACTGCTACTTTGCACTCCTTTGTCAGATCATGACACTACATTTCAATAGGTATCCAAAATGCCTATGGACTCTGTTATGAGTTCACAACACAGATTCTTATTACTTTTGTAATTCTGCCCGCTATGTATAAAGGGACTATTTGTAAATTTTTTATATGTACTGTACTACTGTTACATTCGATGTTTCTTTTGGTCTTCAAGTGCTACTACATAATTTACCACCTCGTGCAAGACAGCTGAATGTTATGTTTACATCTTAATTGAATCAAATCGTTGCGTATCAAGCTTCCTGCCCGCGCAAGCGCGGGGTTACACGCTAGTTTACCTTTATTTAAATGGTGTGTTACGTTTTAATAATAAAAAATGGTACACTTGCTCCAAGCAACAACATGGTGTAGCGGTAAGTAATGCTTTTCTAAAGCGAGCAATCTTGAGGTCGACTCCTCAGACGCTCTCTCGTGGACCTGGTTGGCGCTGTTTCGTGGAGAGGCCTAAAACAGGCGGGTGTCAACAGAAGAGGCGCAAAGCTGGCCAGCCTAAGTCCACACAAATTCGGCCCACGGTCGCGGGTGGGAGGACGGTGGTCCCTGGTCGGCGCAGCTAACCGCACCCGGAGCCGAGTCGAGAGAGCAGGGCTGCAGGGCCGGTACCAAAGGATGCTCTGTATAGGCCCAGAACCACCATAGAATTTGGCCCAAAACCTTTGTACGTACTACTCGAGAAAGGCCAACCACCGAGAGCAGCCCCTGAGGCCCTCACAACCCTGAGGCGGCGTCTCCACTCGACGAGGCGGCGGCGGCGGTGGCGGACAACCGAGGCAAGCAACGAGCCAGCGCTTGACCAATCCCAATCCCGCGCGTCGGCGCCGCCATCCAGCGCCGTCGCGTCCCTGTTCTCTACCACCGTGCGTCTGCCGCTGTCCCTGTCGTCCACGGCTGTACCTCTCGCGCTAATCGCCCAGCGCCGTCATCGGTCCTCTAGTGTCGACACTCCGCTGCAAAGTTCATTTAGCACCACCGACAGACCCCCTTCGGGGTCCTCCAGCAACGGCTTGACCACGATGGTCAATGCTTCGCGCTCTAATCTACTGCTCCGGTGTGGTGATTTCAATCGTACGTTTGCTTAACATCTCTGTGTCTCTGATGAATTCTAGTGTAGAATCTCTATATTTGTTTAGGAGCTATATCTTAGCTTGGATTTGGCGTGTTACATTGATATGTGTGGGAAGGGATATATTCATTGTTTCAGTAGACAGTGGCAAGGAATTCCCTTATGTTATCCTGAAATCAAATCAGAGCCTGATATACTATTTTCTTCTGTTGAACTTAAGGTATTATGAGACCTTTGTGTATATACCAAACCAAATTAATTTTGTAGCTGTAGACCGACCCATCTACTGAATTATGTATTGAATTATACCGCTTTGAACTAGTACATTTTGATTTGTATGGAATGTGATGGACTTATGCTGTTCACTTGTTCTAGAGCGCTTTGTTTCATCCCCTATATAATTTTCCTGGATCCACCACTTGCCACCCTTCCGTCGTTTCACCCACTGGAGCACACTGCCTTGAATGAGGAGGTTGTTTCTGGTGTGCTGGCGCTACCTGCGCCTCACGTCCGTTCCTCATGCTACCGGAGCTACCTCGCCTGTAAGAACACGCTGCTTGGAAACATTTTGAGGTATACATACTTGTGCATGGCTGGCTTTGCTTTAGTGGCCAATAATATGAATTCTTTTGTTCTTGTTCCAGGCCAACAATGCCTATAGACTGTGGAGGAGGTGTATGTCCACAAGCACTAGCACCAGTAAGGTTCTCCCATGGGAGGCGCCACCCCGTGAAACTCTGTTGAGGAATATAGACTGTGCTATGAAGGATGGAAATGTTGAAGAGGCGCTGCAATCTTTCAGCAATTACAAGAAGCTTCATGGTCTTCCTGAGCCACGGGTACTGAATAGTATGATCGTGTCACTGTCCTACATGTCTAGTCGGAGGTGGCTTCAGAGGGCATTTGACATGGTTCTCTCAGTTTATCAAATTAACAGAAATCTTCTTAATTGTGGCTCACTGATGAGGGTAGCATTGACGCTTGCAAGAGATCAGATGCCTATCCCGGCCTCCACAGTCCTGAGGATCATACTGGAGAGTAGAAAGCTGCCTGATGTTGATATGCTGAGCATGACGTTTCTGCATATGTTGAAGTCACAGGTAGGATCTTATCTTGCCACTGATGTTCTGATTGAAACTTGCGAGAGTTTCTTGGACCAAGTTACAGATAGGCGGGAGATGAAAAAACTGGATCCAATAAAAAACAATGTCACCTTGTTCAATATGGTTTTGAAGTCATGTGTGAACTTCAAATGCATTATCAAGGCCCATAAAATATTGGAACTGATGTCATTGATCGGAGTTGTGGCCGATGTAAATACAGTGGTGATGGCTAGCTGTGTCTTTGAGATGGTTGGGCAACGAGATGAATTGATACACATGAAAAGAAGCATCGACTCTTTAGCATCTTTG
The DNA here is from genome assembly GCA_022036555.1 of Microstegium vimineum. Classification (NCBI taxonomy): domain Eukaryota; kingdom Viridiplantae; phylum Streptophyta; class Magnoliopsida; order Poales; family Poaceae; genus Microstegium; species Microstegium vimineum. The sequence continues at coordinate 59,879,310 of CM039131.1, read as the reverse complement.
ACATTTCTTCAGTACTACCAGCATTTTTATGACAGTCTATTGAGTCTGCATTTCAAATATAATGACATGGATGCTGCTGCAAAGTTTTTAATTGATCTGCATCAGCAACGGAAACCTGGTGTTTTCTTTTGCAATGGTTTACAGAAACAAAGTATCATACAAATTGGCTCTGGAAATCTGAAAAGCGGATATAGAATAATGTTTGATCCTGAAAAAGTTGACAGGGGTTTTGTTTTGGGTACAGAAAGCCAATTCGGCCTTGTTGTTCTTACTGATGGAAACCTTCTTCATACTGAAAAGGCTCTTGCTAAACTTATTATAGGCTGTGTGAAATCAAGGAATATGCATATACTGTCGAGCTTTTTAATTACATCACGTAAAGATGGTCTAGAGCTAATTTCTCACAAGTTGTGGTCAATGCATGCATTCAAATGGGATGGTTGCATGCTGCTCATGATATCATAGATGATTTGGAGTCAGCTGGGATTCCAATTGGGATTACTGGTTACATTTCTCTTCTGAGAGCATATCAGAAGGAGAATAAGTCAGAAGAATTCAATGGCCTTCTTCAACAGATACAAATGATAGCATCTAGCATGGATGGTATTCATACTACTTCGCCATTTACCATCAAGAATATTGCCAAAGTAGTGAAATATGAAATGCCCCTCAGTAGTTCATCTTTGCTTGCTGCTTTGACTGATGAAATTAAACATTACAACCCTGTAGAGCACTCAACATTAGAGTTCAATAATTCTGTTCTTTTCTTCTGCAAGGCAAAAATGATGGAAGATGCTCTTTGCACATATAAGCGTATGAGAGAGCAAAATATCAGACCCACATCGCATACTTTTTGCCATATATTGTGTGGTTATTCTTCAATGGACATGCATAGGGAGATCTCCATGCTGTGGGGAGAAATAAAGCGCAGACTTGAATATGGAGAACTAGATTTGGATAGGGACTTGCTTGATTGCTTGGTTTTGAATTTTCTTAAAGGTGGATATTTTTCGAGGGTGATGGAGATCATTAGTTACATGTCAAAACATAACATTTACTGTGACAAGTGGAAATACAGAAATGTCTTCCTGAAGCTACACAAGAACCTGTATAGGAATTTGAATTCATTGCATGACAAAACAGAAGCTCAAAGTAAAAGGATTGAAGATGTCCGATCTTTCAGGTCGTGGGCAAGCGTTAAGTAGGTAGGGTTAGTGACCAATTTGATCCCTCTCATTTTCAAATTGGGTAAGGACACCCATTTGATGACTTGTAGTGCCAAGCAAGAATGCCTTGTCACCACTCAAGGATGCCTCCTGGCCCGTTGCCCCAAAAACCTCCCTCAAGGGGAAACAAAGGCAAGGGGCGTAGAGTGGTGCTCGTAGCATCCGCAGCAGGGGAAGAGGGTTCAGGTTGTGGAGAGCTTCGAGGAGCTCAGCCTTAGGGAGGAGTGATGGCTTTACTGGGAGTGGTGGGCCTCTCCAAGCCTACCGAGATCCAGTGCGTTGATGTGACCAGCGGCGTTCTCGGCTCCCACACGGGCTCTAGGAAGATGATCTTCTACTTGCTCCCTGTTTTTTGTTCAGGTGCTTCCTTCTTTTCATTATGGTCTACGTGCACCGCATTACTTTTTAAGTTTTTATCGAAGTACATTTGTTTCCAGTAGAAGGGAAGACAGTTCACTTGATGCAGTAGGAAAGATCATTTCTTTAGGTAAAGACATTTACTCCATTAGTATGGCTTCTTGCTACTATAGGCTATTGTAGGAAAAAATGTATAATGTGAGCCATCTTACTTAATCCAGTTTCTCCTTTTACAGTATATATGAGGACTTCTCATTAATTGGCTTGATTACGGCATGGATGGAACCTGATTGTAGTTAAACTGAGCAATTTTTTCTTTCACCAAACTAGAAATTAGGAGTTTTCTCCTCTGATTATGCCTGTGAATCAGGATACTGTTGACTAATCAAGCAATGTGCTGCTCTTCATTTTCAGAATTGCCTTAGGAGTTAGGAGTTCCCTCTCGACTGCATCTGTCTTTATTATACTGTATATTTCCAATGCTGATTTGGTGCTCTTACTACTTTGATTCATGGTTATTAGCTTCAACATATTTGAGTTTTATTTTTTCATCAGAAACTGGTTTATCATACAGAAAGCATAGAAATTGGAATACTGAACTGTAGCAGGTTTCTTTTGAGCTACTTTTTTTTATGTTACCCAGAAACTAAACGTCTGTAGGTGCCAGTATGTTTAATCACTAATGTAAACTAAATGCAACTCTGAAAATTTCTAAAGCCAGTTGGTCATCTTCACTGTATGGAACATTTCGGTTGCAGCTCTCTATCCACTGTAGTGCATTGGTGCTATGGAGCGGCACAGATGATTTGACACCATAACCGTAGGCAGCTAGTTGCCAGTTGTTGTCTCTGATGCTCACTCCATCTCATTTGCTGTATGGTTTTCTTGGAGATGGCCATGTTCAGCACTAGTTTTCAGCGATACGAACAATGTTTTTCTCTCACAACAAATCAGCATAAGCCAAATTTCAACGAAACGAACAACACTGGTGACAATATGCTATAAGCAGTTCCTGAACTATAAAAATCTCTGAAATATATGGAACCTTATATAGATCTGCATTCCTTCATAGAGAATTTATTTTGCACTCCTTTCTGATATTTCATTATTGCAGATGTCAAGACTGTAAGAATGCTAACATTCAGAAAGCAGTGGCACCACCTGAACAAGGTACATGCACCCGCAATCAAGGCCACAAAATTTTAGTTGCTGCATTAACAGTTTAAATTTTGAAAAAGAACATATATCTCTTCGAGCAACTAGGGCATTAAACTGTTGTCTCTGTTGCAGTTCTTTGGATTTTTCTTGCTACTTGTTTGGATCTGTGTGTTTCATTGCGTTCATGTCCTGTGCGTTGAAAGCTTGAAATGGCAAATGCTTGTCCATGAAAGAATAGCAGAGGCCATGAGATCGGCATTGTTGTCGATGTTTTTGGAGAATAGCACAGGCCATGAGATCGGGCCATGAGAACTGTATGACCTAGTTACTGATTAATTATCTTGTATAGTTGTATTATTGTAAATAGTTAACCTGTGTTGAAATGCAATCAGTTCTTACATAAGCCTGGAATTTGTGATGAAAAGCAGTACAAATTTAATATCTCAGAGCTGTCAAGTTCATCATTGAAAGGTTTGAGTATAGCTCAACTGCTCGAGGAACCATACTCCACACATTTCGGATTGTGGAACTTGTAGGCGTTCGTGCCCACATTGTAATGTCATACGAGAAGTAGCCGCCGGAAGACGTCCTCCACGGGTAAGGGACTCTTTTGGTAGCGTTCCTTGAGCAGGGCAGCTAAAATGAAAAAAATCTACAGTGATATGGTCATACCCTCGACGAGTGTAACTGCCTAACTGCCCAGAATGATAGTTCTTCCAAGTGACCACTATCCATTAAGCTCTCACAGACCTCCAGATAATAACGTACATGAAGACAATATGACAAGTCAAACAAAAAACTAAATGGCAGATCTAAGTTCCTAGTTATGAGAAATTCCCCGAGCCAGCAACTAAATGGCGAGTCAAGCAAACATCTAAAATAAGATGATTCCTCGTTATGAAAGCTATCGAACACAAGATCTTCAACTTATAATTTCTAATATATCACTAGTACTAGTAGTCTAATGGGAGCAAACTTTCACCATGAACCAGGTAAACGTGCAGACCAAACCTCCTGCATGTCCCAGGCAACCACATCCAGACTCAGGCCTCCAAAATCCAATGCCTGAGATTGCTGCCTGGCCCAAGCAAATTTGCCAGGTCAGAAACCAAACAGGCCCTAAATCACACCCCTTTCTCAGTGGCAGCCCAAGATGAAGGCAACTCATAGTAATTACATTTCTGTTTTCATAAATATAACTTGTTTTGCGCGTTCTGAATCAGGTAGCTATGCTTGCAACTATCTTAGTGATGGCATAACACAAATATTCAATGTTGCCTTTAGCAGTTTAGCTGGAACTCTCAGGCTTCAACCATAGGCTCAGGACCAGATGAATCTGGGGCACTTGTGCTTGCCTTGCTTGACGGGTGAACAGAGTTGAAGAGGATGTCTTTTATGACCTGAAGGCATCATAAATCGTAAGTATCAAGGCAAAATTCAAAGATCCAAACGGAGTTAACCTAATTTTGAGACAAAGAAAAAAGAATAATCACCTGTGACATGAGACCATGAACCTGCTCAGCTGTGATTTTGGAGCTATCTCGTGTTACCTTAGCCAGTGGAGACTCCTCTTGCTGAAGACAGCAGTGGACAACACATTAGCACATACAAACCCATTATTATTGGTTTATTGAAAATAACATAGAAGGGGGGAAAACTACAAATTGCTGGGTGACAAATGGCAATAGACATGCAAAATTTAGCAGTATCATCCTTGTAACAGGCAAAAAAGAAGTGTTGGCCATCAATGGGAACACCACTTAGCTTAGAGAACACAAATGAAGAAACTGACCTCTTTCTTTCGTTGTGATGGCATAATCATACCACCAAATCGACTGTGTGCCAGCTGGCCTTCAGCTTGCTCTAGTTTATCAGCTGCAAAGGGGAAAATGGTACAAAATGTTACCTGGACAGAACAAATATAATAATTTGAATATAGAAACTGGGTATCATCATAAATGAAATGCATGCCTAAATCAAAGATCTGCCCAGCAACATAATCCCTGTTGCCCAGAAGTGGTGATGAAGACAGTGTGTTGACCCAGTATTTGTTCCAGAGTAGATCAAGGAGGTGAGAATCCAGGGATGACTTGAAATAAGTTATATCCAAAGCATAGTACTGCAAGAAATCCAGTTAGAACAGAACTAAACCACATATGTGAGCCAAACAAAGAAGTGGGAGAAAAATACCGATTTGCAATGGACACCAAAATCTTCTATCTTGTTGAGTGGAATAGTCTGATACTCAGACACAGGCTCATCTGGTGGCTTGTAATCTTTTGGGTATGTCCTAAAAGCTCCAATCTCCACTTTACCAGCAGAAACAGTCCTTGTGGGGTCTATCACAACAGCCAAGAATGGTTCTGTAAATTGCTGGTTAAGCATCTGAGTTGATACATCGATTCCTGACAGCCAGCATCCGTAACCAGGGTGTGAGTGATACCAGCCAACCACATTCTCCAGCCTTCCAGCCTATTAAGAACAAAGGAAGTTAGATTTAACATAAATTCGAAGATGACAGAATGTGATAGTTTTTTTTCCACCATGGTAATACTAATACCGAATTGCATTACGTCAGTAACAAAATTACAATGTTTAACAGTTTCAAGATACCAATGCACCATAAACAAAATGTGTTAACTAAATTCAAGGTACTTCACAAACAAACTGGCACTATTGGTGTGGGCAAACAGAGAATTAGAGATATAAATGAAAAGATGAAAAGAGTATGCATTACATACTTTCACATGTTTGAATGTGTACTAAGAAGCGGTAAAAAAGGACTACAGTTCGCCACTGGTCTTATGTAGACTACTTTTATTTTACTCTTTTATCAACATAACCAATACACACACTAACACTATCACGGTCTAGTTTGACACTAGCAAATTAACACATCAAAACAATCAAACGAAGATGAATGCATCAGAAAAATTATGCAACTTATGTGTTACAAAGCCCATCAAATGCCGGATTTACTATTTAGAAAGCAATGTTATTGTACTCTTGTTTGATAATAGTTACTTCCTATAAAAAACACCATACATTGCCTCTAATTTGAACATATGACCTTACAATTCAATAGATCTGTTTTTCTCTGTTGATTATTAAGTAATGAATCTGAACAAACATGGTGAATGGAAACCAAATTCAGTTCTCAATTTAGATTTCAAGAATGTCATATAATCCATGTGACCATATATATAAACGAAGATTTATTTAAAAATCAGCTCGTGTGTCAGCAACATTTAGGACTCATGCATTTTTCAGTAATCAAAAGTCAGTTACCATTGTGTTAGTCCAACAATTGAAGGGCTGCATAGTTCCGGGGTAAAATTGAAGGGCTCCATTAAACACACCCAAACATTAAATAATAATTACAAGTACTAAAAAAACTCATAAGAAATATCGTGCTAGCATGGTTTAGGGTTACGGAAGATAAGTTCTAGATTAGCATCATTGCCTAAATACATCATGGCCAGTCAATTTCATCTAAACAAGACAGTAGACGAGGAGGTGCTACTAGTACTAGAAATAAAATTTCAACGCGAACACAGATATCGTACCGCATTGGTAGCTACTCCTACTCTTTAGTTTGGTCAGATTGGGAGTACCAAATAACTGGTCACGATGAGCAGAAGAAGCGCGGGGAGGGCTCACCTGCTTGTTGATGGTTGAGTACTCAACCATGTACTCGTAGGCGTCGGCCTGGGCATTGACCCTGGTCTCGGTGCCCTCGACGGGGAGCGCGAAGGCGTCCATGACGATGATGGAGTCGCCCTCGCACTTGCCCTGCATGAGGCCCATGACCTCAATGGTGCCCCCGGCGCGGGCGTGGACGACCATCTTGAGCAGCGCGAGCGCGGAGATCTTGGTGCGGCGGAAGTGGTGCGGGTCGTTGGCCCAGGGCTTCTCCTGCAGCACCCGCGCCTGCGCCGAGTCGTCGTAGCGGTAGATCGCGTCCATCGCGTCCGGGTCGGAGACCGCCGCGGGGATGTTGTTCTCCAGCTCCCACGTCTGCCGTGCGATCGACGCCGACGAGGTGGGCTCCATCTCGCTGCGGTGCGTGCGGTGTGGCGCCGCGGCGGGCAAAACCCTAGGTTTGGGAGCGGAGGAGGAAGAGGAGAGGCCGAGGTCGAGGAGGGGTTTGGAACTCTCTCTCTCTCTCTCTCTCTGCCTCTCTGGTTCGCTCGGCTTTGCGGCGCCGCTGCCGTGCCAATACGTGGAGGAAGGATATGCGTCTGTGGGCTATTTGGGCCGAGACAAAGGCGCGTGGTACCATGGTTTGCAGCAAGCCCACGATGCGTGGAGGAAAGTTACTGTTGGGCTTTATGGGCCGATCAGCAAGGGTTTTGCTCTTAGAAAGGGAATATAATTTTTTTGAGGAAAAAGAGTCACAGTTTCATTCTTTTCATCAATCAATACAAAAAAGTTGCATCTTGCCTGATTCTGTTTTCGTTTCTGCAACACGCCACAGACAAATGGATGAAATAAAGCTGAGATGAAACATGCACGAAATTACGAAAACGATGTATGTGCCTGGGCTAAATAAAATACCGTGCGACTAACACGTTCTTTCAGAGCAACGGTGTCGAAACAAAACGTCAGCTTGCAGCCACTCCTGCATCTCTGTCAGCACAAAAGTTTTATCATTGGCCAGTTACTCACTTACTCTACTCTCGGTTATCTGTTAAGCGCACATGTGCTACAGCTAATCCCAGTGGTAAGGAACAATGCACATATTCCTACTACCGCCACCGCCAGTCAGTTAATAAACTCGCTGCTGTCTTATCTGAAGAATCTTCACATGCGTGCTGAATTGCTGGTTACCGACAGGATCAATTGCCTGGATACTGTACACTGCATGGTCGATCGGTGGTTATTGTCTTTGTGCAGTGCAGGTTGGCTGCACTAAACTTGATTATCCCTTCACACAATTCGCTACATGTTTTGTTGAGCAGAAAGTTTTGTAAATCAAGCATCTGAAGACTGGAAGTGCATGAACACACACCGCCCTGAGACTCGGGAATCTTTCGTGTCCGTTTTTTTAAAAGCGATTTCATGTCCGTGCTTGGCATGGCCGGTCGATCTGCGTTTTATTTTCTCGAAACTAAACGACAATCTGGATTTGATTGTTAATTTCGTTCTCATGCACATTCAGGTTCAGACATCAGGAAAGCCACCTTCAAGTCCTACGTTCCATCCTAGAATACAACAGGTACCAAAGGTTCAAAATTTTATCCTTAATTATAAAAACATTTTTGATTATTCAGCCCCATCCATACATGTCCTTTAAATACCATCTTGAGTTAAATGACACATATATTTGGTAGTTGAAATCAATCGCTTGCATGCTTGCACATTTAAAGTATATAGTATGTGTTATTATTAGTAAACTATATAATCAAATTGACAACCAAATCAAATAGTTATCGAAGGGTAAATTAGTCTTTTGTCAAGCTTGGTCCTAAAATTAATTGGATAACTTGTACTGTTTTAGAAAAGATAGTAGTAGAATTGGGCAACGGATCCTATGCAAACCAGGTATTCCGTGTAAACTTGTAAACTAACGATCTGGACTTCAAGATGCTCATCCGATGGTTGTGGAGAGAGGTGGGTTAATTTTACACTTTAACGCCTGCCATACGTTTGCTAATCGTGACTCTTTTCCAAAAAAACCCTCCCTTCGTTCCCTTCGTTGCACCGTCTCGACTCGACGCTCCGTATCCCTCCGCCGCCGCCTCGACTCGCGAACCTGCGAGCGGGACGCGGCCCCGGTGGAAGAGCCGCGCGCCCTCCGCCTCGCCAGGAAGGAGCCCCGGCCGGCCGCCGGAGGAGCCTGCAGGATCCTATGCAAACTAGGCATCCCGTGTAAACTTGTAAACTAACGATCTGGACTCTAGGATCGTCATCCGATGGCTGTAGAGAGAGGTGGGATGGTTTTGCATTTTAACGCCCGCGAGACTTGTGCTAATTTTTGTTTTTTTTCAAAAAACCCCTCGCTCCGTCTCGCTCTCGATCGTTCCGTCTCGACTCCGTCACGTATCGCGACCCCCGTACTGTACTCGCGCTAGGGCTCGCCCTTTGTCACGCACGCCGCCTGGTGGAGGAACAACCCCGCCGCCTGGACTCCCTCCGTCGCCCGCCGTCACGCGCGCCGCCCGGTGGAGGAGCCGCTCCGTGGAGTCGCGACCCCGCCGGCCGCGTCCACCGTGAAGACGAAGGACCTCCGCCGGCCGCGGGACGTTGCGACTTTGATGACGGAGCCCCGTCCGGCAGCGTCCACCGTGAAGACGAAGGACCCCCGTCCGACGGCCGTGACGATGCCCACGAACTCCACTCTGATGGTGCTCACGAACTCGACCCTAATGCTGCCCACGAAATCGGCTCCGACCTTGGCCACGAACGCCGCCGCAATGGTGCCTATGATCTCAAGAACACATGACCCTGATGCAGGTTCATTTCTCGTACAAAACTTTTTCCTTCACTTTCACCTTGACTACGATCATTGCTAATGTCGTCGTTAACATGCAGTCCTGACCATCATGGACGTCGATGCTGGAGTTGTAGCCCGCGTTGAGGAACCAAGCACACCACGGACAACACCTTCTACTAATATAGCAGATAAGTGCAAAGCAAATAAAAAAGCCTGTGGTTGGAATGATTTTTGATACGCTCAAGGATGAGGAGAATTTTTACAAATCGTATGCACACGATGCTGGTTTCTCTGTTCGTGTCGGTGCACATAAGAAGGACAATGAGGTAATATTTTACCAGTGGTATTTGTGTTCAAGGGAAGGGTATAGGAAGGAGAGCGTACAAGAAGTTAGTGATCAGTCCGGGAAAAAAAGGAAGACAACAAATGTGATGGACACCCGATGTGGTTGTGAGGCACGTATTGTTGGCAAGCTTGACAATGAGAAGAAGTATGTTGAGGAGCACAATCATGGTTTCGTGTCGCCAGATAAGAGGCACCTGCTAAGATCCAACCGTCAAGTTAGTGAGAGGGCAAAGAGTACTTTGTTCAACTGTCATAAGGCTAGCATTGGCACATCACAGGCATTTCGACTTCTCCAAGTCACTGACGGTGGATTTGAGCATGTTGGTTGCACGCTGAGGGATTTCAAGAACTATTATCATGACTTGAGGAGCAAAATCAAAGATGTTGATGCACAAATGTTTGTGCATCAACTTGAGCGAAAGAAGGAAGCAAATCCTGCCTTCTTTTATGAGTTTATGGTGGACAAAGAAGGACGCCTTGTGCGTGTCTTCTGGGCAGATGCCACATGTAGAAAAAATTGTAGTGTTTTTGGTGATGTGCTTTCGGTAGATTCTACATATAGTACTAACCAATATGATATGAAGTTTGTGCCATTCACTGGGGTCAATCATCACTTGCAAAGTGTTTTCCTTAGGGCAGCGTTTCTGGCTGATGAAAAGATCGACTAATTTATATGGTTGTTTCAGACCTTTCTTAAGGCTACGGGTGGAGTAGCACCTCATCTAATCATAACAGATGAAGATGCGAGCATGAAGGCTGCTATTGCTCAGGTTCTACCAAATACAACTCATAGATTTTGCATGTGACATATCATGGATAAGGTACCTGAGAAGGTTGGGCCCGACATAAAAAATGATGAGGATTTCTGAAAATTATTAAATGAGTGTGTTTGGGGCTCCGAGAATTCAGATGAGTTTGAGTCTCAATGGAATTCTATCATGATAAAGTATGTGCTCACTGAAAATGAGTGGTTTTCCACAAAGTTCGACATGCGAGAATCATGGATCCCAGCATACTTTATGGACATACCTCTACCAGGACTCCTTAGGACTACATCACGATCGGAGAGTGCAGATTCTTGTTTTTACCGCTTCATTCATCGAAAATTATCCTTTGTTGAGTTTTGGCTAAGGTTTGAAACAGCTTTGGAGTGCCAACGCCAAGAGGAGTTGATAGCCGACAATAAAAGTCTTCACATCAGCCGTAAATTGATGACACCTTGGGTCATCGAGAAGCAATGTAGTGTTGTATATACTCATGAAATTTTCAGCATGTTTCAGGAACAACTAATAGTTGCAAGAGACCATTGCATTATTCAAGGGATTTCAGAGACTGAAGATATGAAAATTGTCACTATCAGCAGCCAATCTGGTAAAGAGCGAGTGGTTCAAATGAACAAATTAAACATGTTTTGTATGTGCTCCTGTAAAATTTATGAGTCCTTTGGCATCTCGTGTCGCTATATCATTCAAGTGCTTAGAGACAAGAAGCTAAATGAGGTACCACCAATTTATTTTATGAAGAGGTGAGATATAAGGTGTAAAAGGTGAGTTTATGCGTCTCTTTTTTTTCTATGGTTGTATTGTTTTTTTATGTGCAATAGTGCTGATTCAGATATTTAATTTCACAGAGAAGTGTTCTTCGATGACGAAGGTAACCTTCTAGATGTAAAGGCTAAAGATCCTATGGAGGTGGCAATGCGGAGATACAATTTAGATTCACGCAACAAGTTTGAAGATCTTATGCAAATGGCCAAGAACTCTGAACAAGGGATGAAGTTTTTATATTCTAGTTTATCAAACCTTGTAGAACCTCTCCAAAATATCGTTCCTGCTGCTACAGTCAATAAACAATGCTGCTACAGTCAATAAACAAGATGAGTTTGAATTATTCTTTGGTGGAAAAATTCCACCAAATGATATCAACTCCAGAGGGCGCAACAAAAGAATCAAGAAGGGCAAGAAGAAGAAGGCGTCCAAAAAACGGATGTGTGGAAAATGCAAGCAATTAGTGGCTCATGACGCACGTAATTGTCCAAATTAGTGGATCAATTACTGTTACTGTTACTGTCTATGTTGCTGAATATTTTTGAACATGTCAATTCTTAGTTCTCCATTCCGTTAGTACATGGAAGCTTACTGTTATGTTACTGAATATTTTTGAACATGTCAATTTTTTAAGTATTGCCATCTGAATTTTCTTAGCACAAGGTCTACATTTTGTGTTAAGATATTGAAAGCTGAAACCATGCACTTTGAGATCATCATATAGACGATTTCAGTTCATTCCATTGCAAATTCATTGACACAGTACACAATGGCTAACCGGTCTGTACTCTCAATATTTTTCAATCTTCAGACAATAGAAGATATTACACACAGGGCACACAGAAGGCACAATTGTCATTGGCATTACACAGCACCCAGCACACACAACCTGCAAACTCTGAAGCCGAGATACATCTCTGAAGGTAGCTGCATCTAAGAATATAGTACATTGCAAACAACTCTGAAGCACACAACTCTGAAGCCATTGCAAACAACTCTGAAGCACACAAATCACAAACTAGCTGCAAGGGGTCCTCGTGCAGGGCGGCTCCTCCGGCGGCGCTCCTCCTGCAGGGCGGCTCCTCCAGCGGCGCTCCTCCTGCTGGGTGGTCGGGCGGCGTGAGCGTGCCGACGGAGGGCAAGAGCGCAAAGGCGCGGCTCCTCCTCCGGGGGCGCTCCTCCGGCGGCCGGCCGGGGCTCCTTCCCGGCGAGGCGGAGGGCGCGCGGCTCTTCCACTGGGGCCGCGTCCCGCTCGCAGGTTCGCGAGTCGAGGCGGCGGCGGAGGGATACGGAGCGTCGAGTCGAGACGGTGCAACGGAGGGAACGGAGGGAGGGGTTTTTTGGAAAAGAGCCACGATTAGCAAACGTATGGCGGACGTTAAAGTGTAAAATTAACCCACCTCTCTCCACAGCCATCGGATGAGCATCCTGAGATCCAGATCGTTAGTTTACAAGTTTGCACGGAATGCCTCTTTGAAGTAAACCAGACCTGCCGTTTCTATTAATTAAAACGGGAGGTATTCCAAGCCGTATTGAATTCGAACATGAGATATTTATATATTTATATATAAGAAGTTTATTACTGAATTCAACTATACTCATCAATCAACCAACCATTCATACTTACATTTATTTCCAAAAAGGACAAGCAAATTTATGAAGAGCAGCATATACGTACAGGTCAGATTCCATCAATCTATCAAGAAGAATGAGAATCCATCAGCAGTCATCTCTGTTGTGAGTGCTAGCAGCGTTGCAGTACTACTACTATTCTAGCCTAGCCAGCATCTTTTTCAGCTTATTAGGCCCCATGCATCTACACCACTGTCTGTCCTTCAGGTAACCACCAGCATGAAACCGTTCGTTGTGCAACTCTGTTTTTTGGCCATTCTGTCACGGTCAACAACTGTGGATGTTGGATCCAGCGTGCGCCTACATGTACGCTCCCCTGTCACGGACGAGCTAGCGCAAATGCTGCATTGCCCATGCATGCTCATAATGTTCGTGAGCCTGCAACGATAGTTCGGCATCAGGCTGTCGCAAGTTTTATTCGGTGTACTCTGTACTGCATTCTGCGTGAAAATCCAAGTGAGATATGAAACAATATGATGCTAGCTGTAACGAACCCACAGATGCCATCAGCATTATTCATCGTCTTCATCACTACTGTGTTTAAGATAGGCTGGTGCTGGTCCTGGTAATAACAATGTGGGGGTATAACTCGACACTGACGGCACTCCACTAATGCCTTGGTCCATCGCGGCGCTGATCATGGTCATGGCCGTGGAGCCCCAGAGTGCAGGCCAATCAGCACCGCGTCTCTGCATCATGGAAACGTTAGGACCATGCACTGCAGATGCACTGTTGGATCGGTTCAATCCTCGGCCTGAGCCCTAATGATAGATCATGGATCATGGATGTGTGTTTGTCTGTACACCACGAATGGCAATGCCCAAGCAGGCTCAACTGTTTTCCTGTTCATGCTATGCCTCACGTACTGGGGACTGTAGGTGTGGCAGCGTCTGCAGTACGCACGCACGCAGGCGATCGATCGATCGATGCCTCTTCACTGCATGGAAATGCGCCTTTTTTTTTTTGACAACAGAAATGCGGCTTTGAAGGTCCTCCAGTCACCAGCTTCGTCCTGAACATGTGCTGCTTGCTTATGCGTCATCCCATTGACGCATTGTGTGGCCGATCGCGATGGAGCTTTCGAGCTGGTGCTGGTCCTCGGCTTGTGTCAGTGAGCTACAGTGCGGGAGAAGTTATGCGCGTAGATCTGGGCGGAACCGGAGCTGCTGGCAACCAACGAGTGGTCTAGGTTAGCATAGCAGCGACCAGTCATGCAGCTCAGCTAGCAGGTCCTGAGGTCCATGCCATGCAAAGAACTGGGGTCACGAACTCATGATGCAGCTAGAGCCAGAAAAAAAAAGGCGGTTTTTGGTGGACCTAAGCCAGCAGAGTGGTGTGCCTCTCTCTCTCTCACACACACACACACCAACAGGCAAAGCCTCCTGTGTAGGTGTATTAGTTAACAGTCTGATCGGATGCTGTTTGCACTTTGCATGCCATGGTTGGCGAATGTGTGACTGAATAATCACCTGTTCATTGTTCCTGACGAAGGTGACAAACTGACGGTTAGGATACTTAGATCATAACGCCATTAATATTGGAGTAGTAGTTGCAAATTTTCTAAGCAAAGGAGGATAAATTCCTCCGATATAGGCGATGATGCGTGATTTCACTGCGAATTAACACACGCCACACGACTGAAAAGTCAAATGACCAGTTTCAGACTTTCAGTCGTCCTGGCTGAGGTTTGCTCAATGAACGATCGATCCCTTGGTTAGCTCACTGATCACCTCAATTTCAGACGCGCCCCTGAACAGCCGGGCAGTATGTCACAGGGTAGGCCCGCTCAAGTGCACTTGGGCAAGCTCACCAACGGCAACCGAGCCGAACCCGAAATTGTTGGGTTTAGTCCCACATCGATAATTAATGGTGGGAGAGCACAACATATAAGGCGGGGGCAAGCCTCACATATCAGGCTAGTCTTTTGGGTTGAGTTAGGCCCAAGGTCTGATTTGTTATGGGCTCCGGTGGACCTGGACCCGAGGGACGCCGACTCGTGGGTATAGCGAGTCGGGCCGGATTTCGCTGCGCACCCTAACAAGTGGTATCGGAGCCCATGGTCGGAAAACCTATAAAATCTTATAAAATCTACGTTTGAAGGTCACACGGGTTGTGTGATGAGCGTTGGCCTGGATAACGTCTTCGGAGTTGGATCCGATGAATCTACGTTTGAAGGTCACACGGGTTGTGTGATGAGCGTTGGACTTCGGGGCCTGGATAACGTCTTCGGAGTTGGATCCGATGAATCTACGTTTGAAGGTCACACGGGTTGTGTGATGAGCGTTGGACTTCGGGCCTGGATAACGTCTTCGGAGTTGGATCCGATGAATCTACGTTTGAAGGTCACACGGGTTGTGTGATGAGCGTTGGACTTCGGGGCCTGGATAACGTCTTCGGAGTTGGATCCGATGTGGCCCAAGAGGTGTATAGGCTCGTGGGTATAGCGAGTCGGGCCGGATTTCGCTGCGCACCCTAACAAGTGGTATCGGAGCCCATGGTCGGAAAACCTATAAAATCTTATAAAATCTACGTTTGAAGGTCACACGGGTTGTGTGATGAGCGTTGGACTTCGGGGCCTGGATAACGTTCGCCCGAGAGGTGTATAGGCTCGTGGGTATAGCGAGCTGATATGTTGTGGGCTCCGGTGGCCGGATTCCGCTGCGCAGGGAGCCCCGTTACGCTTGAAGGTCACACGGGTTGTGTGATGAGCGTTGGACTCGGGGCCCGCAGGGAGCCCGTTAACGCTTGAAGGTCACACGGGTTGTGTGATGAGCGTTGGACTCGGGGTCTGGATAACATCTTCGGAGTTGGATCCGATGTGTGACGGGGGAGATTGTTGGGTTGACAACTCTCACCTATCAGGCTAGTCTTTGACTCCAGTGGACCTGGGCCCGAGGGGTGTCTGAGACTTTGGGTAGTCTCTAGTAAACTCATTAAGAGACCACAGAGTACAACGTATATGCTCAAGACTATTGGTGGTCAGGTACTAGTTTGGCTTTGGGTAAAGCTCATTGGCACAAAACTTACAATTTAAGGCGTAGTCCATTATTCAAGTTGTGGATGAGTGTAACTTGAGGTTCTAGGCGGAAGTTCAACTTTACAGTCTCTGCCGAAACACTGGTATATCAAACAGAGCGAGAACAGGTAAATCTCTAAATGGTTATTTGAGATCTGATGGGGGATTGTTATCATGCTAGTCTTTTGGGTTGAGTTAGGCCCAATGGCTGATATGTTATGGGCTCCAATGGACGAGGGGTGTGTCGGTTCGTGGGTATAGCGAGCTGGGTCGAATTCCGCTGCGCACCCTAACAGAAACCAACAACCTGACTTGCCTGCCTCTGAGCATGTGGGTGGCTGCTAGCTAATCGCTCGTAGCCAAATTGCTCCTGGTTCCTGCAATTCAGGCCTTCAGGGCCGCAGGGGGGTCTCTCTTGAGTCTCTGCATCACCTATCCATGGCTCGCCCACAGAAATAATTAAGCCAAGAACCAGCGACAGTTTCAGTGTTTGTTGGGGACGCAAGGCTCTCTGCCCGCCCGGCATGCCAAACTGTCAGCTGGTTTGGGAAGAAACCGGCATGCATCCGTCGTTGTCAGGAGCTGATCAGATCGGCTGCTGGAGTTAAGACGAACGGCCGGCGTGTTATGGATTGGCAAGATTCCTGCTGCTGAGATGATGACACCAAAACTGAAAACCACGGGCCTGAAATCTCAATCCTCTTCTCTCTCTCTTTTTTCTCCCGGATTTTCATATTACTATTCTCTACTAGGGATGGATGGTGTATGTACACACCGATATAATCGCAAGGATCATATCAGCAGGCTGAATAATAATAATAATAATAATCTACTGACAGATGCAAATATTTTGGGGCTAATCATTGGGGTGGATGCTGCACGCCGACGAGGAGATCGAGGGGGAATCGGATTCATCGTCGTAGTAGTCCTCGTCGTCGTCCTCGAAGTCGTCGAGATCGTCGAAGTCCCACAGCTCGTCTTGCTCCTCCTTCTCGGGCATCTGCCATTGATCTTGAGAAATCTCGCCGGACTCCAATAACTCCAGCACCTGCCCAAGGCCATGTGCAATCCAGTCAGTTAAGTACTAACAGTGGCAAATTAATAAAGAGCACTGGAGCTTCAATTGACCGGTCCATGACCAGGACTAGCCTCTGACAAGAACAGCGAGCCGCTGATACAGCCCATTGGATTTTACACTCAAATTTGTCATAGTAAAAAAAAAAGCAAGCCCTACAGTCAGTGCAATGCATAACTGAAATATTAATGTGCAGTTAAACATTTTCTTGCATAACTGAAATACTAATGTACAGTCAGATGCTTGTTTAGTTACAGTAAATAGGATTTTACAGCAAATTCGTTGAGCTCAGATAATTACACTCAACAGGTCAATTAATCATACTGATGTGCTACCTAAGCACTGCTTATACACTATAACCAGCTTCTGAAGCAAGGCATCTATCTGATAGTTGTAACGAGAGTAGCAGTGACCAGTCATCAGTTCAGTCGGGCGATTGTTTATGTGCTGATGGCACAATGAATTATGAATAAAGTAATGCATGATTAAACCTTGATTAGGGTAGACTTGGTCTTTTATATAGCTGTTGGGGTGGCATGTTTTGTACGTTTGCCCCAAGGCTTGTGTTCTTGAGCTGTCCTGCATCCCCACTTCGCCTCGCCCTTGGGCTTCCCGTGAACCAAATCAAATGGAGAGAAACAAAAGGTAGGGGAGAAGGTAGGAAGGCAACAAAGCATCCTATGCCCCTCCTACAACCAAGAAAACCGGCCATGCTGCAGATGTGACCAAACCCTTGTCTGCTTCTGAAGTTCAGTAAAATAATAAGGTTCCAATGGCCTACTGTATTCCTAAGATTCCTAAATTAGTTTGTCATGCAGAATGTGAAGAATGCGTGCTTAAAAACCTTTTTTTGTTATGCTTAATACGTCTAAGGTCCAAGATGAAGAGAGATCTTTCTAGGCAATTTGGGAAACATTATTCGGACAAGGTTAATACTGATTGATATGTACTGATGTGTTCAAGCTACCATCCCAACTCCTAATCCCACAAGTTCAACTCAATTGGTGCATGCATGATTTTGCCCATCCACATGTTGTTGATGCTATGTTTTTGTTTGGTACTATACATTTACCAGTATGTGAGCGCCCACAAACAATACAGTAGTACACTATACTGTGGGATCCTAGTGAAGCAGCTCCACATTAAAAATTGAGATCTCACCACACTGTGATAGATCAGGACAAGACCTATGCAATCAATCAGGTTGGGTGTAGTGTTACTTGCCAACTGGTCGGTAGATGCCAATGGCAGTGTGCTAAACAGTGCCTGCTGTCACAAACAGAGATGGCACGCGATGGCGGTATTTAACAAACGGAGCAGCCAACAAGTGGATGATATAGATACAGTACTACAGTAGTATATGCTGCTGCTGTTTTCTAGGCTGCTCTCAGCTGTCTGGTTAGACGAAGCATATACAGGTGAACCGGTTTAATAAGCTCAAACAGACTAGGCAGAATTATGCCTAAGTGGGATAGCTACCTAGCACCAGACATGACAAAATAATGTTTTCATCAGAGTATATAACTGAACCATTACCTCATCTGATTGTATGACTTCCAATTCATACTATAAAATACTGTGATACTTCTTCTCAGACCACATACTTGGAACATTTTCTGCACCAGCCGTTAACCTCTGTTGCGCTGCCGCTGTTCACCCGATTTTGTATGGTAGTACTATGATAGAACTGTTGGACCTAACCGTAGGCGTTTCGGTTTTGCTAGAAGTGAGCAGAAAACTTATAGGAAAATCTTGGCCACAACCTTTCATAAAAAAGGAAGAATTATTGGTCTTTTTCCGGTGTATGATTATCATTATACTTTAAGAAACCTATTGTTGTACCAGATATTTTCTCTATTTTAATAAAAAACGTGCAAATATTTTGCAAGAAAAAAGAAACCTAAAGTTGTTTATTGCCCATTTCAGGGTAATGGGTTCATTATTGTCCTGTGCTCAATGCTCAAACCCAGATCAAGCAACAGGTCAATTAGACCACCAGAAGGAAATTAAGATGTCCCCGGCTTTTGTCCTCTGTGATGATGGTTGGAGATTTTCATCTTTCAAAAGACGAGAAAAAGAAGACGGTGGTTGAAGATTTTGATTTTCAAAGGCGAGAAAGAGGAGGCCACAGATGCAGATTTTCTTGGTGGTGGCCCAGGCGTTTCAAGGACCGGGATGGTAGGCTCTGTCAGTCAGACCCACCGTACCAAAATATTTTTAGCTGGATCCTATTCCTCCAGAACAAGTAGGCCACCACTGTCCAAAGCACTGGTTGAGTCATAGTAAGTGGTTGATTTTTTTTTTCCCCTTTGGAGGCAAAGAGCAATGTGCATTTACTTGTAGTGACAATAAGGGCAGTTTTTTTTTTCTTTTGTCTGTCCATCAAATCTGTCATATTTTTTTTATATATATGCGATTAGTAGAATAGTAGCACAGATCATAGAGCACGTAATCAAAGGTAGGTATAGAAAATTAGAAATCAAACCAGTAAAACAAACAAATATGAAGTTTGTGCGGTAGTTTCAGCCAGAAGAGAAGAGCAACAACGCACGCACCTGTGTCATGGTCGGGCGCCACACGGCGGCGGCCCTGACGCAGAGGGACGCGACGAACATGAGCCGCCTGAGCTGCCCGGCGTCGTAGCCGTCGGCGAGCCTCGGGTCGACGAGTCCTTGCACGACGCCGTCGCTCAGGTAAGGTTTGGCCTGCAGCGATCCAGCGACATGAGTACACTATACAAGTGAGTGGCACACGCACGCACGCACGGTTACTGTTGGATGGATGGCTGGATGGACAGTGGACACTGACTCACCCACGCGATAAGGCTCTTGTGGGAGCCGTCCACCGGCTTCCGGCCGGAGATGAGCTCGAGGAGGAAGACGCCGAATGCGAACACGTCCGTCTTCTCGTCCACGATGCCGTGCGTGAAGTACTCCGGCGCCAGGCACCTGTTGTCATCACCACAACGTACAGAGAGAGTCAGAGAGAGAGGTTGGTCTTCTTCGATCGCCAGCTTGCATTGCATTATTATTGTTGTCACAAAGACAAAGTCCAATGTAGTAAGTAGTACGTGAATGAAAAGCAAGCAAGCGTGCGTCGGCCGGGTCAGGCTCACCCGAAGGTGCCCTCGATGGGCGCGATGGCGTGGTGCGTCCACTCCGACGGCAGCCAGCGCGCGAGGCCAAAGTCCGAAATCTGAGGCTCGTAGTCGGAGGTGAGGAGGATGTTGGACGCCTTGATGTCGCGGTGGATGATCCGGCGCGCGCAGCCCTTGTGGAGGTAGCGCAGCCCCCGCGCGGTGCCGACGGCGATCCCGTGCCGCTGCTTCCACGACATGGCCGGCAGCTTCAGGTCTGTTGCAACGATGCATTCATTGATGGTCAGTTGAACGGCGGCGGCGGCACAGAGCATGAGCACGCGTGCATGGGCTAGTCTACTTGCCGTGGAGGTTGGCGGAGACGGAGCCGCGGGTGGAGAAGTCGAAGACGAGGTGGAGGCCGCGGTCGACGCAGCAGCCGAGGAGCGCGGACACGTTGGGGTGGCGGACGTGGCCCACCGTGCCCAGCTCCGTGAGGAAGTCCTTCTCCTTCTTCTCGTCCGCCGCGGCTGTCGGCGCCAGGCGCTTCACGGCGACGGCGCGGCCGTCGTCCAGGACCCCGCTGTAGACCTCGCCGTACCCGCCCTTGCCCACCATGTTGTCTGTGGAAAAGGGCAATGTGAGTTGCCAAAGCAAAATTAACAAGGGTACTCGGCGGCGGCGGCGTGAACAGCATAGGATAGGAATAGGACAGAGAAACAGAGTGCAGGCGATGGTACGACCTTGGTGGAAACCATTGGTGGCCTGGTCGAGCTCCTCGTAGGAGAAGCACCTCCAGGTGGGCTTGTTGGGCGTCGGGTCGACGTGGACGCACTCTTCGGCACACTCGTCGGCGTTGCTCCGGCGGCCGAGGGACAGGAGCCGCTTCAGGCTCCGGCTCCGGAGGTAATTCATCTCGTCGCACTCCAGCAAGAGCGGACACAACAGCCCAGCAATGGCAGTGCCCAGCTTCCAGCGGACACACGAGAAGGCGTAAACGACGAGGAGCTAGCTCAGCTCAGCGGAACAACTCGAGCTCTCGTGTTGACTGTTGCTGCCTTGATGCGTGAGGCCGTGAGGGACGAGACGACGCACGCAGCGGCCCGGCCGTATTGAAATTGAAACCGAAACCGAAACCGAAACCGGCGTCCGCGAGCATGTACTAGTAACAGTGATGACACGGGGCGGTTAAAGAAGAGGTCAAGAGCGGGCGGGCATTGAATTGAATGCTCGACCCAGGGTCAGTCAGGGCCAGTGGTGGAGGAGGCCGCTACTCTGCTGCGTCTGCTCCGTTGCGCATTGAATACTAGGACGCCGAGCAGCGAGCACAGAGAGCCGCTGGCTGCCGTGTCCGCGCAGCACGCACGCGCGAGCGCCAGCGAGCCGGGATGTCACTGTCGACGCCAGATTGCCAGCGTAGCCGTGGCGAGCCGAGCAGCGACAGCGACAGCGCAAACGGAGGAGGCGGGTGGTGTGGCTGTGGTGTCAGAGACAGGGAGGGGGAGCGAGCGAGGCCAGCCGCGCCCCCCTTTTTTCCGGTCCTGGCGCGGGAGGGACACGGGCTCGGGGCCAACGGCGGAAGAGGGGGACGTGCGTGCCGTCTTGTTCTCTATCCTGGGTACGACGGGGCACACGGGACGGGAGCGCTGGCGGCCTGTGGGTTGTCTACTCTGGGGCTCTAGGCTGGCTGGCCTCGCTCGTCGTCGCGTCGCGTCTCGCCCGTGTTTCCTTCGCTGGCGGCCTGTGGGGGACTGGGCTGCCCTGCGGCCTTTTCATGGCGCCGTGCCGTCTCATGTGCACACGTGACCCGGGGTAGCGGAGGCGTGGAGTACCGTGTACAAGTACAAGTAGAACGATGCACTGTGTCTGCCCGCCGGGGACGTGACGTCTTTCACTAGCGTGCTCTACTGTGGAGTTGAGACGTGCCTTTCCATGCTGCGGTTGCCAAGGTGGACGACAGCGAGGGAAGAAGAACAAGGCCCCGAGAACGGCAAGGAAGGAAAAAAACGGAGCGCCAAATCTAGCTACTGGCGGATAAGGCAGGTGCGAGCGGTTGGCGAACCAGCAGCTGGCCTGCCTGCCGACTGCCGTGCTCTCACTCACACGGCCCGTCCGTTGCGCTGCTGTTCAGCTGCGGCCGACACCCGGCCTTTGGTTAGTCAGCAACTTCGACACCATCCTCAGGGTCACGGACGAGCGGTTCTCATTTCTCTCCTCGAGATCCCTCTAGATGTCCTTTAAAACACACGCAATACGAGCCTCCCATTATTCTTTTATAAAACAAACACACTAGAGATACTTTTTTCTTTTTCTTTCCTTCTTTCATTTCACACAAAGACAATAACAAGTGGGGCTGATAAATAGGGTTCAAGACAATCTATTACACACACACCTAGTTAATAAGAAACTAGTACCAAAGGGAATCATCTGTGCTCCAAACGCTCACCAACGAGCACGTGCCCACGTCTGCGCCGCTCAGTCGTGCGCGTGCAGCAGCGATGGAACAAAGTGGCCCGTTACTCGTTAGTCTAAATCAATCCTGGGCCGAACGGACAGGCCTCGTACCCCTTGTGTGGTGGTGTGGTTCGCGTGGAAGAATAACACCACATTTATTAGACGAAAAAAATCCGGGTGAATTTAGAAACGGTTTAGGTTTCCCAATGCAACAACAGTTGGAGTTAAATTGAACTTGTCGTTATTGAGAAGAGCGTCAAAGGCTGTGGGCTCCGCTGGTGCTCTGTTGGCGAGCCACGAGTTTGTGCACCGGGATGGGGCACGGAACGAGACGCAACGGCCCACGAGCCACGATACGTTAGTTGGGCCCATTGAGTCTTTCGGTGCCCAAGTCCCCGAAACGTCCTTGCAGCCTTTCCCATGTGTGAATCTGAGTTGGGTTACTGATGGGCTGGCCCGACGCGACGGCGGCGCAGCGGCGGTCGTGTTCGCGTACAAAGACAAGAGAGCCACGTGCTGCTGCATGCTGCACGTAGTACATGTTCTGTTCTATGTTATTTTTATGATGTCCAATGATTATTTATAAATACATATTTATAAAGATATTCGTTAAAATTTTTTATCGAAATATATCCATATAACGTGTGAGATCTTGTTTTAAAAAGTGTGTTACAACTTACAAGAAACATGATGGTATAGTCGGGTTTAATTTGGGATATCTGGCTGCCTTATGGGCTATGATTTTATTATTTAAAAAAAAAGCATGTGACGTCAGCAACGTGCGGTCGTCATCTAGTTCACGCAGGTCTTCTGAGCGGCGTTCCGAGCGTTTGGTCAACGCCCGGGCTGCCTGGTGAAGGATGCGAGCGACACTGGTCCAACAAGTAATTGAAATCAGCCCATTTCCGCGATCGCCTCGCACAACACGAAAAAATAATAGAAGAATTAGAAATCAGGTCCTGAAAACAAAAGTGTTTAGGAATATGACTCTTTTTGTTTGGAATAAAATGGTCATTGTACCTCTAAAGTTAACACCGTTAGCCCACTAAACTGACAGAATGTCTAATTCCTAAGAATTTTTTTGTTTTGCTATCAGATTCCCAAATTCGAAAAAAAAAAGTGTGCGGCTACCAGCCTACCACCGTACAACGTAACCGAGCGGCGAGCCCTGCGCGATACCGTCTTTGCTTCTTCAGCAGCTGAAGGCATGGTCGACCACTTGACTGTAGCATAGGAAGAAAAAGCCGAGGACAAAAGGCCTGAATGGTTGCAAGCTGTCATGCGTCCGGTGTCCCTGCCGACGTACGGCAAGCCGGATGAGAGGAGACTTCCTCACAACTCCCTGCACACGCAAGGAAGAATGGAGCGAAATGTTTGCTTCGAGCCAGCCAAGCATGTCACCAATGATTGCGTCGTACGTCCATGGAGACGGCTTGTCTGAAAGTTTGAAGTTTCACCCTCTTTTTTCCCTTTGGATGAAGAACTCCCTCCAGTACACCATTGTTTCGGATGGCTTGAAAAAGTTAGTGTGGGCATATACGGTGACCTTTGTTCATACGTTCAGTCCATAGATTCTTCAGTACTCGAAGGCAATGCACGCAGAAGGCTGCAAATGAGAAATCAAAAGCAAAATGACGTTCAGTCTAGAGATTCGGTACTCAGAGGCAAGGCATACACTACACACAATGCTGCAAATGAGAAATCAAAAGGAGGATGCGGAATTGTAGCTTACAGGTAGACAAAATAGTGGTAGTATGAATGCATTACTAAGACAATAAATTTGGGAGAGATTTATCAAATAAAGAGTGACATTGATTCAGAGTTACATGCAGCTACATCTGTTTGATGAACTTGTTCAGTAGTACAAGACAGGATCTTCAACATTTATCCCATATCTGTTTGATGAACTTGTTCAGTACGTACAAGACAAGAGCTTGAACATTTATCCCCTCTGAAGCATAGTAGCAGAACAGGGGGCCAAACTAAAGTGACCAGAAAGAAAAGCACAAAAAGAAAAACAAAGGAGAGAAAGAAAGCTACGCATCAAAGACGACGTTCCTGTTTCCATTGTACAGGGCTAGCTGACTAAAGCTATGATGGCACTTGCTTAATCATGTCAGCAGAAAGAGAAAGTTTCAAAGGTACGCACCATGCAGGGCGCGGCAACAAAGCTGAAAAAAGACCAAAACTACAAAAGGGAAAAGGCAAATGTGCTATAGCTAGCTGCAACGATCATTTTGTTGTTTGTTAGCAGATCGAGTCATCTTCCTTCTCCGTCTCTGGCTCGATTGTCAGTGCATGTATCCTGCCTACACACTGCTCGCTGCT